>JANAVB010038018.1:32288122-32562600 GCA_029216955.1 Iris pallida
CGATCAAATATGGTGCTCATAGACTAGATTTGACGTCGGTTGACCTTTTTGACCAAAAGTCAACAAAAGTCAACCAAGAGTCAAACGTAGCCTTTAAGCGACCAGATTTGACCGAAACCAAACCAGAGTTGACCAGTTGACTGAAAGTCAACAGTTGGTCAACATTAGACTAGTTTGACCTAGGGTTGACCTAGAGTTGACCAGAGTTGACCAAAGTTGACTTTTTGACCAAAAGTCAACTGTAAGTCAACCTTTGACCCCATTTGACCTAGTTTGACTTGGATTGACTCCCAGTGACCTAGTATAACCTAGTAAGAACCAGTATGACCTAGTATGACTCAGTTTGACCTAGATTGACCTAGTTTTGACTTAGACTTGCATTCATGACTTATATTAGTTTTCTTTTCAGTATTTAGCCCTGTTTGACTCATAGCATCTTATTTTAGGTCTGTGATTACTCTGAGCATCTGTTCACCCTATCAGCTCAGGACCACAGGCGAGTACATTCACAGATTGTTTTTATTATCTTGATATCTACTATATTCGATTCAGTTATAGTATTTTACTTGATTTCCGACACGACGGTTCACGGACTAGTATACGTCGGATAATTTTATGAGATGTTATTCCTAGACTCCCTTGGTATATGGGTATGTGATATTTATGTGTTCCTGTACTTATATAGACATTGATTTGGGAGTAGGCTGCCTTCCTGCTCTCGAACCTTATGTCATGACGTGCCATGTCCGGATCCGTAATACTATTCGGGGATGGGAGAATTATTAGGGGTTATGTGATCAAACCCTCCCTGTAACTATATTTTGCTAGTACTACCCTCATCTCACATAGGGTATAGCAGATACCCCATTACCAGTTATCCAGGTTGGACGACATGACTCTCCGTTGAGGACAAGTGAATAACCATCTCTTGCTTCCCTAGCCGATCACATATCGCTTTAATAGTTCAAATCATCTTTTACATTTATTAGCGTATCTTATATTCCAGTTCAGCTTTACTTTCTGTACTTCTCACCATGCTATGATTCCATTACTCACATGCTCTACCTGCTTACATACTGTGCCATGATTTGAGACTAAGTCCTGTTTGAAAGAGGGGTTACAACTCCGGTCCTTGTTTGGTTCAAGGATTGTAACTCGGCTTTCAAATGGTTCCAAGTCGCCTATATCTTTGTCTTGTATTTCATTATTGCTGTCTCTTATAGTATTTCTCAATTCATATGGAACTGCTGTTAGTGTTTGTACTTGCTCAATTTCCTGACAGGATACGTTGACAAATTTTACAGATGATTCAGAGGCTGATTGTCCGACCTACTATGGGGTTGAGTCTGATGGATTAGATTTAGATCGTGACTTGTTGGTAGAGCCACTAGACTTTGCTTACCCTGAGCAGCATAGTTTAGTTAGTTTTGCCTGGCCTGCGAGCCAACTAGTACATTTCAGTTTTGTAGTATCTATTACATATATTTTCTGAGACTTGGATGTTTGTGTTAGCTCTGACTTGTGGATTTTGGACTCATTTCCTGTTTTATCTATCATATCTCTTTTCCATGCTATCTACCTTAGTTTGATATATGTGATTGAGACTGTATTGCTATGTCACCTCTATTTGGAGTGTATATACTGTACAGGTATATTTATCTGTTTTAGTCGTAGTATTTACAGACCCTATATACAGCGTTCTACCGCCGATACTGCGGCGTAGGCTGGACGTAACCACGTGTTCGTGCCTCTCTTCAGGGTGCAGGTCGTGACAAATGTAATGAACGGGTGAACCGTCAGATGAATGTAATGAACGGGCGAACCGTCGGATGAATGTAATGAACGGGTGAACCGTCGGATGAATGTTATGAACAGACGAACTATCGGATAAATGTAATGAACGGGCGAACCGTCGGATGAATGTGATTAACGGGTGAACCGTCGGATGAATGTAATGAACGGGCGAACCGTCGGATGAATGTGTCGCTTACGAATCTCTGTCTATAAATAGAGCAAAAAATCAGATGGAATGATCATTTTCACTTTTTAACATAAAAATGTCGTCTGGAGATGCATCCAAGAAGGCTGAGATCGCCCCGAAGGTTGAAGCGGTTACTGAAGAACGTCCAGTCGAGCCGGCCCAGCCAAAACAGACAGAGGCAGTCGAAGGTTCATCTGCATCTAAGTCGCCAAGGGACATCTTGGACTTCCTTCTTGAACCAGGGACGACAGAGGAAGAAGAGGCCATGAGGATGGCTGCTTACAAATTCCTGGTGGGTTCGAGCAACGATGTTTTCGGCTCTTTTGCTGATTATGTTTTTGAAAAGGATGGCAGTGGTCCTCGTCCTGTCTATAAAAAGGACGATAATGATTCTTGTCCTTGATACTTTGTAATATCATTCATGATGAAATAAAATCGAACTTTATTTATGAACTGTCTGATCATATTTACATGAAATCCCTGTTACATTCATACATAGTATTTCTTTAGAAATTTTCCATTGATGGGCATCATTGCAACTCGACCATCTAGCTCTGAGAGTTGGTAGGCTCCATTTGAAAAGACTTTGCTCACAATGTAAGGCCCTTCCCACTTTGCATCGAACTTGCCCTTGCTCATGTGAGTCATAGTCATAGGACGTCTGACGGTTAGAACAAGCTCCTTTCTGAAAAGCTCTGACCTTAACTTTACGATTGAAGGTCTTTGAGATGCGGGCTTGGTATAGCTCAATATGCTGTTGAGCCAATAGCCTTTTCTCGTCAAGCGCTTCTAATTCTTGGAGTCGAAGAAGGTTATTGTTCTCTGTAGTGAGCTCGTTGGCAATGGCAATCCTTAAAGACGGAATTTGAAGTTCCAGGGGTAGAACTGCTTCACATCCGTACACCAAAGAGAAGGTTCTACAGCCTGTAGGGTTGCGGACCTGTAACGCCCCAGTCCCAAAATACGTAGGACCAGAACATAACCATGCCAGCTGCATACATACAAAGTATACTCCAATATATGGAAACACGTATCTATACATAAGCTATAAATGTAGAAAGCCAAGACACTAAATCTCATCCAAATAAATAATGATATAAAAGCAACTTTGAGTTTGTCATGTACACAATAGTTGGATGGAGACAAATCCACTACCAACTAAATTAAATATGGAAAAATATACAAGAAAAGAATTGAGCAAGCGAGAGCAAGTGACGAGTCCAAGAGCAATCATCACGGAGGAAGAAAGATATGGCCTTAGCAAGAGCACCTGCAAGAAATCACGAACACACACCTGGAGAAATCACCAGGTCCTCAGAGGGACGTAACAAGATACATGAGAACATACCATATAATACTGAATATAAAATATGCCACAATCAAAGAATGTGACAAGACACAATAAGGTAATCTAACCATACTAAAGTGAACATGCAGTTTGAGAAACAATCCTTTGACGCATGAGCCCTGGCTGTAAATGGGATCGGCATAGTTCCTCTATAGGGCACCAGGGGCCTACATCCGTAATGTCCGAAGATCGTCAGAGGGCTACATGTGCAAGGGGCTACGCCCATAACGCTCTGGAAAACGTCAGAGGGCACCTGGAACCTGCGTCTCCGACGGAGCGCACAGGTAATAAGGGAAGTGCATAGAAGTCCATACGTCATGTAATGTTCTCCCTACCCAATGTACCTATTAAGTCGCATCCACGACCATGTACCTCTACTATCTGCTAAGTCTCCTAACACGCCTCTATTAGCAGTTAGCCCTAACGCATGCGCATGGGGGATCAACCCACACGCAAGAATCTCTACATGCTACTCATCTCACACATCCTCGTGGTACAACTGTGTCAAGGTATATGATATACACTACAGACGGTAGTCCCTTAACTCTAGGTTCATGTGCAACCAAAGGATAGTAAAAAAGTAAACTAATAATCACTGAGCATGTAGTAAATCAAGAACTGTAACAACTAAAAAAATGAACAGTGATATATAAATAAATGCAGACTGAATATAAACAGTATAATGGCATAGTATCTTGCCTGGTGTCGCCTGGTATGGTGCGGTATTCTCTGACATGTCTCAATAGTCCAATAGCCATGGTCGACGTAATGGTCCAAAATCGCGAGGGAATAGGAACATGTGATTAGTCATGATCAACGACAAAAATAAGAGAAATTTAGGAGTAACTGAATATTTATTCTAGTTTTAGAAATTATGCCCTTATTGTTTTGAAGACAAATTTTTATTAGAAAAATTTCAAGAATCGATTTTTAGGCAAGAAAACTCTTAAGTTGATCAAAATAAAATTTCCTATCTAACAAGTATATTTTTATTGGTTAAAAATACTTTCTAGAAAATATTTAAAATACTGATGAATTATTTATATCTTTAGAAACTACACTTTATAATAAAACATTTCTTGAACAAAAACATTTCTTAAATAATTATATATATTTAAACCATTTTATTATAATAAAAATATTTGATATATATTTTACACATATATATATATATATATATATATATATATATATATATATATATATTACATATATATATATATATATATATATATATATATATATATATATATATATATATATATATATATATATATATATATATATATATATATATACCCATGAAACCAAAATATCTAAACTGAAACATACAATTAAAATAATAATTATAATACTAATAACTGTAATAATAATAATAATAACAGTAATATAATAATAATAATAAGCTTAATAATATTTAATAATAATAATAATAGCTTATCCTTTTTTAAATAATAATATAATAACAAAAATCCTTAAGACTAATACAGCTTATCCCCCTTTTAAATAATAATAATAATAATAATAATAATAATAATAATAATAATAATAATAATAATATAAAATCCTTTAAAAACTAATACAACTAACTCGCCAATTTATAACAGTGCGAGAGAGAGAGATAGAGTTCGGGAAGTGTGAAAGGGGGTTTTCTCACCTTCGATCGGCGGAGGGCGGCGATCGGTGCGGGCGGAGGTGGCGGTGGCTCGTGATGGCGGCGGGGTGGATCTGCGGCGGAGAGCTGCTCTCCGACGGTGGAGCTGAGGAAGCGGGATGGAGGGTTCATCGGTGGGTGGCCGCCGATGTCGCAACCGACGGTGGCGGAGCCGTTCGAGGGGGCAAAGATGGCGCACACGCCGGGGCAACCACGGGGCAGCACGTGGCCTATAGCTGCGACAGTATGCTCGGGCGGGACGGAGGCCTCTGGTGGTCGGTAGGGCGCCACGCGCGGTCGGCACTCATCGCGACGAGGTCGATACGGGCGGAGGGCAGCTCGCGCACAGCCGTGCGGTGCTGGATGCCGGCGATGGCACGGCGAGGACAGAGGGACTAGAGGAGGGGCGGTGCTCGGCCAGAAGCGGAGGCGTCGACGGCTATCGGGAGCATCCTGGCGTTGCGGCATCGGCGTAGGTCGTCGCCGCCGGGACATAGGCCGAGATGTCGGTCACCGGGTTTGGTGTAGAAGGCGGTGGTATAGCAACTCGTCGTCCAGAGTACAGCGCTCTGGAGATGCGAGGACGGGGAGGTCGGATTCAGGTGAGGGTTTCTTCCCCCTTCCTCATTACTTCTGTTGATGGTGGTTGGGTCGGTGATGATGACGGAGAGGGTGCTGGCGCTGTACGGCCTGGCCGGAAGATCGGGGACGGGCACGGTGAAGGTGGTCGGGGATCACCGTGGTGGTGGTCGGATCTTGGTTGGAGGGAGGATGATGGTGGTGACGGAGACGGGTGACGGTGATGGTGGTGGGGTGCCTGAAGTACCGCGGTAACGGGGACCGGGATGATTGCAGATGGTCGGGGTGATGGACAGAATAGGAGATGTATTGTCGGGTGTGTCCGACACGGTGATGACGACTTGTAAATGTAAACTTGGAATAAGAATATGTGTCACAGACACGATGCTCATCTGCTGTGGATGGAAAATTTCTGGAGGAGTACCTCTCCTTTTATAGGAGGTGGGAATTTCCAGTTGGATAAGGATTGGGATGATTTAAATCCCAATTAGATAAATTCCCTATTAATTTAAATCGATTTAAATCCAAATCAATCTAGATAAACTTCTCTTTAATTAAATGCCTATTTAAAATAAAATCTTTTCCTCATTTAAATTATAAAAATAACTCAAATATTCGATAGACAAAATCTTAAATGTCATTTCCATAAATATTAAAATATAGTATTAATTAATTTCGAAAATCAAAGTAATTCCTTAAATAATAAATCATAAATTAGCCTTTTATAAATAACAACATATGTTACAATACAATTTCAAATTCCGCAAATATCTAGAATATATTTTATATAACCAAAATTTTCCAAATCACTATCCATTTTTAAATGACGAATAAAATAACTCTTTCATACAAAATAAAAATATTTATCATATTGTTTTGGAAACTAAAAATTCATCTATATAAATAAAATCTCTAATAAAATTGTTTTTACGAAAATATATATCTCGCACATATTCGCACTCGACGGGACATACGAAAAATGCGAATTCGTACGCGACGTTTAATACGACTATGCGACGTACAAATACCAAATAAAAATTTAAATATCTCATTTATAAAAAAGAAAATTTAAAAGTAGAAATTTAGGGGGTTTACATCCTACCCAACTTACAAGAATTTTGTCCTCGAAATTTAGGAATATGTGGGGTACAAGGGTTTAAACGATAAAGAAAGTATGAACAATTTATTTGGCGTGGCAAGGAAACGGTGTTTAACATAAATGTGCTACTAGAAAGTCATGAATTCGTTAGATAGGAAAATAATTCCCGAATATGGTAATGGACGAGGGTCACTAGCTAAGACAATATTGATAACACAATTCGAGGAATAATAAGGCATTGGGTGGATCAAGGAGAATAACTTAGGGACTTGGAAGATAGGGTTCCTTGAGAAAAATATGGTCGTCTGGGTTTAGGTTTGATTAAGGAAATGATTTGAATCATTCTTAAGTCTCAAGAATGATTAGAAAGTCGTGATAATGAATCTAGCGTCACGAGGAGGACGATTAACTCATGATGGGATTACAGTCACTTCGGTTGGTAACTGGCTAGCTATCTTGGCAATAGACAGTGAAACAACTAAGATAACATCAAGTACGGGTGTTTGTCTTTCTAAAACAGGCGAAAGGCAAAAATAAAGAGTTCGAAGAAGACATTATCGAATTTGAATGAGTGGTTCAAAGACGATTGAACTAGTTCCAAAAGAATTGCCAAGGCAGTTGCGGGGAGACTCTAGGCCAAGTTTAACTATGTCTCCATCCACGTTGAACAACATACAAAAATGAACCAAGAGCACTATGGTTGATCAGACCATAATAGGTTGGTTCTGATTAGACAATGTATTAGTGGGCGCCCACAATAAACATATGTCACGAACAAGCTCGATCAAGAGTAATCTTGTAAAACTAAAATATAAGCAGTGGATGGTGAAGGAAATTAAATAGTCCAAGATCCTTTTAAAATTGAGTCTTGCCCGAAGTTCGGGCCTATAAAAGCGGCTCGGTCCACTAAATTCTATAGTCTAAGTGAAGCTATCAATATGGTCCACAAGGAAAAAGGTTGGTTAGGTCGTGAGGTATTCTACCCAACTTACAAGAGTTAATCTAGTAGTGTGATGGAACAATGAGTCAAGCAATCAAAATACCACAAGGTTAAGCATGTAAGGAATTAAGTAGAACAAAATCATATATCGGGTCGAAAGAATTGAGTCGAGGTCGAGTCTCATCTATAGTTAAAAAGTATATTGGTTTCACGGTAGGGATTAGAGTCCAGTCTTTTGACCCGAAAGTCGTATCAAGAAATAAAGTACAAGGAGGCGGGTTTTAGTGGGATACGATATATCTACATGAAGGTGGGTTCGTCTAGGTCTTGCATATACAACTTGTTGGAAGGAAAATCAAGTGTGGTGCTATAAATATCCAAGTCACGGTAAGGCACTCAAAAAGATCTAAAATGAAAAGTGGGAGTTGATGAAGTAAATACTAATGCATATATTTTAAGAAGATCAAGTGGAAGCATAAGGTAAAACTAATTAAGGAATCTAGTAAAACAGTTTATGGACGTAGCTTCTAGAGAGAAGATGGTCTCCTAGATGAATACAATCAAGGAAAGTTCGACTCATATTTCAAAGTTGCAATGGTTAGAGGGTCACGAAGAAAGGTTGGTTAGATGATTAACTACACTTGAGCATATCAATCATGGTCATAGAGAAGATGGCAATTCATAGAAAAAATTATATAGGGTCTATTTCTATGACATGGGAGTTCCTCGAAGTTTTTCTCAAAATCATCTACCAAAATGATCATAACTATTAAAATTTTAAATTATTTCTAATAACCCTTGAGATAACTCAAGGCAATCCGAAACTTAAGCTCAATATTTTAATCAACTCAAAATCTTCTGTCACAATTAAAACCGTACTAATTGTATCAACTTGAATTCCTATTCCAATATGTCCACATATTTTTTAAAAACCTTCACAACCAAAACTTGTAGTGGTAAAAATCTAAATAAATTTATGACATACTCAAAATCTTTTAATCAATATCAAATAGTCTTTATCTTATCAAATGTACCACATTCTCTAGTCATAACAATATCATAACCCTAAAAATTCTTCAAGATCTTGGGATAACTCTTAGTATATCCCAATTAAATCTACATACTCGTTTTATTCCTTTTACCAAGACTTTTATTATCCATAATTGAAACTTCTAGATCAAAGTGAATTTATAATTCATAATCATAAGGCAATTAAAAATTTCAGAGTCAATTTCATATCCTTCAAAATAAATTAAACCAAACTTTTACTTCAAATTTTTAAATCTCCAATTTTAACAAATTGTAATTTATAAATCGTACGACTTACCAATTTAAAACCTCAAGCTCTCTAATAGACCGTAAATCATAAACCCTCCATATTCTCTAGTCGTTTACAAAATCATAACTTATAAAAAAACACTTTAATAAATTCGAGACAAACTTTAACATATCCAAACTTGAACTTAATCGTGAATCGTGTGTCACTATTTCAAGATGTTTCTCAAATCGGTTTCATATCCCAATAAATTATAAACTATTTCGTAATTATAAATTTTCTTTTCTCGATCTAGCTATCCTCTTGTGTATACCACCTTGTAATTCCAACTATCCTTTGAAGGCAGTAATATTCTACTACCCAAATTGGAATTAACTAATCCTTAAAATCATACTTTTAGGAAAATGTCTTTATAACTCAAATAAGACCTCAATGTACACTAATTGTCAATGTAATCTTCCTAGCCATGTGTTTGACCACTGAGCATATATTAGTGTAGTCATCTTCCTAATTGTTACTAAGCACAGAACATACGAATCTATGGTAGAAAGAGTTCAAGCAGGATGCAAGTCAAGGATGACAACGAGAGTTCAAAACTTGAAACAAGGAGGGAGGTCAAGCTTGTAGATGAGATTCCTAGACACTAGTCCTATATTGCAGGTTCACATCGGTACAATTACGTAATCGAAGTGACAATCTCGACCTGCATGGGCCACCACAAAAATATGTAATGCCACAGTCCCAAAATACGTAGGACTAGAACATAACCATGCCAGCTGCATACATACGAAGTATACTCCAATATATGGAAACACGTATGTATACATAAGCTGTAAATGTAGAAAGCCAAGACACTAAATCTCATCCAAAAATAAATAATGATATAAAAGCAACTTTGAGTTTGTCATGTACACAAATAGTTGGGCGGAGATAAATCCACTACCAACTAAATTAAATATGGAAAAATATACAAGAAAAGAATTGAGCAAGCGAGAGCAAGTGACGAGTCCAAGAGCAATCATCACGGAGGAAGAAAGACATGGCCTTAGTTAGAGCACCTACAAGAAATCACGAACACACACCTGGAGAAATCACCAGGTCCTCAGAGGGACGTAACAAGATACAGAAAGAAATGCCATATAATACTGAATATAAAATATGCCACAATCAAAGAAAGTGACAAGACACAATAAGGTAATCTAATCATACTAAAGTGAACATGCAGTTTGAGAAACAATCCTTCGACACATGAGTCATGGCTGTAAATGGGATCGGCATAGTCCCCCTATAGGGCACCAGGGGCCTACGTCCGTAACGTTCGAAGATCGTTAGAGGGCATCATGTGCAAGGGGCTACGTCCATAACGCTCTGGAAAACGTCAGAGGGCACCTAGAACCTGCGTCTCTGGCGGAGCGCACAGGTAATAAGGGAAGTGCATAGAAGCCCATACGTCAGGTAATATTCTCCCCACCCAATGTACCTGTTAAGTCGCATCCACGACCATGTACCTCTACTATCTGCTAAGTCTCCTAACACGCCTCTATTAGCAGTTAGCCCTAACGTATGCGCATGGGGGATCAACCCACACGCAAGAACCTCTACATGCTACTCATCTCACACATCTTCGTGGTACAACTGTGTCAAGGTATATGATATACACTACAGACGGTAGTCCCTTAACTCTAGGTTCATGTGCAACCAAAGGATAGTAACAAAGTAAACTAATAATCACTGAGCATGTAGTAAATCAAGAACTGTAACAACTAAAAAAATGAACAGTGAAATATAAATAAATGCAGACTGAATATAAACAGTATAATGGCAAGGTATCTTGCCTGGTGTGTCGTCTGGTATAGTGTGGTGTTCTCAGACATGTCTCAATAGTCCAATAGCCATGGTCGACGTAATGGTCCAAAATCGTGAGGGAATAGGAACATGTGATTAGTCATGATCAACGACAAAAATAAGAGGAATTTAGGAGTAACTGAATATTTATACTACTTTTAGAAATTATGCCCTTATTGTTTTGAAGACAAATTTTTATTAGAAAAATTTTAAGAATCGATTTTTAGGCAAGAAAACTCTTAAGTTGATCAAAATAAAATTTCCTAGCTAACAAGTATATTTTTATTGGTTAAAAATACTTTCTAGAAAATATTTAAAATACTTATGAATTATTTTATATCTTTAGAAACTACACTTTATAATAAAACATTTCTTGAACAAAAACATTTCTTAAACAATTATATATATATTTAAACCATTTTATTATAATAAAAATATTTGATATATATTTTACATATATATATATACCCATGATACCAAAATATCTAAACTAAAACATATAATTAAAATAATAATAATAATACAAATAACTGTAATAATAATAATAACAGTAATATAATAATAATAATAATAATAATAATAAGCTTAATAATATTTAATAATAATAATAATAGCTTATCCCTTTTTAAATAATAATAATAATATAATAACAAAAATCCTTAAGACTAATACAGCTTATCCCCCTTTTAAATAATAATAGTAATAATAATAATAATAATAATAATAATAATAATAATAATAATAATAATAATAATAATAATAATAATAATAGTAATAATAAGAATAGTAATAATAATAATAATAATAATTATAATTATAATTATAATAATAATAATAATAATAATAATAATAATAATAATAATAATAATAATAATAATAATAATAATAATAATAATAAAAATCCTTTCAAAACTAATACAGCTAACCCCCCAATTTATAACAGTGCGAGAGAGAGAGAGAGTTCGGGAAGTGTGAAAGGGGGTTTTCTCACCTTCGATCGGTGTAGGGCGGCGATCGATGCGGGCGGAGGTGGCGGTGGCTCGTGATGGCGACAGGGCGGATCTGCGACGGAGAGCTGCTCCGACGATGGAGCTGAGGAAGCGGGACGGAGGGTTCATTGGTGGGTGGCCGCCGACGTCGCAACCGACGGTGGTGGAGCCGTTCGAGGGGGCAAAGATGGTGCGTACGCCGGGGCAAACACGGGGCAGCATGTGGCCTGCAGCAGCGGCAGTGTGCCCGGGCGGGGCGGAGGCCTCTGGTGGTCGGTAGTGCGCCACGCGCGGTCGGCACTCATCGCGACGAGGTCGGTACGGGCGGAGGGCAGCTCGCGCACAGCCGTGCGGTACTGGATGCCGGCGATGGCACGGCGAGGATAGAGGGACTAGAGGAGGGGCGGTGCTCGGCCAGGAGCGGAGGCGTCGACGGCTGTCGGGAGCATCCTGGCGTAGCGGCATCGGCGTAGGTCGTCACCGCCGGGACAGAGGCCGAGATGCCGATCACCGGGTTTGGTGTGGAAGGCGGTGGCATAGCAACTCGTCGTCAAGAGTGCAGCGCTCTGGAGATGCGAGGACGGAGAGGTCGGATTCAGGTGAGGGTTTCTTCTCCCTTCCTCGTTACTTCTGTTGATGGTGGTTGGGTCGGTGATGATGACGGAGAGGGTGCTGGCGCTGTACGGCCTGGCCGGGAGATTGGGGACGGGCACGGTGAAGGTGGTCGGGGATCACCGTGGTGGTGGTCGGATCTTGGTTGGAGGGAGGATGATGGTGGTGATGGAGACGGGTGATGGTGATGGTAGTGGGGTGCCTGAAGTACCGCGGCGACGGGGACGGGGATGATTGCAGATGGTCGGGGTGATGGACAGAATAGGAGATGTATTGTCGGGTGTGTCCGACACGGTGATGACGACTTGTAAATGTAAACTTGGAATAAGAATATGTGTCACAGACACGATGCTCATCTGCTGTGGAAGAAATTTTTTTGGAGGAGTACCTCTCCTTTTATAGGAGGTGGGAATTTCCAGTTGGATAAGGATTGGGATGATTTAAATCCCAATTAGATAAATTCCCTATTAATTTAAATCGATTTAAATCCAAATCAATCTAGATAAACTTCTCTTTAATTAAATGCCTATTTAAAATAAAATCTTTTCCTCATTTAAATTATAAAAATAACTCAAATATTCGATAGACAAAATCTTAAATGTCATTTCCATAAATATTAAAATATAGTATTAATTAATTTCAAAAATCAAAGTAATTCCTTAAATAATAAATCATAAAGTAGTCTTTTATAAATAACAACATATGTTACAATACAATTTCAAATTCCGCAAATATCTAGAATATATTTTATATAACCAAAATTTTCCAAATCACTATCCATTTTTAAATGACGAATAAAATAACTCTTTCATACAAGATAAAAATATTTATCATATTGTTTTGGAAACTAAAAATTCTTCTATATAAATAAAATCTCTAATAAAATTGTTTTTACAAAAATATATATCTCGCACATATTCGCACTCGACGGGACATACGAAAAATGCGAATTCGTACGCGACGTTTAATACGACTATGCGACGTACAAATACCAAATAAAAATTTAAATACCTCATTTATAAAAAAAAAATTTAAAAGTAGAAATTTAGGGGGTTTACATCCTACCAACTTACAAGAATTTTGTCCTCGAAATTTAGGAATATGTGGGGTACAAGGGTTTAACGATAAAGAAAGTATGAACAATTTATTTGGCGTGGCAAGGAAACGGTGTTTAACATAAATGTGCTACTAGAAAGTCATGAATTCGTTAGATAGGAAAATAATTCCCGGATATAGTAATGGACGAGGGTCGCTAGCTAAGATAATAATGATAACACAATTCGAGGAATAATAAGGCATTGGGTGGATCTAGGAAAATAACTTAGGGACTTGGGAGGTAGGGTTCCTTGAGAAAAATATGGTCGCCTGGGTTTAGGTTTGATTAAGAAAATGATTTAAATCATTCTTAAGTCTCAAGAATGATTAGAAAGTCGTGATAATGAATATAGCGTCACGAGGAGGACGATTAACTCATGATGGGATTACAGTCACTTCGGTTGGTAACTGGCTAGCTATCTTGGCAATAGACAGTGAACAACTAAGAGAACATCAAGTACGGGTGTTTGTCTTTCTAAAACAGGCGAAAGGCAAAAATAAAGAGTTCGAATAAGACATTATCGAATTTAAATGAGTGGTTCAAAGACGATTGAACTAGTTCCAAAAGAATTGCCAAGGCAGTTGCGGGGAGACTCTAGGCCAAGTTTAACTATGTCTCCATCCACGTTGAACAACATACAAAAATGAACCAAGAGCACTATGGTTGATCAGACCATAATAGGCTGGTTCTGATTAGACAATGTATTAGTGGGATCCCACAATAAACATATGTCACGAACAAGCTCGATCAAGAGTAATCTTGTAAAACTAAAATATAAGCAGTGGATGGTGAAGGAAATTAAATAGTCCAACATTCTTTTAAAATTGAGTCTTGCCCGAAGTTCGGGCCTATACAAGCGGCTCGGTCCACTAAATTCTATAGTCTAAGTGAAGCTATCAATATGGTCCACAAGGAAAAAGGTTGGTTAGGTCGTGAGGTATTCTACCCAACTTACAAGAGTTAATCTAGTAGTGTGATGGAACAATGAGTCAAGCAATCAAAATACCACAAGGTTAAGCATGTAAGGAATTAAGTAGAACAAAATCATATATCGGGTCGAAAGAATTGAGTCGAGGTCGAGTCTCATCTATAGTTAAAAAGTATATTGGTTTCACGGTAGGGATTAGAGTCCAGTCTTTTGACCCGAAAGTCGTATCAAAAAATAAAGTACAAGGAGGCGGGTTTTAGTGGGACACGATATATCTATATGAAGGTGGGTTCGTCTAGGTCTTGCATATACAACTTGTTGGAAGAAAAATCAAGTGTGGTGCTATAAATATCCAAGTCACGGTAAGGCACTCAAAAAGATCTAAAATGAAAAGTGGGAGTTGATGAAGTGAATATTAATGCATACATTTTAAGAAGATCAAGTGGAAGCATAAGGTAAAACTAATTAAGGAATCTAGTAAAACAGTTTATGGACGTAGCTTCTAGAGAGAAGATGGTCTCCTAGATGAATACAATCAAGGAAAGTTCGACTCATATTTCAAAGTTGCAATGGTTAGAGGGTCACGAAGAAAGGTTGGTTAGATGATTAACTACACTTGAGCATATCAATCATGGTCATAGAGAAGATGGCAATTCATAGGAAAAATTATATAGGGTCTATTTCTATGACATGGGAGTTCCTCGAAGTTTTCCTCAAAATCATCTACCAAAATGATCATAACTATTAAAATTTTAAATTATTTCTAATAACCCTTGAGATAACTCAAGGCAATCCGAAACTTAAGCTCAATATTTTAATCAACTCAAAATTTCCTGTCACAATTAAAACCGTACTAATTGTATCAACTTGAATTCCTATTCCAATATGTCCACATATTTTTTAAAAACCTTCACAACCAAAACTTGTAGTGGTAAAAATCTAAATAAATTTATGACATACTCAAAATCTTTTAATCAATATCAAATAGTCTTTATCTTATCAAATGTACCACATTCTCTAGTCATACCAATTTCATAACCCTAAAAATTCTTCAAGATCTTGGGATAACTCTTAGTATATCCCAATTAAATCTACATACTCGTTTTATTCCTTTTACCAAGACTTTTATTATCCATAATTGAAACTTCTAGATCAAAGTGAATTTATAATTCATAATCATAAGGCAATTAAAAATTTCAGAGTCAATTTCATATCCGTCAAAATAATTAAACCAAACTTTTACTTCAAATTTTTAAATCTCCAATTTTAACAAATTGTAATTTATAAATCGTACGACTTACTAATTTAAAACCTCAAGCTCTATAATAGACCGTAAATCATAAACCCTCCATATTCTCTAGTCGTTTACAAAATCATAACTTATAAAAAAACACTTTAATAAATTCGAGACAAATTTTAACATATCCAAACTTGATTCGTGAATCATGTGTCACTATTTCAAAATGTTTCTCAAATCGGTTTCATATCCCAATAAATTATAAACTATTTCGCAATCATAAATTTTCTTTTCTCGATTTAGCTATCATCTTGTGTATACCACCTTGTAATTCCAACTGTCCTTTGAAGGCAGTAATATTCTACTACCCAACTTGGAATTAACTAATCCTTAAAATCATACTTTTAGGAAAATGTCTTTATAACTCAAATAAGACCTCAATGCACACTAATTGTCAATGTAATCTTCCTAGCCATGTGTTTGACCACTGAGCATATATTAGTGTAGTCATCTTCCTAACTGTTACTAAGCACAGAAGATACGAATCTATGGTAGAAAGAGTTCAAGCAGGATGCAAGTCAAGGATGACAACGAGAGTTCAAAACTTGAAACAAGGAGGGAGGTCAAGCTTGTGGATGAGATTCCTAGACACTAGTCCTATATTGCAGGTTCACATCGGTACAATTACGTAACCGAAGTGACAATCTCGACCTGTATGGGCCACCACAAAAACATGTAACGCCCCAGTCCCAAAATACGTAGGACTAGAACATAACCATGCCAGCTGCATACATACGAAGTATACTCCAATATATGGAAACACGTATGTATACATAAGCTGTAAATGTAGAAAGCCAAGACACTAAATCTCATCCAAAAATAAATAATGATATAAAAGCAACTTTGAGTTTGTCATGTACACAATAGTTGGGCGGAGACAAATCCACTACCAACTAAATTAAATATGGAAAAATATACAAGAAAAGAATTGAGTAAGTGAGAGCAAGTGATGAGTCCAAGAGCAATCATCACAGAAGAAGAAAGACATGGCCTTAGCTAGAGCACCTGCAAGAAATCACGAACACACACCTGGAGAAATCACCAGGTCCTCAGAGGGACGTAACAAGATACAGAAAGAAATGCCATATAATACTGAATATAAAATATGCCACAATCAAAGAAAGTGACAAGACACAATAAGGTAATCTAATCATACTAAAGTGAACATACAGTTTGAGAAACAATCCTTCGACGCATGAGCCCTGGCTGTAAATGGGATCGGCATAGTCCCCCTATAGGGCACCAGGGGCCTACGTCCGAAGATCGTCAGAGGGCATCATGTACAAGGGGCTACGTCCATAACGCTCTGGAAAACATCAAAGGGCACCTGGAACCTGCGTCTCCGGCGGAGCGCACAGGTAATAAGGGAAGTGCATAGAAGCCCATACGTCAGGTAATATTCTTCCCACCTAATGTACCTGTTAAGTCGCATCCACGACCATGTACCTCTACTATCTGCTAAGTCTCCTAACACGCCTCTATTAGTAGTTAGCCCTAACGCATGCGCATGGGGGATCAACCCACACGCAAGAACCTCTATATGCTACTCATCTCACACATCCTCGTAGTACAACTGTGTCAAGGTATATGATATACACTACAAACGGTAGTCCCTTAACTCTAGGTTCATGTGCAACCAAAGGATAGTAACAAAGTAAACTAATAATCACTGAGCATGTAGTAAATCAAAAACTGTAACAACTAAAAAAATGAACAGTGATATATAAATAAATACAGACTGAATATAAACAGTATAATGGCATATTATCTTGCCTGGTGTGTCGCCTGGTATGGTACGGTATTCTCTGACATGTCTCAATAGTCCAATAGCCATGGTTGACGTAATGGTCCAAAATTGCGAGAGAATAGGAACATGTGATTAGTCATGATCAACGACAAAAATAGGAGGAATTTAGGAGTAACTGAATATTTATACTAGTTTTAGAAATTATGCCCTTATTGTTTTAAAGACAAATTTTTATTAGAAAAATTTCAAGAATCGATTTTTAGGCAAGAAAACTCTTAAGTTGATCAAAATAAAATTTCCTAGCTAACAAGTATATTTTTATTGGTTAAAAATACTTTCTAGAAAATATTTAAAATACTTATGAATTATTTTATATCTTTAGAAACTACACTTTATAATAAAATATTTCTTGAACAAAAACATTTCTTAAACAATTATATATATTTAAACCATTTTATTATAATAAAAATATTATATATATATATATATATATATATATATATATATATATATATATATATATATATACCCATGATACCAAAATATCTAAACTAAAACATACAATTAAAATAATAATAATAATACAAATAACTGTAATAATAATAATAACAGTAATATAATAATAATAATAATAATAAGCTTAATAATATTTAATAATAATAATAATAGCTTATCCCTTTTTAAATAATAATAATAATAATATAATAACAAAAATCCTTAAGACTAATACAGCTTATCCCCCTTTTAAATAATAATAGTAATAATAATAATAATAATAATAATAATATAATAATAAAAATCCTTTAAAAACTAATACAGCTAACCCCCTAATTTATAACAGTGCGAGAGAGAGAGAGAGAGAGTTCGGAAAGTGTGAAAGGGGGTTTTCTCACCTTCGATCGGCGGAGGGCGACGATCGGTACGGTCGGAGGTGGCGATGGCTCGTAATGGCGGCGGGGCGGATCTGCGGCGGAGATCTGCTCCGGCGGTGGAGCTGAGGAAGCGGGACAGAGGGTTCATCGGTGGATGGCCGCCGACGTCGCAACTGACGGTGGCGGAGCCGTTCAAGGGGGCGAAGATGGCGCGCACGCCGGGGAAAACATGGGGCAGCACGTGGCCTGCGGCTGCGGCAGTGTGCCCGGGCGGGACGGAGGCCTCTAGTGGTCGGTAGGGCGCCACGCTCGATCGGCACTCATCGCGACGAGGTCGGCACGGGCGGAGGGCAGCTCGTGCACAGCTGTGCGGTGCTGGACGCCGACGATGGCACGACGAGGACAGAGGGACTAGAGGAGGGGCAGTGCTCGGCCAGAAGCGGAGGCATCGACGGCTGTCGGAAGCATCCTGGCGTTACGGCATCAGCGTAGGTCGTCGCCGCCAGGACAGAGGCCGAGATACCGGTCACCGGGTTTGGTGTAGAAGGCGGTGGCATAGCAACTCGTCGTCCAGAGTGCGGCGCTCTGGAGATGCGAGGACGGGGAGGTCAGATTCAGGTGAGGGTTTCTTCCCCCTTTCTCATTACTTCTATTGATGGTGGTTGGGTCGGTGATGATGACGGAGAGGGTGCTGGCGCTGTACGGCCTGGCCGGGAGATCGGGGACGAACACGGTGAAGGCGGTCTGGGATCATCGTGGTGGTGGTCGGATATTGGTTGGAGGGAGGGTGATGGTGGTGACGGTGATGGTGGTGGGGTGCCTGAAGTACGACGGCGACGGGGACGAGGATGATTGTAGATGGTCGGGGTGATGGACAAAATAGAAGATGTATTATCGGGTGTGTCCGACACGGTGATGACGACTTGTAAATATAAACTTAAAATAAGAATATGTGTCGCAGACACGATGTACATCTGCTGTGGATGGAAAATTTCTGGAGGAGTACCTCTCCTTTTATAGGAGGTGGAAATTCCTAGTTGGATAAGGATTGGGATGATTTAAATCCCAATTAGATAAATTCCCTATTAATTTAAATCGATTTAAATCCAAATCAATCTAGATAAACTTCTCTTTAATTAAATGCCTATTTAAAATAAAATCTTTTCCTCATTTAAATTATAAAAATAACTCAAATATTTGATAAACAAAATCTTAAATGTCATTTCCATAAATATTAAAATATAGTATTAATTAATTTCGAAAATAAAAATAATTCCTTAAATATTAAATCATAAAGTAGCCTTTTATAAATAACAACATATGTTACTATACAATTTCAAATTCCGCAAATATCTAGAATATATTTTATATAACCAAAATTTTCCAAATCGCTATCCATTTTTAAATGACGAATAAAATAACTCTTTCATACAAAATAAAAATATTTATCATATTGTTTTGGAAACTAAAAATTCTTCTATATAAATAAAATCTCTAATAAAATTGTTTTTACAAAAATATGTATCTCGCACATATTCACACTCGACGAGACATACAAAAAATACGAATTCGTACGCGACGTGTAATACGACTATGCGACGTACAAATACCAAATAAAAATTTAAATACTTAATTTATAAAAAAGAAAATTTAAAAGTAGAAATTTAGGGGGTTTACAGGACCGTAGTACGGTAGGTCCATAGACATTCTCCAAGCTTTTCACTCCAGTTTCGTTTGTTAGTAGACACAATCTTCTTGAGGAGCTTGATGATAGTCTTGTTGAAAGCTTCAGCTAAGCCATTAGCAGCAAGATTGTAAGCACATTGTCAATCCGATGATCGTCACAGAACCTTGTAAACTTTTGACTAATGAACTGTGGTCTATTATCGTGAATGATTCGTCGAGGTACACCAAATCTATTGATGACATGATGTTTGACGAAGTTGATGACACTGCTGGTCTTGACTTCAGCCAAGGATATAGCTTCGACCCATTTGGAGAAGTAGTCGGTTATTGCCAGTATGAACCGATGTCCTCTAGAAGAATGAGGATTGATGGGACCTATAATATCCATGCCCCAAGCTTCAAAAGGCCAGGAAGCAGCAGTCGGATGAAGGAATTCTGATGGTTGATGAATGAAATCTGCGTAGATTTGACAAGCTCAATATTTCCTTGCATATTCAATGGCATCAGATACCATAGAGGGCCAATAGTAATCCATGTGTCGGATACGGTCTTGTAGCTTAGGACCAGGTTGATGTGCTCCGTAAACACCGTCGTGAGCTTCACGCAAAACTTGCTTTGCTTCATCACCCGCTAGACAGCGCAAGAGTAGGCCGTCATAAGTCCGCCGGTAAAGAGTTTTGGTGGTCTGATTGTAGTAGAATCGCAGAGACCGTCGACGAATACTCGTAGCTTCTTTAGGATCTTCAGGAAGTATATCATGAACTATGAAGTCGATGAAGGGAGCTCTCCAATCTTCACTGATAACATTGGCTTCAGTAAGATTACTGAGCTCAATATTACGATTATTTTTGATGCAGAACAATTCCCCATTAGAGACAACCACCACCTTCTGTCTTTTGATAGGGATGTCTAAGACTACTGCAAGATTGGCCAAAGCATCTGCTTCAGTATTGCAAGCTCGATGGATATATTCGATGAAGAAGGCTTTGAATGATGTAGCCATGTTGATTGCCATTTCATAGTAAGGCATTAGATCCTGATGGTGAACTTTATATGTTCCTGTAACCTGGTTAACAACCAGCTTGGAGTCACCATAAACTTTAAGATATTCGACGTCCAGTTGTTTAGCTAACTGAAGACCAATAAGAAGAGCATTGTATTCTGCTACGTTGTTGGAGAAAGGTTCATCTAAGGAGTAGGCTCTTTGAATAGTTGACCCGTCTGGAGAAACAAGGACAACTCCAACTCTTGCGACAATGGCACCATTGGGTCCAATCCTGGATATACCGTCAAAGAATAGATGCCAAGTAGGAAATTCTTCGGAGATCATATTTGATTCTAATGTCTCATCTGGAATTTCATCATAAAGTTTTGTTGTCTCTGGTACAGGATGAGCTGCTAAGAAATCTGCCAGTGCTTGACCTTTAACAGACTTTTCTAGAACATATACCATGTCATATTGGACTAGTAGAATGGCCCATGTAGCCAGCCAAGAATTGAGTATGCTAGGCTTCTTCATTAGTACCCGAAGAGGATTAACTCGGGATATGACATGAATAGTTTGGCCAATGATGTAATGTCGAGTCTTTTGAACAGCAAACATAAGAGCTAGATATTCTTTTTCGACCGGACTATAACGATGTTCGGCACCAATCATAGTACGACTAAGATAATATATGGCTTGTTCATGGCCCTTTTTGTTCTTTTGGGCAAGTAAAACACCCAATGAATGATCTATAGCACGGACATACATTAAGAATGGTATGCCTGAGATTGGTGGCACCAAGACTGGTGGGTTCATAAGATATCGCTTTATTTCGTCAAACGTTCGTTGACATTCTTCAGTCCAAATGAAAGATACACCCTTATTCATTAGCTGAGTAAATGGTCTACAACGTCCAGACAAATTCGAAATGAACCTCCTGATGTACGCAAGTCGACCTTAGAATCCTCGTAGCTTTTTTAGGTTGCGTGGAGGACACATCTCATGAATGGCTTTGATCTTCTCAGGATCCACGTGTATACCTTTAGAGGTAATGACGAAGCCGAGAAATTTGCCACTAGAGACACCCAAGAATGACTTGGTGGGATTTATTTAGAGTTGATATTTGTAACACCCACTTTTCCAAAATAAGGGTAAATTTGAAATTTTGCATTTTAAATCATTAAAATATTGATTTTAGTCATGATATGATTTTTGGTGATTTTTAGTTATTTTAAAACTATTTATTTGAGTGAAATGTGAATTGGTGTTTTGCTAGTGTAACATTAGTCATGCATGACCTAGAAGACTAATCATGACCAATGAGACCTAATCATGTGTTTAGGATTTCAAATTTCTACTTTTAAGCCTAGGGGTATTTTAGTCATTTTGACACTTTTGTGATTTTGTGAATTATATTAATTAAATATATGTTAGTTAAATTGTTGAGTCTTGACCTAGAAGTTAGCCTAATCTACATTGTTAATCATGACCCTAGAGACTAAGTTAGAGGGTTTCATTAAAGCAATTACATTAGTGAATATCTAGATATTTGTTAAAAGATATTTTAGGCTAAAGGTTAAAGGATGCTACTTTAATTGTGAGCCCTTAGATTAGCTAGAAATTGTTGGAGAAACCTTAGCCCCTCATCCTAAACCCTAACCCTAACTTAATGGCAGCCAACAAACATCCCCACCCCCTATAAATGCATCCCATTAATCATTTGCATCATTTTTATTTCATTTTATTTGCCTCTTTTGTGTTCTTCCCTAAACTTCTCCCCAAATATCCAAATTAACTCCAAATTGAGCCAAACTTCTTGCATTGGGATCCCCTACCATTGAGGGTGCTAAGGGGAGCTAGCTAGCAAGGTTGCACAAGCTTTGGGCATCATCTTTTGAAGAAGAACACGCCTCCGTTCCTTGGTTTTCATTGAGTTTTCACTCAATAGGTAAAATGCCTCAAAACCTATTAATATTGTGATTTCTCTTCATGAATGCATGCATCTAGGTACCAGGGATCTATAGGCTAAGTTTTGTAGGAATTAGATTGGGTTTGGTGTCCGTATCGGACACGTATCTAGGTTAATATTCAAGTGTTTGATGTATTGCCTCAATGAACTTTTGTTTCTCCATTTTCAAAACAAATTATATATTTTGAAAGCTCCTGATGTGTGGAATATATTTCGTGAAGACTGATTTGTGTTTGTGTCGGTTTTCGTGTCAGTTTTGGTGCTGGACACGCAGCACGGGGGCTCGGTCGGGTGCCCTGCTGCCCGTGTCCGAGTTCTCTCTGTACACGACACTTCGTGACACGAATTTTTGTGTGGACCTTCCTTTGATGACTGACACCAAGCCTCTAAAGTTTCATAGGATCCCATCGAGTGGTTGGGAAGCAATCTAGCCCGCACTGGTTTTGCATTGTGCAGAACACGTGGTTTATTCTCGCTGTTACGGCTTTGAATCCTTGGACACGACACGTCCCCGACACGATTCAGGGTGATGACACCCTAGCCCTATACCCCCTCTTCGTGTGGGTACGAGCCCATGGGTGTTCGTGCCCTGTGTTGTGCGCAATCGTGCACAACACGGCTGCACGAGGCCACATTGAAACCCTGATTTACTGTTTTGTTATTCTCATTGTTTGGACACTTCGTGTCCAGTTTTCTGGACACGAATGGACCCCCCTAGACAAGTGTGCACATGGGGGACATGTCCACATGCCTGATAGTTGGTTTTCCTTAGGTTTTGGGTTTTCAAATGGGAAAATCCCTATTTTCTGATACAGTGATGTATCAGTGAGTTTATTCACTGTTCTTCCTTTTAAATTAAATTTTAATATTATTTATATTATGTAATTTAGTTAAGGATTAATGTCTGAACATTAGATAACATGTTTAGGTGGTAGGAATCAATTGGTTGTGAAATTGATAGAAAAGAGTTCGAATTGCAATAGGACTGAATGTCACTGATACACACATTCCTGTTCTCTTATGTTCATCATATTTTAAATTGCTTTAGTTGATGTTTAAGCCTCATGATTGATCCTGCATACGTATAAATACTTGTTAGATAGGTTTTACATGATAGATTAGGTTTTATGTTTCTGAAATGGATTTTGGGCATGGAGTTGACTGTCTAATTAAAACTGAAACTGACATTCAGTTTTGGGTTCAATTTTATTCCTAATTAAAACTGAGAACTTGGTTTTGTTTTGTAAATGAACTAACTGAGTTTGGTAATACAAATGTAAGAATTGCATATGAATGTTTCCAGTTTTGTAATGAAAACTGAGATTCTCTGTACATGTCACTGAATAAATGAGATTTCCATTATGTTAAATTAGATGTTAACATATTGTTAAGATTTCTGAACATGTTAGCTATATGTAAGGTTCTTGATATAATTTCGATTTCATTAAATACATGTTTATATGTCAACCTGGATTCAAATGTAAAACTGAGTTTTTTCCTTTATGTATAATGATAAATGGGTAGCATGTCGATAAATCTGGATTTCCTAATGAAGCCTAAACCTGAGATAGAAAACTGTAAATTCAAACAGAACTGAGATGTGAACCTGAGAATTTAGGTTGGCTTATTGAAATGTTATTCCATTGTTTCAAATGACTGTTAAGAAATACCTGAGATTCCTATGTTGTAATCTGAGTTTACTCTTCCCTCATGAACATAGACACTGTTACACACACACAAGCTTTTCACACCTTTCCCTCTATTTTCCTGTCACATGTTGTACACATTCATAGCCCCTCACATGTTGACTGAACCCTCACACACTGTCACAGTATCCACACTTGATAGCACTCACACATTCACACATTTTCCCTCATCACTCACATCACACACACATTGTTTCATATATGTTCCCATTCACTGAGCTTCCTAATATTTCACAGTGTCATTGCCACACATTTAACACTTGAACACCCTAACACACATGTATCTTCACACTACCTTGACCCCTTAACCCTCTCTCTATATCTCTTTGTATATATATATATATGTATATGCTATGGTTATAATATAGGATGAGTAGTATGTAAATATGCATGTATGTATATCATGTCATATGCACATGAATGTAAGAAGGTAATATACATGATGTTTTAGGATAATGAGTGTTTGGTATTTGTAGTTGAGAGCTTGCCTTGGCTCATTTGCTTCTTGGTTCATTGTAACCATACACATGCTCTTCTCTATCTCTCTCTCAATATATATATGTATATATATTATATATGGCTAATGTGTAAATATGGTAAATAGAGATTCCCTATAGTTATATACATATATGTGTGTATAGACATATATATATGTGGGTATAAGATATATGGCCTAGTGTTGATTTCTCTTTTCATGTACACATCCATGCTCACACACACACATAGCTTACATGTTAGTTCCTTCCTCTTTTATGTATATATAATGTTGAACATGCATGAATAGGATGTGCCTTGATATGTGCTTGTGTTTGGCTTGTATAGCCTTGTGATTGGTGTGTGATTGCTAGATTAGGCTTGGTTAGGCCTAGTGGGACTTGTTAGACTTGTTTGGGCTAGGACTTGACCTAGGTTGACTAGTGTGGTTGACTAGAGTTGACCAAGTGTCGACTTTAGCCTAGTTTGACCTAGACAGCATGCAGATGCATTGTACATTTCATATATCACCCTCTGTATACATCTTGACTTGTGTTGCTCTAACTAGGAGTCAGGTACCTCATCTCGGACAGTACGTTTACTTCAGACATTCAGATACGAGGCGAGTACATTCTCTGATCATTTCATATCCTGCTTAGAATTATTACCTGCAGTAGATTACTTTACTTGTACTGTCACGTTGGTCACACGGATTGGTACTATATGGATCTCTACATGCGATGTTATCCCCCTCGGGAGCATCGGGTACATTGTGCTTGTGCGTTTCACTTACATCATGTACTCCTGTGCTTCTATTTTACATGTGCACTCCTGTGAATCTTGTACTCTCATGTTCACGGAGCCCCATGTATACTATCATGTGCACCCTATATGGGCCCCCATGTGATATCCTGTGCAATAACATAACCTGTTTAGATCCATGTGTATTGATTGGGGATACGGGGGAGTGCTAGTAGTCGTGTGAACAATTCCTTTGTAGTGTAGATTCCTGTGCACCTCAACATCCTGTGCAAATCTGTCCTGTTCACATGTGCTATCTCGTACTCTGACTCACTAGTCACTGTTAGTTCTCTATGTATAGTAGATATTTACATTACAGTTCTCTTCCTGTTTACATACAGCATTTCTTCAGTACTCGTATCTTACTTTACTGCATGTTTTTATTTTCTAACCTGCTATGATTTGTTGAGATGTACTGTGCTCGCTCCCGTCCTGACTGGACCTGTTGAAAATTTTACAGAGGATGATGAGGAACCCTGTACCCCCTTACTTGGAGCTTGCCTAGATGACACTCGCGACCTGGACCCCTGGGGAGGTTCAGGCAGCTGCTCAGGATGATACCTTGTATAGTGTAGATAGCTTAGACTATTTCCTTTCATGTTTAGCATTGTCTTTGTTTCAGAGTTGTATATTATAGAGATGTTGAGACTTGTATATCATTTCTGTTGTATCTCAGTTGAGGTTTTCCTTATCTATTTCATCGTGCCATTTTCTATCTATAGATTGTGATTGAGTTATACCTCTGTGTTGGCCTCCTTATGGAGGGTATTCATATTATGTTAGTTATAGTTCATGACCTAGAACAGCGTTCTACCGCCGACACTGCGGCGTAGGCTGGACGTACCCACTTCTCGTGCCCTTACTCTAGGGTGCGGGTCGTGACACGTTTTTAGTGGTGGCCCATGCAGGTCAAGTTTATGTAGTGGTATTCGAACTAGAGTATCACTACAGCCTGCAGTAGGAGTAGAATATTTTGGGGTACTCAATCACAGTTAGAATTCCTTGAGAGATTCCGGGGATGCCCCTTGAGAATCTCATTCCGAACTTCTAATTTGAATTCCTTTTCTCTTGTTTGATTTACCTTTACTCCTTTATATTTGAATCTAATTTTGATGGATCGTTGTTGATTTGATTTTTTTTTTATCGAGATGAATTTTATGACCCGAGTTACGGTATCTTCTGATAACATATGTTGACGAAAATAACAGGGATGGTAAAACGTCTACTTTATTATGGAACCTAGAGTTTACCGCAGCTATATTAGCCGGCGTAGCAAGGACATAGGGACCTGACTTCGGATGTACATATCTTGATCATGCGATTGGAATTTCTCGCAGCTATACTAGTCGGCATAGCGAGGATTCCAGACGACTTGATCATAGAGATGCATACCCCAGTTATGGACTCTACCGTTCATTGCAGCCTTGCTTACTAGCATGGCGAGGATTATGAGTATCATGATTTTGGACAGACGCATGTGATTATCAGATTATATCTTGAAGGTTTTTAAAGTATCACCTCTTTCATTTCTTTTCTGTTTAAAAAAAAAAATTTGTTTCCATCATCAAATAACTTAGAGTAGGGATAACTTTAGTTGACTAGTCTAATAACTTGTAGAAATTCATTAGCTATAACTCTTTCTTAGTATGATGATTTGATGAGTTGTGATTAGGCCTTTATCTTAGGAATGATAGTATAGCCCTGGCTTTAGAGTAGTGACCCTTGTAGCTGGTTCTCTCTTGTTTATATTTACCAGTTTTCATATAGAATAATAGACTGCATTATAGCCTTGATGATTTGTCGTTTCTGTAACTTTTCCAGTTTATCACCCCAGATTGCTTGTATATTGATACCCTATGACCGTTTGGGTTTAGCAGGACTAGTATACCTAGGTGAGACTTTCAACTGCCACCATATGCCATGACCATGTATGCCATTCTTTTAAATTGTATGATTTAGGTAGTTCTGAGACTATGATTGTTGGGGACGAGACTCTAGAAGAAGTACGACCATCTTAATTTCGAGGACGAAATTCTTTTAAGGGGGGTAGACTTGTAACACCCACTTTTCCAAAATAAGGGTAAATTTGAAATTTTGCATTTTAAATCATTAAAATATTGATTTTAGTCATGATATGATTTTTGGTGATTTTTAGTTATTTTAAAACTATTTATTTGAGTGAAATGTGAATTGGTGTTTTGCTAGTGCAACATTAGTCATGCATGACCTAGAAGACTAATCATGACCAATGAGACCTAATCATGTGTTTAGGATTTCAAATTTCTACTTTTAAGCCTAGGGGTATTTTAGTCATTTTGACACTTTTGTGATTTTGTGAATTATATTAATTAAATATGTGTTAGTTAAATTGTTGAGTCTTGACCTAGAAGTTAGCCTAATCTACATTGTTAATCATGACCCTAGAGACTAAGTTAGAGGGTTTCATTAAAGTAATTACATTAGTGAATATCTAGATATTTGTTAAAAGATATTTTAGGCTAAAGGTTAAAGGATGCTACTTTAATTGTGAGCCCTTAGATTAGCTAGAAATTGTTGGAGAAACCTTAGCCCCTCATCCTAAACCCTAACCCTAACTTAATGGCAGCCAACAAACATCCCCACCCCCTATAAATGCATCCCATTAATCATTTGCATCATTTTTAATTCATTTTATTTGCCTCTTTTGTGTTCTTCCCTAAACTTCTCCCCAAATATCCAAATCAACTCCAAATTGAGCCAAACTTCTTGCATTGGGATCCCCTACCATTGAGGGTGCTAAGGGGAGCTAGCTAGCAAGGTTGCACAAGCTTTGGGCATCATCTTTTGAAGAAGAACACTCCTTTCCTTGGTTTTCATTGAGTTTTCACTCAATAGGTAAAATGCCTCAAAACCTATTAATATTGTGATTTCTCTTCATGAATGCATGCATCTAGGTACCAGGGATCTATAGGCTAAGTTTTGTAGGAATTAGATTGGGTTTGGTGTCCGCATCGGACACGTATCTAGGTTAATATTCAAGTGTTTGATGTATTGCCTCAATGAACTTTTGTTTCTCCATTTTCAAAACAAATTATATATTTTGAAAGCTCCTGATGTGTGGAATATATTTCGTAAAGACTGATTTGTGTTTGTGTCGGTTTTCGTGTCAGTTTTGGTGCTGGACACGCAGCACGGGGGCTCGGTCGGGTGCCCTGCTGCCCGTGTCCGAGTTCTCTCTGTACACGACACTTCGTGACACGAATTTTTGTGTGGACCTTCCCTTGATGACTGACACCAAGCCCCTAAAGTTTCATAGGATCCCATCGAGTGGTTGGGAAGCAATCTAGCCCGCACTGGTTTTGCATTGTGCAGAACACGTGGTTTATTCTCGCTGTTACGGCTTTGAATCCTTGGACACGACACGTCCCCGACCCGATTCAGGGTGATGACACCCTAGCCCTATACCCCCTCTTCGTGTGGGCACGAGCCCATGGGTGTTCGTGCCCTGTGTTGTGCACAATCGTGCACAACACGGCTGCACGAGGCCACATTGAAACCCTGATTCACTGTTTTGTTATTCTCATTGTTTGGACACTTCGTGTCCAGTTTTCTGGACACGAATGGACCACCCTAGACAAGTGTGCACATGGGGGACATGTCCACATGCCTGATAGTTGGTTTTCCTTAGGTTTTGGGTTTTCAAATGGGAAAATCCCTATTTTCTGATACAGTGATGTATCAGTGAGTTTATTCACTGTTCTTCCTTTTAAATTAAATTTTAATGTTATTTATATTATGTAATTTAGTTAAGGATTAATGTCTGAACATTAGATAACATGTTTAGGTGGTAGGAATCAATTGGTTGTGAAATTGATAGAAAAGAGTTCGAATTGCAATAGGACTGAATGTCACTGATACACACATTCCTGTTCTCTTATGTTCATCATATTTTAAATTGCTTTAGTTGATGTTTAAGCCTCATGATTGATCCTGCATACGTATTAATACTTGTTAGATAGGTTTTACATGATAGATTAGGTTTTATGTTTCTGAAATGGATTTTGGGCATGGAGTTGACTGTCTAATTAAAACTGAAACTGACATTCAGTTTTGGGTTCAATTTTATTCCTAATTAAAACTGAGAACTTGGTTTTGTTTTGTAAATGAACTAACTGAGTTTGGTAATACAAATATAAGAATTGCATATGAATGTTTCCAGTTTTGTAATAAAAACTGAGATTCTCTGTACATGTCACTGAATAAATGAGATTCCCATTATGTTAAATTAGATGTTAACATATTGTTAAGATTTCTGAACATGTTAGCTATATATAAGGTTCTTGATATAATTTCGATTTCATTAAATACATGTTTATATGTCAACCTGGATTCAAATGTAAAACAGAGTTTTTCCCTTTATGTATAATGATAAATGGGTAGCATGTCGATAAATCTGGATTTCCTAATGAAGCCTAAACCTGAGATAGAAAACTGTGAATTCAAACAGAACTGAGATGTGAACCTGAGAATTTAGGTTGGCTTATTGAAATGTTATTCCATTGTTTCAAATGACTGTTAAGAAATACCTGAGATTCCTATGTTGTAATCTGAGTTTACTCTTCCCTCATGAACATAGACACTGTTACACACACACAAGCTTTTCACACCTTTCCCTCTATTTTCCTGTCACATGTTGTACACATTCATAGCCCCTCACATGTTGACTGAACCCTCACACACTGTCACAGTATCCACACTTGATAGCACTCACACATTCACATATTTTCCTCATCACTCACATCACACACACATTGTTTCACATATGTTCCCATTCACTGAGCTTCCTAATATTTCACAGTGTCATTGCCACACATTTAACACTTGAACACCCTAACACACATGTATCTTCACACTACCTTGACCCCTTAACCCTCTCTCTATATCTCTTTGTATATATATATATATGTATATGCTATGGTTATAATATAGGATGAGTAGTATGTAAATATGCATGTATGTATATCATGTCATATGCACATGAATGTAAGAAGGTAATATACATGATGTTTTAGGATAATGAGTGTTTGGTATTTGTAGTTGAGAGCTTGCCTTGGCTCATTTGCTTCTTGGTTCATTATAACCATACACATGCTCTTCTCTATCTCTCTCTCAATATATATATGTATATATATTATATATGGCTAATGTGTAAATATGGTAAATAGAGATTCCCTATAGTTATATACATATATGTGTGTATAGACATATATATATGTGGGTATAAGATATATGGCCTAGTGTTGATTTCTCTTTTCATGTACACATCCATGCTCACACACACACATAGCTTACATGTTAGTTCCTTCCTCTTTTATGTATATATAATGTTGAACATGCATGAATAGGATGTGCCTTGATATGTGCTTGTGTTTGGCTTGTATAGCCTTGTGATTGGTGTGTGATTGCTAGATTAGGCTTGGTTAGGCCTAGTGGGACTTGTTAGACTTGTTTGGGCTAGGACTTGACCTAGGTTGACTAGTGTGGTTGACTAGAGTTGACCAAGTGTCGACTTTAGCCTAGTTTGACCTAGACAGCATGCAGATGCATTGTACATTTCATATATCACCCTCTGTATACATCTTGACTTGTGTTGCTCTAACTAGGAGTCAGGTACCTCATCTCGGACAGTACGTTTACTTCAGACATTCAGATACGAGGCGAGTACATTCTCTGATCATTTCATATCCTGCTTAGAATTATTACCTGCAGTAGATTACTTTACTTGTACTGTCACGTTGGTCACACGGATTGGTACTATATGGATCTCTACATGCGATGTTATCCCCCTCGGGAGCATCGGGTACATTGTGCTTGTGCGTTTCACTTACATCATGTACTCCTGTGCTTCTATTTTATATGTACACTCCTGTGAATCTTGTACTCTCATGTTCACGGAGCCCCATGTATACTATCATGTGCACCCTATATGGGCCCTTATGTGATATCTTGTGCATTAACATAACCTGTTTAGATCCTTGTGTATTGATTGGGGATACGGAGGAGTGCTAGTAGTCGTGTGAACAATTCCTTTGTAGTGTAGATTCCTGTGCACCTCGACATCCTGTACAAATCTGTCCTGTTCACATGTGCTATCTCGTACTCTGACTCACTAGTTACTGTTAGTTCTCTATGTATAGTAGATATTTACATTACAGTTCTCTTCCTGTTTACATACAGCATTTCTTCAGTACTCGTATCTTACTTTACTGCATGTTTTTATTTTCTAACCTGCTATGATTTGTTGAGATGTACTGTGCTCGCTCCCGTCCTGACTGGACCTGTTGAAAATTTTACAGAGGATGATGAGGAAACCTGCACCCCCTTACTTGGAGCTTGCCTAGATAACACTCGCGACCTGGACCCCTGGGGAGGTTCAGGCAGCTGCTCAGGATGATACCTTGTATAGTGTAGATAGCTTAGACTATTTCCTTTCATGTTTAGCTTTGTCTTTGTTTCAGAGTTGTATATTGTAGAGATGTTGAGACTTGTATATCATTTCTGTTGTATCTCAGTTGAGGTTTTCCTTGTCTATTTCATCGTGCCATTTTCTATCTATAGATTGTGATTGAGTTATACCTCTGTGTTGGCCTCCTTATGGAGGGTATTCATATTATGTTAGTTATAGTTCATGACCTAGAACAGCGTTCTACCACCGACACTGCGGCGTAGGCTGGACGTACCCACTTCTCGCGCCCTTACTCTAGGGTGCGGGTCGTGACAATATTGGCGCATTAGATTGAAGATAGTTCTCAAGTCTTGGATGTGATCTTTCTTTAGACGACTTTTGACAGCAATATCTTCAACATAGCATTCGACAGTCTTGCAAAGATGATCTCGAAAGATGGTACTCATGGCTCGTTGGTAAGTTGCACCAGCATTCTTGAGACCAAATGGCATTACGGTATAACAGTAGACTCCGCGAGGAGTGCGGAAAGACGTATGTTTTTCATCTTCAGGATTCATCCGAATCTGATTGTATCCAGAGAATCCATCCATGAAGGATATCCTTTCGAACCCACAAGTATTGTCGATCATGACATCCGTAATAGAAAGAGAAAATTTATCTTTTGGATATGCTTTATTAAGATCTCGAAAGTTGATGCAAACTCAAACTTTTTCGGTTTTCTTCAAGACTGGGACGACATTGGCTACCCAATCTGGATGTTGTTCTTCTCGGATAAAGCCACAAGCGATGAGCTTCTTGACTTTATCGTCGATTGCGTCCATCATTTCTGGCTTGAAGCACCGTTGTTGCTGTTTGACTGGTTTTACATTAGACAAGATATTCAATTTGTGAGTAGCAACTTTGGGATCTAGACCTGGCATGTCTTCATAGCTCCAGGCAAAGACATCAATGTATTCTTGAATAAGAAGAATTAATTCTTGCTTATCTGCCTCGGAAAGGTTCCTGCTGATAATATTGGACGAGGGGACCCGCTTTCTCCTACGTCAATTTAAACCAATTGATATTCGGTTGGAGGTTCCCGTCGTTCGAATCGGAGTTCCCATTGGGTATCCATTCGTTGAGCCCAAGGATCTGTTTCGAGATTTTCTTCAATATCCTCGTCCTAGCCTTCTGGAAGTTCAACGGAGACCATGTTAGAAGATACAATCAATCGATGAACTTGACCGATGCTGGTGTCAGAATCCCATGATCTGGAATCAGAAGAGTTAGAGCGCTCTTCACTATCGGATTCGGAGGCTGCTGGAGATAATACCGGAGGTGAAGCATATCCGAGACCTCTTTTGGTCCTGCTATATTACATCTCTGATTTTTCTTTCGAAACAACCGTACGGATAGAAGTTCTTCTACCCTTACCGTAGTTGAGACCATTCTTGAAGTCATAACCCATCTTTCGGATGATGTCTTTTGATTGTTGACTATAACGACGAAGTTGGAGATGCCCCGTATCGTTACTTTTGCTATCATCCTTATAACTGAATTTTTGTTCTAGTCCTTTACTAAAAAGTATTGGACTCTCGTCTCTCTTTCGAGAAGGGACAACAAAGTATGAATCATCTGAATGTTCGAGTAAGACCTCTGTTTGAAAAGACTGTACAACTCCCATTGTAAATGACTGAAAGCTATCTAACATATCCAATTAGCACTTAGCATGATAAATGACATCAGTATACTGGAAATGAGATGCTTTTTTTTATTGATTTGTACATCTGTATTTACAATAAGACCTTTAGCCTTAGCAGGCTTGGTCAGATTGATTACAAGAGGGGGAGAAGAAGAACGTGGAGGAGGATTGGACTTGTTACGACAGAGGTCGATAACAAGCGGCTCAGAAGAGGTGAGCTCCCTTTTATCCTTGTTACGAGATAAATTAATAACAAGTGGCTCAGAAGAGGTGAGCTGCCTTTTATCCTTGTTACGACGTAGGTCAATAACAAGTGGCTCAGAAGAGGTGAGCTCCCTTTGATCCTGACCACCATCAGTTGGTTGCTTCTGGACTGGCAAGTGAATAGCCAATGGTTTGGAGGATTGAGGACGAAAAACACGCCCTTTAACAGGTATGATGAGGGTGTCATTAGGCACTGCTTCTTGTTCTTCTTCAGTATCCAGAGCCAGTACTACCTTCATGAACTCATCCTTATACATGCGAGCATCGTTACATTATGCTTTGATACCTTTGAAAGGATAGAGATCCGTAACCTCCTTTTGAACCTCTCTATTGTCATCAACATATTTGAAACATTGATGGAGAGTCGAAGGAACAATGTTGTGTTCGTAAAGGAATGGTCTCCCCAAAAGAGCATTGTAAGAACAACCATGGTTGTCTATGATATAAAAGGTCACCTTTGTGCGAAGATTGCCTATTTGGAGTTTTAGGCGAATCTTGTCCAGAGGTTCACTTCTTCCCTGGTTGAACCCCAAGATGGTGGTGATTGTGCCAGAAAGACTATGTACTGGGATCTTCAGTGCATCTAGCATTGTCTTTGGCATGATGCTGAGTGCTGACCCTGGATCTATCAGAATACGATCGACTTTCATCGAGTCGACATATCCTGTATAGTATAGAGGACGGTTATGTCTATTGTCTTCCATCAGCATATCATCCTGTGTGAAGGTAATGTTTGAAATTAACTCCAACATACTGTGACAATGGAGGCAAGAGACTGGCTTTGCCTTCCGCTTCTTTAGAAGGGATAGACAGGTTTCTGCCTGTATTAGGTATTAGATATTCACTCAGAGTTTCTCGAGTTTTTTTGGAGAGACGCAAGAGCTCGAAGATTGACAGCCTGACCGGTGTATTAGCTAGTTGGGCCAAAATATCAAAGTTGTATGGCTTCTCAAGTCCAGAAGGAGATGACTTCTTCAAAGGCTTGTCGAAGCGGACTTGTTGTTTGCCTTTATCTGCTGCTGTCGATTTGGAAGGAATGGATTCTACAACCGGTGAGGACACAGCAGGGATGCCCTCAGTAGAAGCAAGTTGTACTGGAGCAGACTCAGAAGAAGAAATCGAGTTTTCTTGATTTTCAGGAATTTTTCGTAGGTAGGCTTTCCCTGATGTGGTGCCCAACAGGATTTCCTCTTCAACTATGGGGGTCAAAAGACACCATATTGCAGATATTTGTTTTGCCCTTGGAGCGGTCTTTTTGCTTAGAAGGAGCCTTGAAGTCAGAAACAAGATCAGGATGAATCCACATAATCTCGCCATTATCCAGGGATAAGGGGATGAGACCTTCACTCCGTGGAGGAGGATGATTCTCAATCTCAAGAGTGGCCTTGGGGATAGGAATGACACCGTGTTGTACCATCTGTGGAGGGAAGTTATCCAACTGTACTGAGACCATGTTTGCGGTAACCGTCTTCTCGTCTTGCTGCAGAGTGACAACACCAGTATTGACTAGCTCTTGAATCTTGCCTTTGAGCACGTAACATGCTCGAGTGGGATTCCCAATAAATCTGTAATAAACACAGTATTTGGGATGATCAGTCTTACCGACCTCATCAGGCTTCTTCAGGTCTGGGAGTTGGAGCTTATTGCTTTTGATCAAGCAATCAAAGATGCTCATGGTGTCGTTTTCGTCAAAGGAGTACTCTATTTTCGGACGAGGTTCCCTTTGTGGAGGTGTAGAAGGAGTAGAAGTAAAAGTAGGTGGAGCTACATTGACAGCCAGAGATTCTTTGTTCTTCAGATATATATTCAAAGTCTCTTTACCTTTGCGGTTGTTCTGGCGATTACCGCTACTGGCTGTCGGTGTTCATCCCGGTCGGGGTTAGACATGTGTACCCCTAGCTGCTTGAACTTGTCAGTACTAACTTCAGCTGCTTTAGCATTAACAATGAAAGATGGCTAGTCTTGGAATTGAGTTGACCCCGTCCACATGCTGATGATAGGCAAAAGATTTGCCGTGCAGGTATCTATAGTGACAGCAGCCGGAGTTCCAAGAGGCATCTTTAATGCTTCTCGGCAGAATCTTTCAATGAAACTCTCAGCAGTTTCATTGTGTCTTTGTTTGATCTTGTTGAGGGCCGACAAGGTCATATCGTTGATTCCCTCATAGAATCGTTCCAAGAAGATTTGTTTTAGACCTGAGAAAGAGGTGATACAACCATCGGGCAAGCTCCTGTATCAATCGTATGCTACACCGGCTAAATAGCCGACGAATACCTGGTAAGAAGAGCGTCATTTGGCTGAAGTTGAACAGTCATTACCTCAAAGTGGTTAATGAACTGACTGGGAGAAGTGCTGCCGTCAAACAGCAAAATTATAGAGATTTTATACTTTGGAGGAAATGGGACTTCCTTCCATTCAACTGGATAGGGTTGTTTGATCCCCAACCTCTATAAGTTGTCCTTCTCTTTGAAGGCCTCAAATTTGAGTACGCAGGAGTTTGACAGCTTCATTAGCATCCTCCGATGACGCAGAAGGAGCAGTTTGAGTGTTAGGGGAAGAAACAGCGTGGTAAGTACTACCCCCAGCACCTGACTGACTAGGTGTGGGTTGAATTTGTACAGGGGTACTTGAGGAGATACTACCCCCAGCCCTGCATTGACAGGAACCGACGATGCTATGATCTCAGGATTTGAAGCAGGTACAGTCGGTGGTACTGTATGTTAGGCCACAATGATAGAATGCATACTTGCAACCATTTCAGCCATGGTCTTCAGCTTGTCTTCTAGTGTAGCTATTCGTTGTTCTTGACTAGCCGAACTAGAAGCACTGGGTCTTCAGTGACAACATAAGCTGTCACTTCTCTAGGTACAGTGGAAGATACTGTCTGTTCAGAACTTTTGCTGTATGCATCATAATCAGAGAAAGAATCATCTTCTGAGTGAGAAAGAGGGAGATGACCGAAAGGATCTTGGATAAGATTCCTTTGACCGATTGTATCTCGGCTTCGGGATCGGGTATATTGGAATACTCCTTCAGAAGATTCTTGGAGTAAATCTAAATACCGCTGGCTGGGCTTGCGAGGCTTGCCGTGCTTGGAGCACTTTCTACCCCCAGTGTCTCGAGAAGTCATATTGACAGAAGCATACAACACATCGTCTTCATCTTCTGGCATAGGTTCAGAGTTTGCAAAGTTTAAACGATCGAAGACAGATCATTTTGTTGTCTGACAACAACACTTGATGACAACCTTGTGATTACAATGGTGTCCAAGTGGTTGAACTGGAGGTGTTGAGATATTATCCCATTTTTGCTTGAGGTGCTCTCGGAGGTCAGGAACAATGACATGACGAGAAGAAGTCTGAGGGATATGTTCTTTGACTATATTCGAAACATGGTTCCGGTTCTTCAAGTGTTTTGTCCCTTGAGTGTACATACTTCATTAGCATAGGTGTCATGATTTTTAATCCTGGAAGTTTGCTTCTGATGCAGTTTGATCTTCGGCATTGGCTATTTGCGTTTCGCCAAAGTTGGTCTATTGAGATAAGTTCTTAGATCAGCAAATTCACCCAAAGGGGTTTCTGTCTGAGACACCAGTAATTTTCTCTGTTTTGAGCGGGATATCCTGAGAGTTGGGAGATCTTGGAATTCTGCTACCGGAGTAGGCAGAATACCTCTTTGATTGGTATACTTTCCTTTGGCAGAAAAGGAAGAAGAACACTTGTTTGAGAGAGTTCTTGTACTGATTGGTGCCGAGGAACGTTCAGATTGATCTTCTACAGTAAAAACCGAGGAAGACTGAGAAAAGACCAAAGGACCTTTTCCTTTGTTTTGTGAAGAAGGGTTAGCTAAAGAGCGTTTCCCTCTGTTGTCTTCCAAGTCGTGGAACGAGGAAGTTTGAGAAAAGACCAACGGACCTTTTTCTTTGTTCTGAGGAGGAGGATGAATAGTCAACAGACTACCCCCAGTGGATTGCGCTGGAGCAACAGGGTGCTTGGAAAGAGGAGCAGAGTTTTTCCCCTTGCTGTGAGAAGAAGGAAGATTAGCCAAAAGGCTATCCCTCTTAGACTGCGCTGGCACAGTTTGCGCAGGGGTTGAAATGACAGTAGGCACATTGGCTGGTTGCGCAAGAGAAGCTTTGACAGATGACCTTTTGGCCACAGACACTGTAGCTTACGCAGCAGGAGTTTTGACTTCAGAGTGCTTGAGTTGCATTCTGGTTGATGGAGTGGTGGACTGCGCAGGAAGAGTTGCAGCCAACTGCGCCAGGGAAAGAGGAGTCTTACACTTTGCCAGAGTAGTATAGGAAGTGCTTTGTGCACTGGCAAGAGGAGCAGTATACTGTGCATGGGCAGTAGAGGCAGCAGACTACGCAGCAGCTTTGGGAGTAGAGACAGCAGACTGCGCAAAAGATTGTGCAGAGGATTGTACAAAGGACTTTGGAGTCCACACTGAACAGACTTTGCTCTTGGCAGAAGTCGCAGTGCAACGAGTAGTCCCGAAGTTGATCATCGCCTCGTAGGACGTCTGGTTGACCTTTACAACCAGCGTCTTCTGCGTCTTTCTGATAGACGCAACGTCAAAATGAGTTGTCACTTCCTCGTCAGGGAAGAAAGTCGTCCCCAGCAGAGTCGCCATTTTGTTTGCAAAAACAAAAATATTCTTTATTTCATAAACTTTGTAAGAAGATTACAATTGAATTTTGGGAAAGTACAACTATAGGAATCCGATCTGAAGACGATCGCTTTATCTCTTGGACGATGTGAACTTTGAAGACGGTAGCCTCTGAAGAATGCAGCAGCACTTTGGCAAGAACTCCTGATCTCTGGTGATGACCTTGAATGATCTCTGATCTATGATTCTCTATCTGATCTGGGCTTGATAATGAAGGACTTGAAACTCTATTTATAGAGTTCTGGAAAATAACTAATTAGTAGTTATTTCTGGATTGCGCAGGCATTAGACAGCGCAAGCAGCGAACTGTGCTGGCAGTTACTCGATCGTGGACCAACTGTAGGAGATGCGTGGCATTGTTTGATTGAAATGCGCTTGATCATGTACAGACGGTTGCCACATGGTGAGCAATTGATGGCATATATGCCACGTACAGAATGTCAGTTATCCTGATGGATTGCGCCACTTGAACTGTGCTAGCATCAAACTGCGCTTCTAATGGGTTGTGCTAAGACTCGGATTGTGCTGAGGTTGAGCTGTTAGACTGCGCTGGCTTTTGGCAATTGGACCGTACTAGACAGCTGTCATGGTGGCGTGGCACAAGAAACGAACAGTTTCCTCGTTCTTCGGGCTGTCAGTTGTCAGAAGATCTGATTTTGTGTCAGGTAATAATGGCGTCGCCATGTCAGCTTGCGCGCTTGGATGGGTGCGCAGTTCATCTTGCACTGTTGAGTTGTTGCACAATCTGTCTCCTGCGCAGTTCATTTGAAGGATGCACAATTTGATTTTCATTGCTTCTTTGATGGGTACAACTTGATTTTTAGGACCTACAATATATATATATATATATATATATATATATATATATTTATATATATATATATATATATCATTGATTCATATAATGTCGATTCCCAGCTGCTCCCAACCGCTGCTTCCCCATCCGGGGAGCCCCTAGGCTCCCCCCCGGTCCGCGCTCCCCACCCATCCCCGCCGGTGCCCGATGGCACCACCTTGGTCAGAGGAGTGCCTGGCCTTGGTCTGCCAACCCCCCCTCAGCTTCTTCCTTTCCCGTTGTTATTCCGCTGCCTTCATCTTCTTGCTCCTCCCTTCCCCTCTCATTCCAGTTCGGTAGCTCATCCTCATCCGTCATTTCTCTTCCACCCCCTTACCAGCCTCAACCCCCTCCTCCTCTTTCGGTCCGGTGCATCCCCCCTTCTAGCGGGGCCTTCATCATCTCTGAGGTGCTATCCCAGGTGGTGACCATGCTGCCCCTCCCTGGGCTGGGAACCCCCTGGCGTTAGATCCTTGGTTGGCGCCTCTTTCCCTTTTTCAAATTTCAAAAGGGCCTGCTGGTCACTCGGGTTGGAAGCCCTCCTGCGGTGCAGGCATCGGGTCCCCCAATGCCTGGCATCTCGTGTTTGTTGATAGCTATTCCCCACACGAGAGGGTCCTATATTTTCTGTCCCACCCACCGCGTACAGCCTTCTTTAACGCCTCTTCCTTTGGTAGGACCCATCTGGACTCCTCCGCAGGCCTTTGCGGAGGAACGGACCCTAGTTTTTATGTACAACACTCTCATTCCCCCTACGCATAGCCCCTAGGGGACCCACTGGCTCGTGGGCTTCCCGCATATTATTCCCCCGCCCAACCTGCGTATTTCTTCCCTTCTCACCTTCAGCGTATTTCATCCACTCATCTCCCCGCGTATTATCCCCTCCATATCCCCGCGGTCTCGGGTGGGTCCCTCCCACACCTTGCTTCCTACGTAGACCCACTTCTCGTTGTGCCTCCAGAACTCTATGCCTCTCCCTCCCATCCGATCTCTACGCAGCCACCCTCTCCTGCTTCTCTGGCCCCTCCTCCTCCCTATCCCCCCGCTGTGCCCCTCCCTCCTTTCCTTGCCCCCCTTGTCCTCCGGCTCGGACCCCTCGCCTTTTGGCCCGGAGTCTGCCGCTCCCCGAGTCCCTGCGGCTTGCCTTCCCTCTACCTCGGTGGCCCCGCCTGCCTTGGCCGGTGGGGACTCGGGGGTCCCAGGCTCCTCAGTTCCGTTGGCTCGTTCATTGTCGCCTACGGAGGCGCTTAGTTTGGATGCGACGGATCCTGAGGCCTTCGCCTCGTCCCTCCCTGTCCTCGTGGTAGGTTCGCTCCAACTTCCTTTCCCTGTTAGGGGTCCCCCGACAGGCTCTGCCGCCCCAACCCCCAGTACCGAGCATTTTCCTCCCCAGCTCGCCCCCCGCCTTCTCGGGGGAAGCCTCTGGCTCCTTCATCGTTTGGAGCCGGCCAGGCATCATACGCCGCTAAGCTTCGCCCAGATTTAGCTAATGAGCAGAGTTGCCTTTTCCCAGACGTCCATCTTCAGGACATCGAGTACGCCCGAGAAACCCCGGTACCTTTCGTACCCTTCACCGACTTAGAATTGACCTCCCTGTCATCATCTTTCTCCCACACTTTCATCCTCAAAATTTTCACTGGTTGTCCCAAACTCTCCAGGGTGCAGGAGGCACATCCTTTTCCACCTATCCTCTGACCTCGATCACATAATCGTATGGTCCAAAGGCACGTGCAGGATAGATTCCCATCAGATGAAGATCGTCAAGTGGTCTGCAGACTTTAACACCAAATAAGACTCAGCGATGGTCACCGCATGGGTTACCCTACCTAATCTACCCTTCATCTGCTTTATTCCAGCAGCACTTAAGCATATTGCCAACTCCTTCGGAACGTATGTGGCCACGGCCCCTAAGACTAGCAATCTCACCAAGGCCCACTATGACAAAATCTGTGTGGAACTCGACCTTTCATCCGAACCACCAAAGTTCATCTCCATCGAGCTGGACAACCAGACCCACACCTACCAAATCATCTACGACAACCACATTATGTTCTGCAACCACTGCCATTTAAGAGGTCACCTCCCAAAATATTGTCGTCGTCTCCACCCAGAACTCCAGAAAAAACCAGTCCGAAACAATATAGTGCAAACATAGGAAAGGACACCCAAACCTTCCCTTCTACCTCTTCCTAACTCGTACACCCGATTCAGCTCCAACGACCGCAAGTCAGACAAAAGCGAGCCCCCTAGCAGAGCATTGATCCCCTTCAACACCCAAGCTCTCACTCTCTCCAACCAATTCGATGTACTTGTCTCGGAGGACGCAGAACCCACAACGAAATCAGCGCAACCCTAAGTCGATCAAGCCATCACCGAGATCCCCCACTCAGAGGACGTCGAAGCAACCACCACCACAATTGACGCAATTCCACATCACACCAACGAAGACCCGGTTGAAGAAGCCCTGGCTATTCTAGGTCCAGACCTAGTTCGGCGAGGACAACAGATTCAGACCGCAGGCTTCCCTCTTCAGCAAATAATACATCTGATTGGGAGCGCCAGTGACTCCTTAGTTATCCCCCCCAGAGGATCCTATTTTGAACTCCGCTGGGGAATCGATTGGCCCTCCCCCGGACCAACACGAAGAATCAACTCGGGACACTCCAGCCTCGATAAAGGCAGAAGCATCAACCTCGAACGAGGTCAATGTCAAGATAGTACCCACTGAAACCACATCCATCCAAACCAGATCAGCCGCCAAGCGGAGCAAAAACATCCCCCCATAATTTCTTTAATGTTTAACATCCTATCCTAGAATGTCCGCAGACTGGGGAATAAACCTACATTAAGGAGAATCACCAGCCTTAGGAAAATCCACAAGATTGATATCCTTATTATTCTTGAACCCAAAATCCCCCCAAAAGGTTAAAATCCATCCAACTGCAGCTGGGCCTCCCCACGGCCATCGTTAGCAGACACGATATTTGGATCCTCTGCACTAAAGATATTAACATTGGGAGCATCCAGGACACCAGGCAGGCCCTCTCCTGCTGGATGGAACACCCCATGCTCCCAGAGCACGCCATCATCTCCGCAGTCCATGGCAGCTGTGATATTACAGAGCAGAAACAACTCTGGAACGATCTCCTTGACATCCATCTAAACCATATCAATTCTCCTTGGCTTTGTATTGGGGACTTTAATGCGCTCACCTACAGAGAAGAGAAAACCAGGGGTTGCCCCCCTCCTATCACGGCCATGCAAGACTTCAACAAATTCATCTTTAATGCTCATCTAGCCTCGCTTCAGTTCACCGACAATGCTTTCACCTGGTGCAACATTGTAATACCCAGTTTCTAAAATGAGGGTAATTTTGGAATTTTATATTTTAATTTATTTAATTATGATATTTAAATGATAATATGATTTTTGGTAATTTTTAATTATTTTAAAACTATTTAAATCATGACTTATGATTTTGGTGTTTGACTAGTGTAACCTTAGAGCCTAGTCATGTGATTAGGATGTTTGACTAGTACATTCTAGCCTAGAGGGTATTTTGGCCATTTTAGGATTTATTTAAATTTATTATGATTTATGGGAATTTGTGTGATTTATATATTAATTAAATATGGCTATGTGTTAAGTTAATCATGACTAGTTGAGACTTGTAGACTAACCTAGAACCAACCCTAGTTGGTGACCCTAGTCTAACTCTAGTTAACCTACTTTTAGTCTTTGGGAATTAGTTTTAAGGTAGGAAGTATTACTTAAGAGAAGTTAGTTCATGACTTATGGTTTAAGTCAATGAATTATGACTTAGCAATTTAAAGCCTAGTATTTAAGCCATAGGCCCATGACTTAGGCCCAAAACCAAATAAAACCCACCCATGGCAGCCAACCTAGGGATTCCCACCCATATTTAATGCCTCTTTCATTTAGGGTTAGCCTCTATTGGAAATAGATCTCAAGTTTTGGAAGAGGTAAATCCTCAACCTTAAAAATTCCTAATTAATTCATTTTAGCCCCTTTTTAGTCCTAGTCTTTTTCAATAGGATCTAATTTATGTTTATATACTGATTTTGGAGGAGCACATCATTTTGTATGCAATTTGGGGATTTGGAGTTGCCATTTGGAATCCCCTCTTTGAAGCTTTTCTTGAGTTTTAATACTCAATAGGTAAATCATCTAAACTCATAGTTTTTCCTGATTTCTTTGCATATAAGGTTAGGTTTTAGGGTTTCCTAGCTGTCCCCAAAATTTGGGCACAATTTGTGTCCATTTCGTGTCCATATCGGACACGTATCATAGTGATACACTAGGTGTTTGTAGAAATGCCACATAGGAATTTATTTTCATATTTTTGAAATGTAATTATATGGATTTGTAGATCTTGATGTGTACATTAATATTTGTGAAGGTGTCCTAGTGTTTTAGTGTCCTATTGTGTCAGAATTTTGGCTTGGACACGCCGTGCACACACGTACACTGTGTCCTGCATCACGGGCTCATTTTCTCTCGACACAGGACACGTCGTGACCTGAAACTTGGTGTGAGCCTAGGGCAAAGACTGTCATCATGCTCCTAAAATTTGGAAGCACCTCGTGGAGTGTGCGTGGCGCAATCGCCCCCGCACTGGTCGCACGAGCCACGCGCGGGCTGCTGTGTGCGCACAGTTTGCGCACTGATACGCAGCTGACATAGACACGAGACACATCGTGGTCACTATGCAGGCGGTCCTAGGGGTAGCCCTACCCCTGGCGTACGTGTACGCAAGGCCACGTGTCGCCACGTGGCCTGTGTCACGCGCAGGACACGCGTGCACGCGTGCACGATGATTTTCGTGCTCTGTTTCGTGTCTGTGTTCGTGCATCTATTTGGACATGACTCGTGTCCAATTTTTGGACTCGAGATGACTCTTAGGACCCCTACACTATGCTACATTTTGTACTAACTTGTTAATTGTTAATTTGATGGTTTTTGGGTTCGAAATCTCGAATTTCCTAATAGGGAACTGATACGGCTGATACCCTGATTTAATATTTTTGTTTCCTGAAATTGATTCCTTTTTCCTGATTTTTGATGTTTAAATATCAGAGTTTATTTCACCAACATGTGTATTTTAAGCTAATTGATTGTGGGATTGTGTGGGGTGTTTGATAATTGCGTTCAATGAAGTTTTCATGTTTTGATACCATAGGCAAATACTAGAAAACTGAAAGTTAATCCTTTTCCTGATTTTAAACTGTTTTATTAACTAATTAGATGCTGATTAATTGTAGTAATTAGCTCACCTACCTGTGTATTGATATGTAATTTGTAGTTGTGTTGATTGGGATGGGGGGGATCACTGAATCGGGTTTTTGGTATATGGATTGGGGATTCCTGTCCATGTTCAGAAAAAACACTGAACTGGTAAACAGTTCCAGTTTTTCCCCTTCCCACATCAAACACCCTCACACATTTATCTCCTAATAACTGTCATTTGAATCCTGATAGTTTGATTCAAAACAGAGATTGGTGAGAACTGAGTTTTAAAATGTAAAAATCTGATTTTAGGATAGTATAGAGAACTGAAATAAGATTTGGCATATGTGGGTTTCAAATACTTTTTAACTGAGATTAATGATTGATTCACTGTTGTATTTAACCTGAAAATTCCCTTCCTTAACTGAAAACTGAGACTTGGTTATGTTGATACCTCAGAATGGTTGGGGACTTAAGTTTCACTGTTTTAATCTCCCCCAGGAACCTGAGGACTGAGCCATTACACCCTTGTGTGATGTACACACATTACTTCCCTGTACACTCATTGACACACACCCACATGCCAAGCCTATCTACACACTCCTACACACACACTGGTTTTCCAGTTTCCCTCACACAAATTCCAATCACACACACTCTTTGCTATGCTCTAACACACAACCCCCTATCTATTGTCACATGTACACACACATAGCCTCATACACACACATGTACACAAAGGGCAGCCACTATAGCAGTCCTAAAACACAGGCCCTATTTAGTTTTTTGCCACTATTTGCAAGTTGTCACTGTTTTGATGTGTTTTCCTTAGAAATCTGAGCACACACTCTTCTCTCTCTCACTTTACTGTTTTGTATTTTAGTCACACACTCACTCATGTCCACACACACATGACCACACATCCTATGCACTTACACACACATATGATTTGACACACAGGTTTTTCCCTCACATTTAACACACACACCCACCTCATATGTTACCCCTTAACCCCCCTCTCTATTTCTCTATGTATAAATACATGTAAATATATATGTATGTATGCTATATGAATGTATGTAAATATGTATATATATTGATATTGATATTGATATTGATATTGATATTGATATTGATATTGATATTTGATATTTGATATTGATATTGATATTGATATTGATATATGATATTGATATATTGATATTGATATATGATAATGATATATTGATATTGATATATGATATTGATATATTGATATTGATATTGATATTGATATATTGATATTGATATTGATATACGATATTGATATATGATATTGATATTGATATTGATATACGATATTGATATATGATATTGATATTGATATATGGTTTGGCATAGGCTTGGTATAGGCTAGACTTGGTTGAGTCTTGATTGGACTAGATAGACTAGTTTAGACTTGATGAGCCTAGATTAACTTGTTTAGACCTAGTTTGGCTAGTTTAACCTCGTTTGACCTATTTTGACTTAATTAGACTAGAATTGACCTAGTTTGACTGTTAGGGTTGACTGGAGTTGACCAAAGGTTGACTTTAGCCTAGATTGATCCCAAACTTCATGTAGATGCATTGTAGCAGTCTATTTCCTTAATTTAGACTTGTTGTGACTTGTACTGTTCTATAGGAGACAGATACCACTCCTCGGATAGTATATTCTCTTCGGACATTCAGGATACCAGGCGAGTACATTCTCTGATCATTTTATATCCTGCTTAGAATTATTTTCCTGCTTTAAATTACTTTACTTGATACTGTCACGTTGGTCATACGGATTGGTACTATATGGATCTTTTCGTGAGATGTTATCCCCCTCGGGAGCATCGGATACTGTATATTTTGTGCGTTTCACGAATCATCACGTATCTCTATGCTTCCTCTGATTCACGAATCGCTTGTGACACATGTACTCTCATGTTCACAGAGCCATCATGAATCACCTTCACGTATCACTCATTTTATGAGCCATGTGAAGTTTCACGGACCTTAACATAACTTGAACAGATCTTTGTGTATCGGTTGGGGATGGGGGAGTGGAAATAGACATGTGAATATTATCCCAGTAGCTGTAGTCATGAATCACTCTCTTAGCTGTAGTCATGAATCTCCTATGCCATTCACATGTTTATATTTTACTCTGACTCACTAGTCACTATTAGCTCTCTATGTATAGTAGATATTTCTATTACAGTTCTCTCTCTGTTTACATACTATTTTTCTTCAGTTTATGTATCTTACTTTACTGCATGATTATATTTTCTAACCTGCTATGATCTGTTAAGATGTACTGTACTCGCTCCTGTCCTGACTGGACCTGTTGAAAATATTACAGAGGATGAGGCGGAGGCCCTATGTACCACCTATTACGGAGCAGGCTTAGACGACACCTGCGACCTGGTTCCTCTGGAGGATCCAGCTGCAGTACAGGATGCTACTCCCAGAGTCTAGGCTAGATAGTTAGGCTTTAGTTTTCTTTCAGCTTTGTTATTTGATTTTCAGTTGTTCTTCTGAGATGTTGTTATATTTAGAGACTTGTATTGAGCTGGATGTTCTTGAGTTGTTATCTTAGACACTTAGATTTTCTCCCTCTTATTTGTATTACATTGTGCTTTTGATATCTCTATCTACCTTTACTATTCTGTATCTGCCTTAGATGTGATTGAGACTGTTCTGTTATGTCACCTCCATTAGGAGTGTATATACTGTACAGGTACCTTTATATTGTTAGATGATTGACCTAGGACAGCGTTCTAGCGCCGACACTGCGGCGTAGGCTGGGCGTTGTTATGTTCTCGTACCCTTACAGTGGGTGCAGATCGTGACATGTTTTTATTGGTGGCCCATGCAGGTCCAGTTTGTGTAGTGGTATTCGAACTAGAGTACCACTATAGCCTGCAGTAGGATTAGGATATTTTTGAAGGTACTTAATCAAAAATAGGAAAAACTCTTATTCAGATTCCGTATATCTATATTTTACCGCTTATTGTCTTCCTTGAATTTAAACTGTCCTCCTTTGATATTTCGACTCTCAGCAATTGATTCTTTTTGTTCTGTGTCTCCAGGATGGCTGAGACGCGATCGCATCGCCAGGGCCAGGGAGATGTCGATGAGAGGTCTGCCACCTCTCATGCTTAGCAGCCGGCCCCTGGTAACGCAGCCCCAGTCATGCCAGCTGGGGTAGGCATTTCGGCAGCTTTTGGAGGAGCCCCACCAGCAGTGAGGCATGAGCCGAGTCCGGTAATTCCGGATGTACTTCTTCATCAGCAGCAGCAACCTACAGGGACAATTGACGCCGTTCAGCTGTTAGCCTTCTTCTGGCAGTACATGGAGGGTCAGCAGACCCAGCAGCAGGGGCAGACAGCAGAGCTCACACGAGGCATTGAGCTGGCAATGACTGCGGTAGAGAGAGTCATAGCTCAGCCAGCGGCAGCCCCGCAGCCGTACCAGCCACAGAAGAAGGGCATCCAAGATTTCCAGAAGATGCACCCGAGAGACTTCCGAGGGACAGAGGGGATCTTGTATGCCGATGAGTGGATCGAACATATGGAGGAGATTTTCAGGTTGGCTGAGATCCCGACGAGGCTCCAGATTGAGACAGCGGCCAGCATGATGCAGGATCTGGCCCGTACATGGTACCAAACCGACCCGAAGGTCGGTACAGCAGGACAGACTTGGGCAGCATTCAAGAAGCTGTTCAAGGAGAAATTCTTTCCAGACGCAGCGCTGGGAGCCCTCGAGACCCAGTTCGAGGCCCTAGTCCAGGGGAACCAGTCCGTGGAGGAGTATGCAGGAGAGTTCTGCCGCCTGAGCAGGTTTATGGAGGACTTGTCGGAGACGACGAAGGCCCGGAGGTTCCGGAAGGGCTTGGTAAAGGAGGTCAAGTCCTACACCAAGAATGCCCGCAACACTACATTTGAGGAGATCTTGGTGGACGCTTTAGCTGCAGAAGATGATCTTGAGCTTAGGCTCAAGAGGGGACGAGACTCCCAGGGAGGCAGCAGTAGCGGAGGACCGGCCAAGAGGCCGTACGTTCAGCAGCAGTTCCAGGGTCACGGCCATCAGCAGGGACAGCAGCAGCCCAGACAGCATCAGGCACCCAGACAGCAGGCAGTCAGTTGCCCCTACTACAAAAAACCGGGGCATGGATGGGGTGAGTGCAGGAGAAGGCTGGGCAGGTACCTACTATGTGGAGCAGCGGACCACCAGCTGAGGGAGTGTTCCCAGTACATAGGCACAACACCAGGAGGAGGAGCCAAGGCTCCGGTAGGTCAGCAGCGGAGACCGTTATCGACGCAGCAGCAGAGGTTTGTGCAGTATCAGCATCAGGCTGGAGGAGGCCAGTAGGGGCGAGCTTACGCCATGACAGTCGAGGATGCTCAGGCAGTGGGAGAGGTGCTTGCAGGTTCTGTTCTTTTCGATTCTATTCCCACCTTGCCTTATTATATCTATCTTGAAATTCAATCCCATCTGTTCTTATCTGCTTCCTTATCTGTTGATAAGTTTTGATCTGGCATTTCTTTTCGATTTGGTTTTCTTCTGAGATGACTCATATGGGCTAGGTCACCCAGTTATGGAATCTAGAATCTTCGGCAGTCATGTTTAGCTGGCATAGTGAGGACATATAGTTAGATTTAGGACGTATTTCTCGGGTGTGGGAATTTAAGGTTTTCGCTGCCAAGCATGCGGCAATGCGAAAATTTTAAATACCATAATTCTAGAGGTATGTACCTTAGTCGAGGACTCTGTGATTATCGTAGCCTTGCTCACTAGCATGACGAAGATTCTGAGTATCATGATTTTGGACAGACGCATATGATTATCTGATGGTGTGTTTGAGACTTTGATTGTGGGGTGTTTGACCTAGGAGACTACTACCATTTTAATTTCGAGGACGAAATTTTTCTAAGGTAGGTAGACTTGTAATACCCAGTTTCTAAAATAAAGGTAATTTTGGAATTTTATATTTTAATTTATTTAATTATGATATTTAAATGATAATATGATTTTTGGTAATTTTTAATTATTTTAAAACTATTTAAATCATGACTTATGATTTTGGTGTTTGACTAGTGTAACCTTAGAGCCTAGTCATGTGATTAGGATGTTTGACTAGTACATTCTAGCCTAGAGGGTATTTTGGCCATTTTAGGATTTATTTAAATTTATTATGATTTATGGGAATTTGTGTGATTTTTATATTAATTAAATATGGCTATGTGTTAAGTTAGTCATGACTAGTTGAGACTTGTAGACTAACCTAGAACCAATCCTAGTTGGTGACCCTAGTCTAACTCTAGTTAACCTACTTTTAGTCTTTGGGAATTAGTTTTAAGGTAGGAAGTAGTACTTAAGAGAAGTTAGTTCATGACTTATGGTTTAAGTCAATGACTTATGACTTAGCAATTTAAAGCCTAGTGTTTAAGCCATAGGCCCATGACTTAGGCCCAAAACCAAATAAAATCCACCCATGGCAGCCAACCTAGGGATTCCTACCCCTATTTAATGCCTCTTTCATTTAGGGTTAGCCTCTATTGGAAATAGATCTCAAGTTTTGGAAGAGGTAAATCCCCAACCTTAGAAATTCCTAATTAATTCATTTTAGCTCTTTTTTAGTCCTAGTCTTTTGCAATAGGATCTAATTTATGTTTATATACTAATTTTGGAGGAGCACATCAGTTTGTATGCAATTTGGGGATTTGGAGTTGCCATTTGGAATCCCCTCTTTGAAGCTTTTCTTGAGTTTTGATACTCAATAGGTAAATCATCTAAACTCATAGTTTTTCCTGATTTCTTTGCATATAAGATTAGGTTTTATGGTTTCCTAGCTGTCTCCGAAATTTGGGCACAATTCATGTCCATTTCGTGTCCATATCGGACACGTATCATAGTGATACACTAGGTATTTGTAGAAATGCCACATAGGAATTTATTTTCATATTTTTGAAATATAATTATATGGATTTGTAGATCTTGATGTGTACATTAATATTTGTGAAGGTGTCCTAGTGTTTTAGTGTCCTATTGTGTCAGAATTTTGGCTTGGACACGCCGTGCACACACGTACACTGTGTCCTTCATCACGGGCTCGTTTTCTCTCGACACAGGACACATCGTGACCTGAAACTTGGTGTGAGCCTAGGGGCAACGACTGTCATCGTGATCCCAAGATTTGGGAACACCTCGTGGAGTGTGTGTGGCGCAATCGCCCCCGCACTGGTCGCACGAGCCACGTGCGGGCTGCTGTGTGCGCACAGTTTGCGCCCTGATACGCAGCTGACACGGATACGACACGTGTCGTGGTCACTGTGTAGGCAGTCCTAGGGGTAGCCCTATCCCTGGCGCACGTGTACGCAAGGCCACTTGTCGCCACGTGGCCTGTGTCACGCGCAGGACACGCGTGCACGATGATTTTCGTACACTGTTTTGTGTCTGTGTTCGTGCATCTATTTGGACACGACTCGTGTCCAATTTTTGGACACGAGATGACTCTTAGGACACCCCTACACTATGCTACATTATGTACTAACTTGTTAATTGTTAATTTGATGGTTTTTGGGTTCGAAATCTCGAATTTCCCAATAGGGAACTGATACGGCTGATACCGTGATTTAATGTTTTTGTTTCCTGAAATCGATTCCTTTTTCCTGATTTTTGATGTTTAAATATCAGAATTTGTTTCACCAACATGTGTATTTTAAGCTAATTGATTATGGGATTGTGTGGTGTTTGATAATTGGGTTCAATGAAGTTTTCATGTTTTGATACCATAGGCAAATACTAGAAAACTGAAAGTTAATCCTTTTCCTGTTTTTTAAATTGTTTTATTAACTGATTAGATGCTGATTAATTATAGTAATTAGCTCACCTACCTGTGTATTGATATGTAATGTGTAGTTGTGTTGATTGGGATGGGGGGATCACTGAATCGGGTTTTTGGTATATGGATTGGGGATTCCTGTCCATGTTCAGAAAAAACACTGAACTGGTAAACAGTTCCAGTTTTTCCCCTTCCCACATCAAACACCCTCACATATTTATCTCCTAACAACTGTCATTTGAATCCTGATAGTTTGATTCAAAACAGAGATTGGTGAGAACTGAGTTTTAAAATGTAAAAATCTGATTTTAGGATAGTATAGAGAACTGAAATGAGATTTGGCATGTGTGGGTTTCAAATAATTTTTAACTGAGATTAATGATTGATTCACTGTTGTATTTAACCTGAAATTTCCTTTCCTTAACAGAAAACTGAGACTTGGTTATGTTGATACCTGAAAAAGGTTGGGGACTTAAGGTTCACTGTTTTAATCTCCCCCAGGAACCTGAGGACTGAGCCATTACACCCTTGTGTGATGTACACACATTACTTCCCTGTACACTCATTGACACACACCCACATGCCAAGCCTATCTACACACTCCTACACACACACTGGTTTTCCAGTTTCCCTCACACAAATTCCAATCACACACACTCTTTGCTATGCTCTAACATACAACCCCCTATCTATTGTCACATGTACACACACATAGCCTCATACACACACATGTACACAAAGGGCAGCCACTATAGCAGTCCTAAAACACAGGCCCTATTTAGTTTTTTGCCACTGTTTGCAAGTTGTCACTGTTTTGATGTGTTTTCCTCAGAAATCTGAGCACACACTCTTCTCTCTCTCACTTCACTGTTTTGTATTTTAGTCACACACTCACTCATGTCCACACACACATGACCAGACATCCTATGCACTCACACACACATATGAATTTGACACACAGGTTTTTCCCTCACATTTAACACACATCCACCCACCTCATATGTTACCCCTTAACCCCCCTCTCTATTTCTCTATGTATAAATACATGTAAATATATATGTATGTATGCTATATCAATGTATGTAAATATGTATATATATTGATATTGATATTGATATTGATATTGATATTGATATTTGATATTGATATTGATATTGATATATGATATTGATATATTGATATTGATATATGATAATGATATATTGATATTGATATATGATATTGATATATTGATATTGATATTGATATTGATATATTGATATTGATATTGATATACGATATTGATATATGATATTGATATTGATATTGATATATGGTTTGGCATAGGCTTAGTATAAGCTAGACTTGGTTGAGTCTAGATTGGACTAGATAGACTAGTTTAGACTTGATGAGCCTAGATTAACTTGTTTAGACCTAGTTTGGCTAGTTTAACCTCGTTTGACCTAGTTTGACTTAATTAGACTAGAATTGACCTAGTTTGACTGTTAGGGTTGACTGGAGTTGACCAAAGGTTGACTTTAGCCTAGATTGATCCCAAACTTCATGTAGATGCATTGTAGCAGTCTATTTCCTTATTTTAGACTTGTTGTGACTTGTACTGTTCTATAGGAGACAGACACCACTCCTCGGACAGTATATTCTCTTCGGACATTCAGGATACCAGGCGAGTATATTCTCTGATCATTTCATATCCTGCTTAGAATTATTTTCCTGCTTTAAATTACTTTACTTGATACTGTCACGTTGGTCACACGGATTGGTACTATATGGATCTTTTCGTGAGATGTTATCCCCCTCGGGAGCATCGGATACTGCATGTTTTGTGCGTTTCACGAATCATCACGTATCTCTATGCTTCCTCTGATTCACAAATCGCTTGTGACACATGTACTCTCATGTTCACAGAGCCATCATGAATCACCTTCACGTATCACTCATTTTATGAGTCATGTGAAGTTTCACGAACCTTAACATAACTTAAACAGATCTTTGTATATCGATTGGGGATGGGGAAGTGGAAATAGACATGTGAATATTATCCCAGTAGCTGTAGTCATGAATCACTCTCTTAGCTGTAGTCATGAATCTCCTATGCCATTCACATATTTATATTTTACTCTGACTCACTAGTCACTATTAGCTCTCTATGTATAGTAGATATTTCTATTACAGTTCTCTCTCTGTTTATATACTGTTTTTTTTCAGTTCATGTATCTTACTTTACTGCATGATTATATTTTCTAACCTGCTATGATCTGTTGAGATGTACTGTACTCGCTCCTGTCCTGACTGGACCTGTTGAAAATATTACAGAGGATGAGGAGGAGGCCCTATGTACCACCTATTACGGAGCAGGCTTAGACGACACCTGCGACCTGGTTCCTCTGGAGGATCCAGCTGCAGTACAGGATGCTACTCCCAGAGTCTAGGCTAGATAGCTAGGCTTTAGTTTTCTTTCAGCTTTGTTATTTGATTTTCAGTTGTTCTTCTGAGATGTTGTTATATTTAGAGACTTGTATTGAGCTGGATGTTCTTGAGTTGTTATCTTAGACACTTAGATTTTCTCTCTCTTATTTGTATTACATTGTGCTTTTGATATCTCTATCTACCTTTACTATTCTGTATCTGCCTTAGATGTGATTGAGACTGTTCTATTATGTCACCTCCATTAGGAGTGTATATACTGTACAGGTACCTTTATATTGTTAGATGATTGACCTAGGACAGCGTTCTACCGTCGACACTGCGGCGTAGGCTGGGCATTGTTACGTTCTCGTACCCTTACAGTGGGTGCGGGTCGTGACAAACATGCAAGAAGGTGACCGTCGTCAATATTCCCGTCTTGATAGAGCCCTCATGAACGCCCTCTGGCACGACATAGGGATCACCACCAACCTGTCTCATCTCAACTCCTCTGAATCCGACCATGCCCCTCTGCTGGTGGTAATTAAAAATAACTCTAATCCATCCAAAAAGAACTTCCAATTTCTCGACTTCTGGACCGAGCACCCAAATTTTTGGGCATCGTCGCGGAAGCGTGGAATAGCGAGGATTCTCCCAATCCCCTCTCCCGGGTGAGCAATAAGATCAAGCCAACGAGGAAAGCCCTGTCAAATTGGAGCAAACTAGCTTACTGGGACATTTTTCAAGCAGTTTGAATCGTCGAGGACGACGTCACCCGTGCCCAAGCCAGGTTCGCATCGAATCGTTCCTTGGCGGCAAGGACTGTCCTGAATCTTACCAAGGCCATGCTTAAATTCAGACTCAAAGTGGAACTGACTTCTGGAAGCAGAAAGCGAGATTGAAATGGGACAGCGATGGGGATTAAAAACTCAAAATATTTCCACGCTTGTGTCAACGACCGCAGACAGAAGTTAGCGATTGACCACACTATTGACGACAACGGAAACATCATCACTGACCAAAAGGGCATCCAGTTGGCCGCTACGGATTTCCATTCCAAATTATTCTCCAAAGAGACGGTTCACAAAGACAACACCTTCCTGGATCAAATCCCCCTTCTCATTAATGACACCGACAATGCCCAGTTCGAACGTACCCCAACTGCCCAGGAAGTGAAGGATGCGGTGTAGGCTCAGAACGAGCACAGTGCACCCGGGCTGGACGGCTTTTCGGGGCTCTTCTTTCGCACGTGCTGGGACATTATCGAGCAGGATATCATCGAAGCAGCTATTGCATTCTTCGAAGGAGCCACATACCCCAAAGCCATTTTTAGCGCCAAGCTGATCCTTATTCCGAGAAAAGAAAACCCGGAGTCATTTTCCGACTTCCGTCCCATCAGTCTATGCACATTCACCAACAAGATCATCTTCAAAATCATCGCTACCAGAATGGCAGGGATCCTTCCCAAGATAATCTTCGAGGAGCAAAGCAGGTTTATATGAGGGAGGAACATACAGGATAATATTATGCTGGCCCAAGAGTTAATAACCTGCATGAAGTTCCCAGTAAGAAGGGGCAACATCGCTATCAAAATCGACATAGAGAAAGCTTATGACAGACTGGACTGGCAATTTATGATCTGGGTCTTCAGGGCTTTTGGTTTCTCCGAAACGTGGACCAACATAGTGTGGAGATCCATCAGCAACTCGTGGTTCTCCACGGTAATCAACGGTCAAGCCGAAGGATTTTTTAAATCAACTCGAAGGGTTAGACAAGGCGGCCCTCTATCATCCACTGTCTTTATCATCGCGGCTGATGCCCTGAGCAAGAACCTTAACAACATGACCAGTACTCCGAATTTCTAGCACTATCATACTTCCAGCAGATGTCCTTTAATTATCCATCTGGCCTTTGCCGACGACTTACTCATTTTCTTATCCGGGGACGAAGGGGCGGTGGCGGTGGTCCACAACACCCTGCAGAGGTACTCCACATGCTCCGGCCAGAAGATCAACCCTTCCAAGAGCGTCACCTTTGCCCACTACAACACTAAAAGAGAGCACGCAATCAGGCTCTCCAACTTAAACTTACTTCTCTGTTGATCATCCTCCATTCAACTATCTCGGGTGCCCTCTGGTGTACGGTAAATCCAACATGGCATCTTTGAGAAATTGATCACAAAAATCAGAAATAAACTTTGTGGGTGGCACAATGCCACTTTATCACCAGGCAGCAAGATGATTCTCATCAAGCACGTGTTCAACTCCATACCCATTCACACCCTGGCTGCATGTTCTCCGCCTTTTAAGGTTCTTTCTTCGATCGAGCAGATTTTCTGTAATTTCTTCTGGGGACATTGCAACAGGCAAGACAAGCACCACTGGGCTAGCTGGACTCCATGGCTTATCCTACAGAGGAGGGGGGTCTGGGATTCACCAAACTCACTCACATCGTTAAAGCATTTTCGATGAAATTGTGGTAGAAAATCTGCACGAGCAAGAATTTATGGACCAGGTTTATGAAAACCAGGTACTTCAAACACATCCATCCATCGATGGCAATATCCAACAGCAGATCCTCTGCGGCTTGGCGTCGTATCCTTAGTGGGCGAGACCTTGCCGAACCCGCAATGAGACTACAATTGGGTGACGGCGAGTTGGATCCATTCCTGGAGAGATGGACCGGGGATAGCTTGATCCAAAACCTCACAGAGACCCCAAGAAATAGAAGGATCAGAGACTTGTGGAACCCCATCATTGAAGACTGAAACTGGGACAAGATCCGCGAATAGGCCGATATCGAAACGGCGGAGTGCATTCGATTGAGTGGATTAAGAATCGGCAGCGATGCCGATGCACTGCAGTGGACGCTCGAGGCCTCGGGGGCATTTTCGGTGAGGTCGGCGAGAATCGCTAGCCAAGGATTGAGGCGACCATATCATGTCACTGTACACTATTGGCACACATATATCCCCAAGAAGTGGTATTTCCTTATGTGGAGAGTCATTAGAAAGAAATTGCCAACCGATGATACCCTCAACACCATTGGGATTAGCTTTGCCTCAGCCTGCAATTGCTGTTTCGATCGTCAGATAGAGACTATCGACCACATCTTCTGTCAAGGGAGCCTGCCGACCAGTAACTGGAGGACCCTTAACCGGCACTACAGTAAAGAGCCAAGGGGTGGTCGCTTCCACGATCTAGCGGCCTCATGGGGTTTAGCTTCCCACGGCCACCAGATCGTCGTAGCGGCTGCTACGTGGGCGATTTGGAAAAATCGCAACAAGCGAGATACGAAGGTCATCAATACTCAGCCGACGAGCTCACTCGGGAAGTATTTCGCCAATCCCGTAAGCGGAGCGCCCTGTGCTCCCACAGTTCATCAGCATTCTGGTCCTCGCTGCAATCCTAACCCTGGGCTGTCGTATTGCATCCCCTTTTTTTAGTCTCTTCTTAGTCCCTTTTGGTGGTATACTTGTATAGGCGTCCTTTTAGCGGTGTATAGTTTCAGGCTTCGGCATTTTTAGCCTTGATTAATAAAAAGGGGAGGTTTTGGTATATAAAAATATATATGTTTTGGTATATATATATATATATATATATATATATATATATATATATATATATATATATATATATATATAATTTTTTACTTTATATATATATATATATATAAATAAAATAAAATTATATATATATATTTTTAACAAAACACATTATATTGAAATAAAGGGTGGCTCTGAAAGAGCATTACAAGCAGGTACAAGGCCCCGAATACAAAACGGGCCCTGTTAGACAAGGTAGAAATTAAAACGGTTAGAAATTTGAAAGTTCAAAAATTTCAGAAACCTAAGTTACTAAATTTCGAAAACCAAAATCGAAATTTTGAAATTTCAAAACAAAATTTCAAAATCCCGCAAAAAGTGGGTGCGGTGGCTCTGCCCCATGTGGGATAGGCACACGGCCTAATGAGATATGGGTGGTTGCGCGACCCGAGGCGGGCGCAGTCCACGAGGGAGGCCTTGTGCCCCGTCCCAGCACGCCTACCGAGGCCAGACGCTTCGGCGAGGAAGGAAGCACGGAGCAGGAGGGATCGCCGGTGTTGGGGGAGGGACGGCTCGCAACTCCGCCCAAGGAAGGAGGGCGGGGGACGGCGGCTCCGACGAGGTGGGGGACGCCCAGAGCCACTGGTGGCGAAGGAGACCCGAGGAGGAGGAGGCGCTGAAATCGCCGGAGTGGGGGGCGCAGCCGCCGGAGGCGTTGGAGGGGGTCGAGAGCGTCGGTGAGGGAGCGGAGCTCGACCTCCGGACGGGCGCGGGCTATCACCGACGAGGGGCCAGCATGCGGCGTAGGGAACGTCGGAGAGCGGGGAACTCGTCGTGGCTTTCGCTGGAGGGTCGCCGCTGTCGAGGGAGCAGCCTGGACGGTTGGGGTTGCCGAGGAGGGTGCCGAAACAGAAGGCGGGGAAGCTTCTGCTAGGCCAGAGGCGGAGGCAGGCGAGGGGGAGGAGGAGGATCCTCCACGGTCGGAGGGGGCTGAGGGCCTCGAAGAGGGAGCGGCCGAGGGCGGCGTGCCCAACAGGGAGTGCGCGAAGTTGGGCCACGAGGAGGGGGCGGCCGGGGAAGCTGCCGCTGCGCTGGAGGCTGGGACAGGAGAGGGGGAGGAGGATCCTCCCCAACCGGAGAGGGCTGAGGGCCCCGAGGAGAGCGCGGCCGGGGAATGCGAGCGCAACTGGGAGTGGACAGAGTTGGGCCACACCGGAGGAGGAGGCTCGACTGAGGGGGAGAGGTCCTCCGGGGGAGAAGGGGGTACGCCCGTCGGAGCCAGGCACGGCTCCAGCCGAGGACCAAGGAGGGAGGGGTCCGGAGGGATTCCAAGGAGGTTGGAGGAAGGAGCCGACACCCGACGAGGAGGCCTTAGGCGCGGAGCCTCCGGGGGAGCAACCGGCGGGGGAGGAGGTCCGGACGCCCGACGCCTCGCCCTGGAGCGCCGGGAACGGCGACGCCGAGGGAGAAAGGAGAGGAGGGGGAAAGGAGGGGGGTGACTGCTCGGCGGGAAGACGCCCGGCCAGGCGGAAGGAGCGGGTCCCGGTCGACGAGGAGGCGGGAGTGGGGAGTCGGGGCGCCGAGGGGGAAAAAGTAGGCTTCATGTGGGTATTTATAATCATGGATAAACAGAACTTCGCGGGTTCGTATCTTCGTCGTCGTAGCTCCGTTTTGCGCTCTGTCAGTTCCGGTGCACATCTGGTATAACCCTCTTCCTGCCTCCTTTAGGTTTCATTTCATTATAAGCACGTTTGGTTGGTTGAATTCGATGCCAAAGTTGGCCTTCCGAATTCTTTAAATTACACTTGTTAAATTCTATTTTTGAACCCGGGACTCCGGATTCAATTTCTGACACCACCAGTAGACTCGTGGCATCGTTCTGACATGTTTTCATATAAAGTTTGCTTGATTTGGAGAACGTGGGCCCTGGCACGCATTTCGGTGCAAAGCGGGTCCCACTTTTCGAGTCAACGTGTCACTTTGAGATCGGCTCATCGGAATCCAATTCCGGATATACCGTTGAGTTCGTATCATCATTCTGGTCTCGTTGACATATAATTTGCTGAGTTTTGAAGACATTTGCTCTGGCACGCATTTTGGTGCAAACCAGATACCAAGTGTCCGTGTCAACGTATCATTTTGAGATCAGCACATCGAAATTCTATTTCGGACATACCGTTGGGTTTGTATCATCATTCTGGATTCGTGGACATATAATTTGCTAGGTTTTGTAGACTTCTATTCTGACACATTTTTCGGTGCAAAGTGTGTCCAACGGCGGACATCATTTTGACCCGAAATTATCCTTTTGCCCCTGTGTCTAAATTGGACTTATAGGTAGGCTATCCTAGCTAATTTGGCCGTTTTGGACACGTTGGTGATATTTATTTTATCATCCGACAACATTTGTAGATTTTGTTTATGAGTCATTCCTTAATTTATAATTAATTATTTTTCTAGAAATTGTTACTTTCTGGTTTTGAGTTTTTATATATATTTTAATTGCTGTAAAAATCTTGGAAAAATTGTATTTAGATACTATGTCAATTTAGCTAATTTATTATTATTTTTCCAGTATTTAATAAGTACTTTTGGTATTTTATAAAAATAGGAAAACAGAACTCATTTTCAGTATATTTATGTTAGCTGATTTTTAATAAATATTTATGAGGGTTTATAAATTTCAGAAAAATTAGTATAAATTTCTATAATTAACAAGGATCATTTTGGTACTTTATTTTATGTATAATTGAGCTTTTTGTCTATCTCAAAAATTATTGGACCATAGTGTACAGTTTGATTTATTTATTGAATAATTACGACTTTTAATATTTTGTGTTGTTTTGAGTTATAGACGTATTGGACCTCACCCCGCACAAGTGTAAAGATCCTAGGAAGTTAGTTTGTGTATAGTGGCACTCCACATTAGACTTTTTATGCTAGGTCCCCACTTGACTAGTTTGACTAAAATGTTTGATTAGAGTTGACTTTGACATAGATTGGCTTAGAAAATATAGATTGTATTAGTTCTTTCGTTTACTTTCATTTTGGACATGTCATAACTGTATTACTCTATTTTAGGACATTGTGACCCTGGTACAGACATCTGATATTACACTACTCTTTTCAGAGTATCAGGCGAGTACATTCTCTGATAGTTCTCTCATTTATTTGTCAATTACTGTATTTCAGTTCTAGTTAGTTCTATGTGATTCTCTGTATCAACACGTATGGATATTTCTGGATTCATGTATGCGACACATACCTTACTTGCTGACCTCTATTACTGGAGTCATTGGAATCATTTCTGGAATCATCATTTGGCCGGACTCATCTCGATTCTTGTGTCTTGTACTGGATTCACTTGCTGGGCGGGGAAATATTGAGTAAGACATGTAGACATACCCCAAATCCAGAATCTCCTACTGGAATCTTCCGGAAGCATAGCCATCTCTTGCCTGATCCGTAAGAGATGTGCCTGATACCTACAGCCGTTTACATGTCGACCTCGGTATTTTAAAACACACTGTTAGATCATAGTTGGACTCACCCTAGATTCATTCATCACTGTTGGACTCATCTTGTACCGAAAATCATCTGGTATCGGATTATATGGACTGGACTCACACTGGGATTATATTAGACTTATATTGTACTGTCTGGACTCATACATGTTATTCTAGTTCAGTTAGCTTTTATTACCGTCATCATTGCCATGATTCTTCTCTTGTTTAGTTACCTTTCTTTTCTTGTATCTTAACTGTTTCTCTATACCATCACCTGAATATAAACTACCATATACATCAATAAAATTGTCTATAACTGCTTTAGAGTTCTTTATCCTTTACTTGGGTTTTCTAGATGGGTTGTACTCGTTCCTGTCCTGATTGGACCTGTTAAAAATATTACAGATGATAGTCCTGAGGATACATGCCCTACTTACCATGGACCTGGCCTTAGATCCAGAAGAGGCCCCAGCGGAGAACCTTGCTTAGTTATCTTTCATATGTTTTGAGACTTAGACTTTGGTCTGTACTTATATTTGGATACTGGACTTTGTCTCCAGTTAGATACTTGGAAGTGTATTATTAAATCTGTGTTTGTTTACCTTCGCTTATAGATGCTGTGTTGTGATGAACATTTAAATGTGATTTTAGAACTGTTAGTAGCTTAGATCCTTTATTGTCTATTCTTAGAATAGCTTACTACGCTTTAATAAGCGTAGGCTGGACATGGCTCGGCCCGGCCCGGCCCAACAATTTGGGTAACGGGTCGTGACATCTTTCGCACATGCTGGGACATTATCAAATAGGACATCACCGAAGCGGCTATTGCTTTCTTCGAAGGTGTCATATACCCCAAAGCCATTTCTAGTGCCAAGCTGATCCTTATCCCCAAAAAAGACAACCCGGAGTCCTTTCGCGACTTTCGCCCCATCAGCCTTTGCACCTTCACCAACAAGATCATCTCCAAGATTATCGCAACCAGGATGGCAGGCATTCTCCCTAAGATCATTTCAGAGGAGCAAAGCGGGTTTGTTCGCGGGAGAAACATACAGGACAACATTATGCTGGCCTAAGAGTTAATCACCTGCATGAAATTCCTAGTTAGAGGGGGCAACATCGCTGTCAAAATCGACATGGAGAAAGCTTATAACAGACTGGATTGACAATTCATGATCTGGGTCTTCAGGACTTTAGGGTTCTCAGAAACCTGGTCCAACATCGTATGGAGATTCATTAGCAACTCCTGGTTCTCTACGGTCATCAACGGTCAAGCACAGGGATTTTTCAAATCTAATCGCAGGGTTAGACAGGACGATCCTCTATCATCTACTATCTTCATCATCGCAGCAGATGCCCTGAGTAGGAACCTTAAAACATGGTCAACACCCCTAACTTCCAGCACTATCACACATCCAGCGGATGCCCCATCATCACTCATCTTGCTTTTGCCGACGATTTACTCATCTTCTCATCTGGAGACGAAGGAGCGATGGAAGTGGTCCATAACACCCTGCAGAGGTACTTTAGATGCTCCGGCCAGAAGATCAATCCCTGCAAGAGCGTTATCTATGCCCACCACAACATAAAGAGAGAGCACGCTATCAACCTTGCCAACTTAACATCATTTTCTGTTGACCAGCCTCCGTTTAACTATCTCGGTTGTCCTCTTGTGTACGGGAAATCCAACGCTGGCATCTTTGAGAACTTGATCACAAGAATCATGAAGAAACTTGAAGGGTGGCATAATGCTACTCTATCCCAGACGGCAAGATGACCCTCATCAATCACGTGCTCACCTCCATCCCCATCCATACTCTGGCTGCATGCTCCCCTCCCAAGAAGGTTCTTTCTTCAATCGAACAGATCTTTTGCAATTTCTTTTGGGGGCATTGCAACGGCCAAGACAAGCATCACTGGGCTAGCTGGGAATCCATGGCTCATCCTACTGTCGAAGGGGGGCTGGGATTTACCAAACTCACTCACATTGTTAAAGCTTTCTCGATGAAATTGTGGTGAAAACTTCACACGAGCAACAACTTATGGACCAGGTTTTTGAAGGCCAGGTACTTCAAGCACATCCACCCTTCAATGGCCATATCCAATAGCAGATCCTCAGCGGCTTGGCGCCGTATCCTTATCAGAAGAGACCTTGTCGAGCCTGAGATGAGACTCCAATTGGGGGCGGGCGATTCGGACCCATTCATGGAGAGATGGGTTGGGGATAGCATGATCCCGAGCCTCACGGAGACCCCGAGAGACAGTAAGATTAGAGACCTGTAGAATCCTACTACTGATGACTGGAACTGGGATAAAATTCGGGAATGGTCCGGTAATGATACGATGGATAGCATCCGAGCACGCGGATTAAGTATCAGCCGCGAGGCCGACGCGCTGAAGTGGGCGTCCGAGGCTTCGGGGGAATTTTCGGTAAGGTCGACGAGAATCACTGTCCAGGGAACCGGGCAGCTGCACCATTCCATTGCTCACTACAGGCAATCCTGTATCCCTAAGAAGTGGTCGTTCCTAATATGGAGAGTCATTAGAAAGAAATTGCCAACTGACGATATCCTCAACACCATTGGCATCAGCTTAGCATCAGCCTGCTCGTGTTGTTCTGAACGTCAAATAGAGACTATAGACCACATCTTCTGCCAGGGGAGCCTGTCATGCAGTATCTGGAGGACCCTAAACCAGAACTTCAGTATTGAGTCGAGTGGTGGACGCTTCAACGATCTCGCGATCTCCTGGGGTTCTGCTTTCCATGGCCACCAGATCGTCGCAACGGCCGCCACGTGGACGATTTGGAAGAATCGTAACAAGGCGAGATACGAAGGTCACCAATACTCAACTGACCAGCTCATTCGGAAAATCTTCCGCTAATGCCGTAAAAGGAGCACCGGGTGCTCCCACAGTCCGAGAGCATTCTGGTCCTCGCTCCACCCCTAACCTTTGGTGGTTGAGTCGTTCCTCCCCCTCGTCTTCCTTTTGGTGATATATATATATATATATATATATATATATATATATATATATATATATATATATATATATATATATATATTTTATATATATATATATATATTTTTTTTTTGGGTGATATTTTATATATATATATATATATATATATATATATATATATATATATATTATATATATATATATTTTTTTTTATTATATATATATATATATATATATATATATATATATATATATATATATATATTTTATATATATATATATATTTTATATATATATATATAAAATATATATATATTTTATATATATATATATATATTTTATATATATATATATATATTTTATATATATATATATATATATATATATATATATATATATATATATATATATATTTTTTTTTTTTCCTTTTGGTGATATTTTATATATATATATATATATATATATATATATATATATATATATATATATATATATATATATATATATATATATATATATATTTATATGATAGTGATATAAAAAATGATAGTGATATAAGATAATAGCCAATGGTTAGTAAGTTAGTTTAGAGTTGGCCTATAGGCCTAGTTAGGCAAGGTTGACTAGAAAGTTGACCAAGTTGACCAAAGTCAACTGTGGGTCAAACTTGACCCAAATGGACTTAAAATGGCTAGTTAACTTAAGTTTGACTTAAACTTAGAATATTTGACTAGTTGACTTAGGTTTGACCTAGTTTGACTAACTGTGGGTCAAACTTGACCCAAATGGACTTAAAATGGCTAGTTAACTTAAGTTTGACTTAAACTTAGAATATTTGACTAGTTGACTTAGGTTTGACCTAGTTTGACTAGAATGGTTGACTAGAGTTGACCAAGAGTTGACTTTGACCTAGAATCATTTAGAATGCATTATAAATTTCTCTTATTTCGTATTAGACACATTTTAACCTATATTGCTCTAAATAGGACTCAGTTACTCCAGTTCAGACATCTGTATTCATCATTCGCATAGGGTATCAGGCGAGTACATTCTCTGATAGTTCTTTCATTAATTTGATAATTATTGTATTTTAGTTCTAGTTAGTTCTATTGATTCTCTGTCAACACAGATTGATATTTTTGGATCCACTACATGCGACACTCTCCTTTTTACATGTCTGGCCTCTATTTCTGGAATCACCTTACTGGACTCACTATTGGCATCATCATGTTCTGGCTGGACTTGTTCTTTATTTTCGTATCATTTTTTGGATTCACTTGTACTTGTTGGACGGGAAAATATTCGAGTAGACATGTAAACAGTCCCAAAATACTGGAATTCACCCCATCTGGTCTAATCTAGAATGATATCAGTCGTACACTTGCCAAGTGTACGATGAGATGTATTTACCTCCTATCATTTATATGTCGATCTCGGTATTTCAAAACACACTGGTCAGCATCATGTTCAGGACTCACACTGGATGGCACTTGTTTATGCTATATTATCTGGACTTATATCACCTCTATTCGAGTTTAGTTAGTTTTACTTTTACAGTCTCCATTTCCATGCTCTCCTGACTTATTTAAACTGTTGTTCTACTTTACTACCTGTCTAAACTTACCATGTTCATCAATATAATTGTCTATAACTGCTTATAGTCTTTGTCATTTACTTGAGATTTTTAGATGAGATGTGTGTTTGCCATGAAATATAAAAGAGTAGAACAATTATCGGAGGACTGGACTTTTACTTTACGTTACAAACTCGCTTGTACAAAGAAAGCCTAGGGACGAAAACCTAGGTACAGCAATCTAAGTACAATTGTTTATTTTAGATTCTGGGGGGTGACGATAGAGGCTCGGAAAAACGACGGCAGCTCTGCTTTACTCATTGGACGATCGGTATGTAGGCTTGGCTCCAGAAGATTACTTGGCGTTGAAGAAATGCTCTCTTTGCTCTCTCTCTGCTTTTTCTCTCCAAGTATTCTGGTGCTCTCTGATCTCGAAAAAAGGGTCTTCTTTGCAAGGGAATGGCACCTTACTATTTATAAGAAGGGAATGCCATCATTAGGGTTTACAATAATTGTCCCTTAAAGTGGCGGCGGCCTGTTGATTGATCAATCTGGGCCATTAGTTTTGAGTGTAATGAATCTGGGCCATTAATGTAGATTATGCCAAATTCTCTCAGTAATTAATGCTGATTGGAATAAATCTCCCTTATGATGATCTGCTGATGTCTGCAAATTTGAACAAATAAGTTTAATTTAATCTCCTGCCACGTGTTCCAGATTATTAGGATTTGACCCAATCTTTGATTGCAGTAAATATGGGAAATTGATTGGCTTTATGACACGTATCCTGGGAGCCACTGAGGGGATATGAGCCGCATGAGGATTGAGCCGCATAAGCCCGGCCACGTGTCAAGGTTGTTGGGGAGTGGCCCCCGAACCTTCGAATCACATGATAATCTGGACCGCATGGATGTAGGTGGCCGCATAACGGGTAACTCCTTCGTGAGCCGCATGGAGATGGTCCTCGTGAGCCGCATGGGGGAGCGTCTTCTTGAGCCGCATAGGGCTGTTTCGATCTGGGCCGCATAGGACAACTTCGGCCTGAGCCGCATGGGGAGTCCCCGCTCGAGCCGCATATGACTATCCACGTGTCTAGGCTGTGTGGCATTTTCTAGATCTCGGGGGATTATGTCAGAGATTTCCTTCATTTCCCTAGGAGTCTGTCATTATGACAGAGTCATAATTACGTCTTTGCGTCAGGGCTGTCGTCTTGTCAGAGCTGTCAGCCGTCAAGGCAGTTAATGCAGTAAGGAAAGAGTTGTTTGTATGCTACGTGTCCTCTCTTCTGAGCCGCATGGAACGTATCGAGCCGCATAGTCCCTTGTGTCGCATGAATCTCTGAGCCGCATGGGCTTTCTGGGCCGCATAGGGTTTCCTAGCCGCATGGATCTTTCTTTATTATTTTTCATGCTTCTACAAGACCCCCTTCAAAGTTTTCAGTTTGCAAAATTGAAATACTTTGAATAAGAAGCATGGCTGTGTGCAAGCTCTTTATAGCCGCATTGAGGTCCTAGCCATATAGATGTCTTGGCCGCATGGAAGTTTCAGCCGCATGGATGTTTCAGCCGCATGGGCTTTATGCCACGTCAACGTTGCCACGTATGGCAATCCTTTCCATTAAATGCTGTTGATTTGCTGTCAGTTTTAAAGGCTAGTTTTCGGTGCGGGATCCCAGGAGTTTGGCCTTCATTTTAGGCGGCTCACCTCGATAACTGAAGAGTCGGTCTTCGTGTATGCACGGGAATCAAAATGCCTCGCTTTTGTTTATAAATATGGATGAGTTTGGTCGTAGGGATTCCTTTGCTCTCTCCTTCATTCAACTATCTGCTATCTCTTCTTCCTCATCCTCTTTTTTCGACCGTCAAAGCAAATGGCTTTTAAGTCTTCCAAGGCCGTCTCCGCCGCCGCGAAGGGCAAGAAGGCGGCTTCTTCGTCAGCCGTCGTGCCCGAAGCGCACTCTGATGTCCGCCCTGCTTTCGAGGGTAAGGATTGCTTTTAAATTCCTTGAACCCTGAGAACCCATGGCTCTGTTGCATGATCTATGCACAAGCCTTCGTTTGAACCACCCCAAGTTTGATGGTGATGGAGCCGCATATGTTGTATAGGCCGCATGACCCTCTCACATCCGAGCCGCATAGGAGATATCCTATGTTTGAGCCGCATGAGAAGGATCTGAGTCGCAGGATTACTTTTGGAAATGAACCGCATGAGAGCTCCTTTGAACGGAGCCGCATATGTTTTTGACAAACTGGACCATATAGCATTTTGCTAAATCACGCCGCATAAACTCTCCTGCTAGATAGAACCGCATAAGTACACCCGAACCGTATAAGCTATCCAACCAGTATCACATAGAACCCTCAATGGAATTGGGCCGCATGAGGCTGTGTTACTCCGAACCGCGTAGGCTCAGCTAAAAGTTGAGCCGCATAAGGCTTCATTGATCTGAGCCGCATAGGCTCGTAGGAATTTTTTTTAGGAAGTGATTTTTGTTTTAACCATTTTTGATCCTGTTTCTTTTTTTTCTTTTTTTTTTTGAGAGGGACGTGGTCCCAAAAGATGTAATGCTTTTTTTCTTCTTTCAAATAAAGAGTACTTTCGATTATACCCTTCATTTTGCATTGCTTGTCGTGCTTGTGGTATTGTGGTGATGTTTGCCCCGTATGGGGGACTTGTTTGTGGACTTGTTACCCCTGGCATACCATGGTTTTAGGAACAGGTAACAAGTTTGACTGGGGATACTTAGAACAGTTTCACGGTAAGGTGGTCGTGGACGTTCCAGGTATCGGGATATAGAATGCCATGGAGCAGCTGGGCTCCTGGGGCATGATGAGGAATGGTGGGCCTGTACTAAGAGACTTAGCAAAGGTCATTTGTGGGCCTATTATCCTTGGTGTACCCAGATTTAGGATACGGATAATAGAATGAAGGGGAACCAACATACTCACTCAGAGGTAATGGGGACATGGCAAGTATGAGGGTTTTACAGTGGAGTCTTCCTACTCAGAGGTAATGAGGACATGACAGGAGTGGACTCAACGGAGGATATTTGTGGTCAACAGAGGACATTTGTGGACCTATTACCCTTGGCGTACCCTGGTTCAGGGTACGGATAATAAGACGAGAGAGGACTAACATACTTACTCAGAGGTAATGAGGACATGGTAAGTACAGAGGTTTTACCGTAGAGCTTTCCTGCTCAGAGGTAATGAGGACATGGCAGGAGTAGACTCAGCGGGGGAATATTGTGGACCTATTATCCTTGGCGTACTCCGGTTGTGGGTACAGATAATAAGTTAAAAGGGAGTCATCATACTTACTCAGAGGTAATAAGGACATGGCAAGTATGAGGGTTTTGCAGTGGAGTCTTCCTACTCAGAGGTAATGAGGACATGGCAGGAGTGGACTCAACGGAGGATATTTGTGATCAACAGAGGACATTTGTGGGCCTATTACCCTTGGCGTACCCTGCTTCAGGGTATGGGTAATAAGACGAGAGAGGACCAACATACTTACTCAGAGGTAATGAGGACACGGCAGGTACGAAGGTTTTACCGTGGAGTCTTCCTACTTAGAGGTAATGAGGACATGGCAGGAGTGGACTCAGCGGAGAATATTTGTGGACCTATTATCCTTGGCGTACTCCGGTTGTGGGTACATATAATAAGTCGAAAGGGAATCATCATACTTGCTCAGAGGTAATGAGGACATGGCAAGCATGAAGGTTTCTTCGACGGAGCCTTCCCATTCAGAGGTAATAAGGACATGACAGGAGTGGACTCAATGAAGGAGGGTACATAGAATGACTCAGAGGTAATAAGGACATGAAAGTTCTATGTAAGGGGTGATTTGTTTTTGGCGGAAGTGAAACGACTCAGAGGTAATGAGGACATGACCGTTTTGGAAATTTGTGGATCGGTTACCCTTTTTGTGCAGTGGGAGTACGGGTAGTGGATCATGAGGGAGGATCTCTTCCAGGAAGAAAGTTCAGAGGTATGGTCATACATGACTTACTATCTGAAAGAGTGATCGGAATGTGAGTTCAGAGGCATCTGCGGGTACGTGACTCGATAATCTGGAGTATTGTGGATGTGAGTTCAGCGGCACCAGCGGGTACATGACTCGATAATCTAGAATGTTGTGGATGTGAGTTCAGCGGCACCAGCGGGTACATGACTCGATAATCTGGAATATTGTGGATGTGAGTTCAGCGGCACCAGCGGGTACATGACTCATTAATCTGGAATGTTGTTCAGACATAATATTTCTTCAGGAACTTGCCATTGACGGGCAACATGAGCAAGTCTCCATTTTGTTTTACGAGGCGGTAAGCATCGTTGGAGAATACAGCCTCGATGATAAATGGACCTTCCCATTTTGGCTGGAACTTGCCGGCGGTCTTGTGAGACATGACCATCGGTCTCCAGACTGCCAGAACGAGTTCGCCCACTTGGAATGTTCTGATTTTAACCTTCTTATTGAAGGCTCAAGAGATTCACGCTTGGTATAGCTCGATTCTTTGCTGGGCCAGGAGGCGCTTTTCATCTAAGGCCTCTAACTCTTGTAGTCGGCATCGGTAGTTATCATCTGTCGTCAATTGATAAGTGTGGGTGACGCGGAGTGAGGGTATTTGAGTCTCTAATGGGAGAACTGCTTCACTCCCTTACACCAGGGAGAATGGTGTGTTTCCTGTGGCCGTTCGGACCGTGGTATGGTACGCCCATAAGCATTCACCAAGCTTCTCGTTCTAGTCGTGTTTGTTGGATGATACGAACTTCTTGAGTAACTTGATGATGGTTTTGTTGAATGCTTCTGCCAACCCATTTGCTGTTGGATTGTATGGCGTCGAAGCAATATTCTGGATGCGGTACTTATCGCAGAACCGATAGAAAATGTGGCTTGCAAACTGCGGACCATTATCGTGGATGATCCTTCGGGGCAGTCCAAAGCGATAGATGACGTGATGCTTGAGGAAGCTGATCACGTTCGAAGTTTTGTCTTCTGTAAGCGGAACAGCTTCCGCCCATTTGGAGAAGTAATCCGTGATTACAAGTATGAAGCGATGTCCTCGGGAGGAAGATGGAGTAATTGGACCAATAATATCCATTCCCCATGCTTCGAAGGGCCAGGATGCCACTGTCGGATGTAGAAATTTGGATGGCTGGTGAATGAAGTCCGCGTGGACTTGGCAGGCTTTGCACCTTCTTGCATAGTCTATCGTATCTGCTAACATCGTGGGCCAGTAGTAGCCCATTCGGCGAAGATGGTCTTGCAATTTAGGGCCAGGCTGATGGTCCCCGCAGACACCATCATGAGCTTCTCGTACGACTTCTTTGGCTTCTGCGTTTGACAGACACCGAAGCAATAATCCATCATAGGATCGGCAATACAGCATTTTTGTCTCTGTATCGTAGAAGAATCTGAGGGAACCTCGTCTAATGGAGGTGGCTTCCTTTGGGTTCTCGGGCAGGATGTCGTAGACGACGAAGTCAATGAATGGTTGTCTCCAATCTGGGGCATCGTCGATCGTCTGAGCAAAATAACTCACCATAAATTGAACGTTGTTCTTGGGGCAGACCAGTTCGTGGCCTATCACATCTACCGATTGATGAGTATGATTTGGTACCGCTAGGAAAGCGGCCAGGCCTGCTAAGGCATCGGCTTCGATGTTTTGGAGTCTGGGAACGTGCTCAATGAAGAACCCCTCGAACGATGAGATGATGTTGATTTCTATTTGGTGATAGGGGATCATGTCTTCATGGCGGACCTCGTATGAACCCCGGATCTGCTTAACGATTAACTGCGAATCGCCGTATGCTTCGAGATATTCTACCTCCAGCTTTCTTGCAAGTTGGAGGCCAATGACCAAAGCATTATACTCGGCCACATTATTGGAGCAGGGCTCTGTGAGAGAATAAGCGCGGTTAATCACTAATCCGGAAGGGGACACCAGTACCACCCCGACTCTGACGACGATGTTGCCCTTGGGTCCAGTTCTCGAAGTATCGTCGAAGAACATTCGCCATATATCATCGTAAGAGGTTGCATGCGAGTAGGTGACCTCATCTGGGATTTCTTCATATATTTTGGATGACTCCGAGCCCGGGTGGGCCGCCAAAAAGTCTGCCAGGGCTTGACCTTTGATAGCCTTTTGTGGGACGAAGATCATATGATAAAGGGACATCAATATTGCCCCTGTAGCGAGGCGAGAGCTGAGTGCCCCTGGTTTAGTCATGAGGACCCTGAGAGGGTTAACTCGTGAGATCACATGTATTGTTTGTCCAGTGACATAGTGCCGCGTCTTCTGAATGACGAACACCAGGGCAAGGTATTCCTTCTCCACAGCGGTATATCGATGCTCTGGCCCAATCATCATTCGACTGAGGTAATATATGGCTTGCTCATGGCCTGCATCGTTGTTTTGTGCCAGCAGAGCCTCGAGGGAATGTTCTATTGCTCGTACGTAGAGCATGAATGGTTTTCCAGCAACCGGAGCCACCAGGACTGGAGGGTTCGACAAATATTCTTTGATGCTGTCGAAGACCCGCTGACATTCTTCGTCCCACACGAATGAGATGCCTTTCTTCATGAGGTGGGTAAATGGTCGACATCGCCCGGAGAGGTTGGAAATGAACCTCCTGATGTAAGCTAGCCTTCCTTGAAGGCCTCTGAGTTCGCAGAGATTTCTCGAGGGACCCATCTCCATAATTGCCTTTGTCTTCTCAGCGTCTACATGGATACCCTGGGCGGTGATGATGAAATCCAAGAACTTCCTGCTGGATACGCCCAGGAAGGACTTCGTAGGGTTCATTTTCAAATTGTGCGCTCGTATCAGGTCGAATACCGTCCTCAGATCCTGTAGATGGTCTTCCTTGCAGCGACTCTTGACGGCAATGTCATCAACATAACACTCTACCGTCTTGCATAAGTGGTCTCTGAAGATGATGCTCATGGCTCTTTGATATGTGGTACCGGCATTCTTCAAATCGAAAGGCATGACTGTGTAGTAGTATGTGCCAATCGGTGTTCGGAATAACGTATGCTTTTCGTCGTCAGGAGATATCTTGACTTGGTTGTACCCCGAGAAGCCATCCATGAATAACATACGTTCAAAGCCGCAGGTATTGTCAATCATGATGTCCGTGATAGGGAGGGAGAATTCATATTTGGGGTAAGCCTCGTTCAGATTGTGGAAGTCGATGCAGATTCGAATCTTCCCATTCTTCTTGAGAAATGGTACTATGTTGGCGACCCAATCCAGATGTTATTCCTCATGAATGAAGCCGCTGGCTATTAGTTTGTTGACTTCGGCTTCGATCGCATCCATGATGCCTGGGCGGAAGCATCGCTGTTGTTGCTTGACTGGCTTTGCATCCGGCCGAATGTTGAGTTTGTGAAAAGCAATATCAGGATTTAACCCCGGCATGTCTTTATAGCTCTAGGCGAACACATCAATATATTCTTTGACAAGTTCCAGCAGCGATTCTCGCTCTTCGTCTGTTAGGCTTTTACTGACGAAGATCAATTTTGGAGAAGAGTCACTGCCGAGATCTACTTGTATGACCTCATCTTCAGTAGGAGGTTCTCTCTGTTCGAACCACTTTTCCTATTGTGCATCCAGCTGTTGGGAAGGCGTATCGTCATTGGCTTGTCGGAGGGATTGAGCTTCTTCGTTTGCGGTTGGTCGACTATCGGCAGCCTGATTGTCAGTGGCTCCGTTGAGGGTCTTGGCATTTGGCCAGACCTTGGCAGCCGGATTATGATTTGCTCTTCTTGTGCCGAGAGGCTGATCGCGTCCTTACGCAGAGTGGATGTAAGGGGTGCGGACTTGCCAGGTTTGCGAGCTTGGAGGTGGATCGTCAGAAGTTCTTCTGATCCTGTGGCTGTCTCGGTACGAGCTTGCACATCTCCTTCATCAAGGTGCCTCTTTGACTTTTCGTATAGGCAGGAGTCTGAGTAGTAGGATTCGACCCCTTTGAAGGAATCGATGTCGGCAAATTCTGTCCTCACGAAGCCGTGTTTGTCGACATATTTGAAGTATTGGTGCAGCATGGAAGACACGATCATATAATCGTGTATCCAAGGGCGCCCCAAGAGGATGTTGTAAGAAGTGTCTGCATCTATGACGTAGCAGGTGACTTCTGATTAGAGATCGCCAATCTGACACTTCAGACGAATCTTTCCAATTGGGTAGCTCCTGTCCGAATTGAAATCGCTGATGGCAGTGCTTGTAGGCGTCAGGCGATGCATTAGGATGCGGAGATGATATAGCAGACCCTTCGGGATAATGCTTATGGAAGAGCCAGGATTAATGTGCATCCGATCTACCTTTACGTCGCCGATGTATCCAGTGTAGTAAAACGGGCGATCGTGCATGTTGGTTTTGATGAGCATGTCCTGCGGAGTGAAGACAATGTTGGGCATTGCTCCTGTGCAGGCACTGTCTTGGAGATCTGCAGGCGGGTTTTCTCCCGTGAGGTTGACTTGCGCCAGGTATGCGTCAGCATTTTAGAGTGCATCGCTCAAAGTCGCACGAACATCCTTGGAGAGTCTCAGAAGCTCGTATAATAACAACTTGGCCGGGGTATTGGACAATTGCGCTAAGATGTCGAAGTTATAGGGCTTCTCCAGCCCTTGTGATGCCTCTTTTCGGAGAGATTTGTCAAAGAGAGTCTTCCTCGGCCTAGGCTTGTCGGTCGTCGGAGGCTGAGCCAGTCCCGTAGCGTCAGTTGTAGCGGGCTGATGATCTTCAGCCGGGTTGTCAGCCACAGGTTGGGATTGTGCCCCAGACCGCGTGACGACGGCTGTAGCTTCTTCGATATCTGCCGAGATTGTGTGGCAGGACCTGACTTTTCCACTCTTCTTCTTGCAGATGGAAGATGAAGTGGGCCGAGTCACTTCCGATACCAAGTCTGGATGGATCCACATGACCTCCCCTCGTGATGTGGTGAGGGGCACTAGACCGGCAGCCTGATCTCGGGGAGGTGGAAGATTAGCAATCTCCATTGTCGCCAGAGGGATGGGGACCACACCGTCTTGAGTTTCCATCGGAAGAAAGCTGCCTAATTGTACTGACACCATATTGGCTGTTACTGTTACCTCTTCGAAATCGATGGCCAGTGCGTTCAAATAGATAAGATTTTGGATGTACCGCTTTAGTTGGTAGCAGTCATGTGTGGCATGGTGGACGTAACGATGGTAATGGCAGTACTTTGGGTTTTCCATGTCTGCCTGTCGTAGTTCCCGTCTTGGTGGGGGAAGCTGAATTCTGTCTCCTTGTATGAGCATGTCAAAGATGGGCTTGACGTGACCGTCTTTGAAGGAGTAAGTGATTTGCCGCCATTGTTTGTCTGCCGGCTTTGGCTCAGGTTTCTGTGCTGTGTCGGCCACCATAGCCTGCTTACCTTTGATGTCCCGATTGTTGGAGGGGCTACCCCCATTGTCGTTGTTGGTATTAGGGCACTTGCCCTTGTTCTCTCTGTCCGAGATGTGCAATTCCAATTGGCGAGCCTTCTTCAATCGTTCTTCGGCGCTTGTGGTACTGATGATGAACGTCTTCCAGTCCTTGAATTGACTCTCGCCCATCCAGAGACTGATTGTTGGGAGCAATCTCTTTTGGCAGATCTCAATCAAAAAGGAATTCGGATTTCCAGATGGCAGCTTCATTGCGGTTTGGCGAAACCGCTCGATATAGTTTCTTGTCAGTTCTTTCTCCCCTTGGACGACGTCCATGAGGGTGGACATTGTGATGTCCTGCCCTACTTCGTAGAATCTCTCCAAGAACATGTGCTTGAAGCCGGCGAAGGAGTGGATGCAGTTGTCTGACAGGTTGCGGTACCAGTCGAAGGCGACCCCTTCCAATGCCCCGATGAATAATCGTATGAGAATAGCATCGTCATGGGGCAGATGGTCGGTGGTGACCTCGAAGTAAGTGATGTACCGACTTTCTGAGGTCTTTCCATCATAAGGTTTGATATTGAACGGCTTATATCTTGGTGGAAATGGAACGTCCCTCCAGGCAGCAGGGTACGGTTGCTGTATTCTGAGGTCTTGAGAGTTTTCTCGAGCGTGAAACATGGCTCAGAGCTCCTGGACCTCTCTTCTCGCTTCGCGGGCCTCGTCCACGGTGGTGGGGGCCGTTGTTTCAGGAGGATCGTTGCCCGGGTTCGGTGCTGCCGAATTTGAGTCCGTATTGACCGCAGATCCCACGCTTGTTTGGCCAGGCGTCCCTCCTTGCAGAGTTGGAAGGGCCGCTTTGATCTTGTCCACAGACTTGGACAAGGCAAGCAATATGGCTTCGAGAGTGTCGATGCGTTGGCGATCACTGGAACCACCTTGGCTGCTGTCTGTCATGAATACCGTCTTTACGTGAAGAGATGGACGAAGCGGTGGAGGAAGCACCCTCCGAATCATACCCCTGTAGTGAGAAGTCATCGGGGTATATGGGTATGTTCTCTTCTGGTTCAGACTCGGAAGGAACAGTACCCCCAGTCTTCGAGTTTGCCTCATCTTGGGAGTTGTGGACGTCTTCGGGGACGTCGGGGTTTGCTGCGTCTGATGGGAGAGTTGTCTCCCCCGGCTCATCTTCTTGGAATATCGGATTGTCGTGGATGTTCGAAGGAGTGCTACCCCCAGTCCCAGCAACCCCCAGCGTTGTGGACGACGAATCTCCCACTGTAGCAGATTTTGTCTTAGAAAGGGTGCCTTGGAAAACTCCGGTGGTGGGCACCCGCTTAGACGACAGTCTTTTAGTCGAAGTGGTTGAAATCTTTGGGCTGGGAACATTTGACTTCTTCCTTCTTCCATCAGTGGGAACTTTCTGAGCAGAGTTGCAGGAGACGACGGAAAGTGCCTCGTCTTCTGAAGACGGCTGTTGGAGTCTTTGAAAGATGGACTGTCGGTCTTCTTGCACCGTCGCGTTATTGCAGCAGCAGTTAACGATGACTTGGGTGCAGTGGCGTCCGTGGGAGGACTCTTTGCACCCCGATGCGTCTTCTCTTTCCTTGCATTTGTGGAGGATGGCCTCACGCAAGTCAGATGGGTCTGGATCGACCATGTTTGCTCCCTGGATTTTGGGAGACTTTTACGAACCTCTCTGTCCGTTTGCCGCCGGGGGCTGGACTCGAGTGGTTCTGTACAACCTCCCATCTGAGGCCCGCATAACGGTATACGGGACGATCGGATGGTCAGAGACAGGATCAGAGGACCGAGCTTGCCAAGCTCGTGCTGTCCTAGACTTCTTCGCTCTAGTGCGTAAAGGCACATAGTAGGAAGAGTCTAGGTGATGCTGGAGAGAGTCAGACATATCTTCTTGGGAGCACAAGAGATCAGAACCATAGGAGAGGCGGTCGAAGACAGAGCCACGTGGAGTAGGTGTCATGCGGCTGTCATCGGTAATCTTCATGCGGTCGACAGATCTAGCCGCATAGGCGTTCTTCATGCGGCTGGGAGTCACAGTCGCATAAGTTTTCTTCATACGGCTGGATGATCTAGCCGCATAGACTTTCTTCATGTGGCGGGCAGATTCATCCGCATGAGCCTCCTGCATGTGGTTGGCAGATTTAGCCACAGGAGTGTTCGACTTCCTCTTGAGGCGCATAGAGTCGCTCTTTGTCCCTGCAAGTCCAGCATCGTAGTGCTTTCCTCTGCCGAACTTGGGGACAACAGAGTCCTCTACGGATCGAAGTGGAGCCGTATAAGAGTCGCCTTCGCCGTCTTGGGTAGCAGAGAGTATCCCGTCCAGAGCTTATAGAGGAGCAAACGATTTTGGCCTCCACTCGCAGCGAGCTTTCTTTGTGCGGGTTCGCTTCTGGATCGGGCCGGCACTTCCTTCAGAGGGCATTTCTTCAAACGCCTGTTGGTCAAAACGGATGACCATCTTCTGTTGTGTGGAGCCAAGCTTGGCTGTATCCGACTGCGTCACCAACTCCTCAGCCATAGAGAAGTTTGTCTCCAGCAGAGTCGCCATCATGTTTGCCATAAAATATAAAAGAACAGAACAATTATCGGAGGACTGGATTTTTACTTCACGTTACAAACTCGCTTGTACAAAGAAAGCCTAGGGACGAAAACCTAGGTACAACAATCTAAGTATAATTGTTTATTTTAGATTCTGGAGGATGACGATAGAAGCTCAGGAAAGCGACGGCAGCTCTGCCTTACTCCTTGGACGATCGGTATGCAGCATTGGCTCTACAAGATTGCTTGGCATTGAAGAAATGCTCTTTTTGCTCTCTCTCTACTTTTTCTCTCCAAGTATTCTGGTGCTCTCTGATCTCGAAAAAAGGGTCTTCTTTGCAAGGGAATGGCACCTTGCTATTTATAAGAAGGGAATGCCATCATTAGGGTTTACAATGATTGTCCCTTAAAGTGGCGACGGCCCGTTGATTGATCAATCTGGGCCATTAGTTTTGAGTGTAATGAATCTGGGCCATTAATGTAGATTGTGCCAAATCCTCTCAGTAATTAATACAGATTGGAATAAATCTCTCTTATGATGATCTGCTGATGTCTGCGAATCTGAATGAATAAGTTTAATTCATTCTCCTGCCACGTGTCCCAGATTATTAGGATTTGACCCAATCTTTTATTACAGTAAATCTGGAAAATTGATTCGCTTTGTGACACGTGTCTTGGAAGCCACTGAGGGGATCTGAGCCGTATGAGAATTGAGCCGCATAAGCCCGGCCACGTGTCAAGGCTGTTGGGGAGTGGCCCCCGAACCTTCGAATCACATGATAATCTGGACCGTATGGACGTAGGTGGCCGCATAACGGGTAACTCCTTCGTGAGCCGTATGGAGATGGTCCTCGTGAGCCGCATGGGGGAGCGTCTGCTTGAGCCACATAGGGCTGTTTCGATCTGGGCCGCATAGGGCAACTTTGGCCTGAGCCGCATGGGGAGTCTCCGCTCGAGCCGCATATGACTATCCACGTGTCTAGGCTGCGTGGCATTTTCTGGATCTCGGGAGATTATGTCAGAGATTTCCTTCGTTTTCCTAGGAGTCTGTCATTATGACAGAGTCATAATTACGTCTTTGTGTCAGGGCTGTCGTCTTGTCAGAGATGTCAGCCGTCAAGACAATTAATGCAGTAAGGAAAGAGTTGTTTGTATGCTACGTGTCCTCTCTTCTGAGCCGCATGGAACGTATCGAGCTGCATAGTCCCTTGTGCCGCATGAATCTCTGAGCCGCATGGGCTTTCTGAGCCGCATGGGGTTTCCTGGCTTCATGGATCTTTCTTTATTATTTTTCATGCTTCTATAATGTGCTTGTTCCTTTTCTAACTGGATCGTTGACAAAATATTACAGATGTTTGCCCCAAGGACACTTGGCCTACTTACTATGGACCGGGAGATGGCTTAGCTACTTTGGACCTCAACTCTCAGGAGTGATCGAGAGACTAGTTAGTAGACTTGGTTTAGTTTTCATGTTTAGAACTTGAATTGTAATAACTTGAGGTATTCACTTGTTTGAGATTTGTTTGAGATATTATTATTTAGTAGTTTATATTTTGTTGTTGTTTAATCTTTTAGTTATAGACTTCTGTGTTATCTTATCGTGCTTAGACTATGATTGAGTTTTACTATATCTATACTTATCCTCCGTTCGGAGTTGAGATTATGACAGGTATATTATATATTTGTGTGAGTTGTTAGATAGTGACCTAGTACAGAGCGTTCTATCGTAGATTCTGCGGTGTAGGCTGGGCATTGTTACGTACTTGTACCCTTACACTGGGTGCGGGTCGTGACATGAAGGATCCTTTCCATTTGGGTTCGAACTTTTTCGGTGTCTTGTGAGTCATCACCATTGGTCTCCTGACTGCTAGAACCAGGTCGCCTACTTGGAAAGTCCTCTGTTTGACTCTTCTATTGAAAGCCTATAAAATATGGGCTTGATAATGTTCGATGCGCTGTTGAGACAAGAGGCATTTTTCATCCAGCGCTTCCAACTTTTGCAGACGATGACGTTGATTATCTTCTTCCGTTAGCTGGTTCATAATCACCACTCAGAGTGAGGATATCTGGATCTCTAGAGGCAGTACTGCTTTGCTTCCATAGACCAAAAAGAATTGTGTGTTACCCGTCGGAGTCCGTACAGTCGTGCAATAGGCCCAAAGGCATTCACCGAGCTTCTCGTCCCAGTCGCGCTTGTTGGATGACACGACCTTTTTGAGTAGCTTGATGATGGTTTATTAAAAGCTTCAGCCAATCTGTTTGCTGTCGGATTATAGGTAGTTGATGCCACATTCTGAATATGGTTCTTGTCGCAGAATCTACTGAACGCATGGCTGATGAATTATGGACCATTGTCGTGGATGATCCTCCGGGGTAACCCAAAATGGTAGATAACATGATGCTTGATGAAGCTGATCACCTTTAAGCTTTTTACCTCTGTAAATGGTACTACTTCTGCCCATTTAGAGAAGTAGTCGGTGATTGCTAGGATAAAGCGGTGTCCTCTGGATGAGGGAGGGGTAATATGTCCCACTATGTCCATGCCCCAAGCTTTAAACGTCCAAGAGGTGACCGTAGGATGTAGAGGCTCTAACGGTCTATGGATGAAGTCGACGTGTAGCTGGCAAGCACGACATTTCTTTGTATACTCGACAGTGTCGGCCATCATGGTGGGCTAGTAATAGCCTATGCGTCGAAGTCGGTCCTATAGCTTAGGACCGGGTTGGTAAGCTCCGTATGTTCCATCATGGGCTTCTTGAAGAGCTTCAGCTGCTTCTTTGTTTGATAGACATCGAAGGAGAAGTCCATCGTAGGAGCGTCGGTACAGCATTTTAGTGGCTGTATCGTAATAGAATCGGAGCAAGCGTATTCTGATTGAGACTGCTTCTTTTGGGTCATCCGAGATGATTCCGTAGACGGCAAAGTCGATAAACGGGAACCTCCAGTCTCTAACATTGATGCTGGCGTCTGTAGACATGGCATGGTTCACCCACATACACAGATATTGCTGGGGCACGCCAAATCCCGGCCCACCACTGTAATAAACTGTTGCATACGGACCGGTGCTGCTAATGTGGCAGCAAGGCTGACCAGAGCGTCAGCTTCTAAGTTTTATAGCCGAGGCACATGTTCTATGAAGAATTCAGCGAAGGTTGAGATGATATCCAATGCTGATTTGTGATAAGAGATCATGTCTTTATGGCGGACCTCGTTGTAAACCCCCTAAATTTTTACTAATTTTTTTTTTATAAATTGAGTATTTCAAATTTTTACTTGGTATTTGTACGTCGCATAGTCGTATTATATGTCGCGTATGAACTCAATTTTTTTCATATGCCTCGTCAAGTGCGAATATGTGCGAGGTACATATTTTTGTAAAAATATTTTATTTTAGAAGCTTGAATTTTCAAATAATAAATAATGAATATTTATTTTTGATTACTTAAATTTGTAAAATGTGTCGCATTTGGAATTTCCAAAACTTTATTTTACATCATAGAAGTTTTATAAATAGTAATTTAAAAACGAGGTTTATGTAATGTTTATTTTATACAAGACATATAAATTTAATCCATTTTCAAATTTATTGATATAAATATTTTATTATTGAAGAGGATATTTACAAAAACTTATGATTTTTGAAATTATTATTATTGGTATTTTTGGAAAATATATTTGAAAATTTTTGTGGCCATTTTAAATCTCAATTTGATTTTATGGTTTTAATTTAAAAAGTTTAAAGGCAGAATTTATATTTAATTTAAGTTTAGATTATCTAAGTTTAAATTGGAATTTAATTTAGATTTGATTTTTGAATTATCTAATGGGGGATTTAAACATCCCAATCTTTATCCTAATGGGAATTCTCACATCCTATTAATAGGCAGGTACTCCTCCATAAATTTCTCACATCCACAAATTTTCACAACCCAAAAATCTGTACATCGTGTCCGTGTTCCCTCCCATCCACTAATTGTTCCTTTCTACATATACAAATTTTTACTCATCCGACAAACCCGGACGCTGCCTGTCCCGTGTCGCACAGGACACCTCTTCCGACCCCATTCCTGTCGTGTAGGACAGCCCCAACACGACGACAACAAACCCTAAACCTAATTCGGAGCACTTTTGCGCCGTCTCGGTCGCCAATCCCAGCCCGTTTCCTCCACGACCTCCCTCGACGTACTCCTCCCGCAATCGCTGACACCATCACCTCCTCCTTCTCCATGTCCCGACACCCGTCATCACCCTTTCCAGCACTCCTCCCCAACCCCGTCAACCGACTGACACCATCGGCAGCCACCAACACCACCGTGGCACCACCGCCACATCTTCACCCACCGCCACTACCACCACCAAGAATAACCACCTCCATCAACCAGGAAGAAGAAGGGGAAGAAATCCTAACCTCGAACCCGACGAAAGCCAAGCGCGCCTCCACCCGGACTCCGCCGTGCGCCGCCCCGACACCGGAACAAGCCACTCCTTGTTGGCCGAACCCAGCTACATCTTCCACCGCGCGAAACTCGGCAGCGCCGTCGCTGCTTTCTGCCGACAGTCGGGCTGAGCCGCTGGTCACCGCCTCCACCCGACGCCACCGGGAGCCTCCGACCGTCGTCGCCTTCACGAACCGTCAGGCCGTGCCTTCCGCCCTTCCTCGCCCCGTCGTGCCCAAACCCTCGCCGGCCGCCTCGCCTCCAGGACCACGCCGTCGTCTGTTGGCGAGCACCCGCCGACCGGAGATCCGTGCGCCTCCGCCAGTTCGCCGGTGACCGCCGCCCGCCGCTACCGACGCCTATCCGGTCAGCCCAGCCCAGCCGCTCCGCCCCTTTCGCACAGAGCCATCCACTGCTCGCCTCTCTCACTCCATCCGCCTCCCGCCGGCCTCACACGCCGGAGTCTCCGTCCAAATTTTTCCTCGGTAAACTTTTCTCCCACTCTCCTTCATCTCCCTCTCTCTCTCACTGTGAAAAGCTTGGAAAAGGAATAAGATTTTGTTATATTATTTTTATTACCTTTATTATTCTATTATAATATATTATTATTATTAGATTGACGGGCTGCATAGTTTAAGAGATTGGGAGTGTATTTTATTATTAATATATTATTATTATTATTATTATTATTATTGTTATTATTATTATTATTATTATTATTATTATTATTATTATTATTATCATTTTTGATATTTATTATTATTATTATTATTATACTACTAATATTACTGTTAATTATAGTAATATTATTTTTGGTGTTTTTAAGTTATTAAATTGAAGCCAACCATTATATTTAGATATGGGCATATTTATTTTCAAATTATTGTATCATATTTATTATTCTAAAATATAGTTTGGGCTATATAATATTATCATCATAGTTATTAATATTACAGTAGCCTTTTTAAATAAATATATAATTAGTATTTCAAAAATTATGTTGTCACGAAATATGTATTATAACCGAAGGATACACTTTGACCAAAGGAATATTTTGACAAAAATAATTTTGCCTAATATAATTTACTAGATTTTCAAAACATATTTCTCCAAATTATTCTAGATATAGTTTATAATATTATAAGTAATTTTGAAATATTTTTTTTTTCAAATGCTATAAATAGCTCTAGAAATATTTAATCTCTCCTTAATTGAAATCTTAATCATGATTGATCATTATTCCCTATTTTTTTACAAATATCGAACTTTCTCGTATCCTCTCTAGCCAATTGGACTGCCCCGGACTTGATGGCACGGTCTGTACTATCATCGGAGGCCGTCTTGCGTAGTTGTAACATCAATGTCATATTTGTGCCACATGGTTTATCGCAGCACACCAGGCGTCGCTACCAGGCAAGACACCTTGCCTTTACTGTTTAATTTCTTGCTCAAAATCATGCATGTTTTTTTTCTTTATGTTGTTCTTTCAAAACTATATATAGATGTAAATTATTATACTTTATGCAATTGGATTAGAGTTAAGGGACCACCGTAGGTTTAGTGCATCTCATAAACTGTCACGATGTGCCACGGATTGTGTGTGAGTTGTGAGCCACATATAGATGCAGACTTGCGTGCTGACTGATCATTGGTGCATACAGGCCGTGCGTTAGGATATAACTGCTAATAGATTGTGTAGAAGACTTAGCAGTTATTAAGGATTAAACAGTGTCGTAGAGTCGACACATGTATAGTATCATTGGAGGGAGGGGACAGCTATTAGCGTAGGGGCTACATTTATTTTTACACACTTTTTGGGCCGAGGGTGACTCTTATGAGCACTACCTTCTGCCCAGGGCCGATAGTGACTCGGATGAGCGCTACTTGATGGCCACTCTTTATTACTTGCTTGCGTGAATCCGTTAGAGCCCCTGCGTAGAACGTTGTCCTCTGAAGTGTATTCCAAATAGAATGGTTAGGAACCATTACTCATGCATACTTTTCTGTTGAGCTTTATTATTCAGTTTATCGGCATGATATTTTGTGTCTTGTTACGTCCCTCTGAGGACCTGGTGATCTCTCCAGGTGTATTTCGTAGTTTCTTGCTGGTGCTCTAGCTAAGGCCATGTCCTTCCATTCTTTTGAAGATGATCGCACTTGGTTTGTCTCGATATTTTCGTGGGTTATTTCCTTGTATACTTTCTCTCATTTTGAAAGTTGGTAGTGGACTTTGTCTCCGCCCAACGATTGTACTAAAAATATTCAAGTTTATTTTATACTATTATTCTTTTTTATTATGGATGAGATTTAGTTTGTCTTGGAATACTACATATTACAGCTTATGTATATATACGAGTCTTCATATATTGGACTAGACTTCGTATGTATACAGCTGGCATGATACGTATCTAGTCTCAAGTATTTGGGACTGGGGCGTTACACTCGTATTGTCCTCGAACTTGATTGACGATAAGCTTCGAGTCGCCTTAAGATTCGAGGTATTCTACCCCCAGCTGTTTTGCTAACTAGAGTCCCGTAATGAGGATATTGTACTCTGCAATGTTGTTGGAGAACAGCTCTGAAAGGAAATAGGCACGCTGGATGACCAACTTATCGGGAGAGATCAGGACTACCCCTACTCCTGCGATGATCTAGCCCTTGGGGCCTGTTCTTGAAGCACCGTCGAAGAACATCTGCAAAACAGGATTCTCTTCGGAAATGTTTGATTCTCGTACCTCATCTGGAATGTCTTCATAGAGTCTAGACGATTCCGGAATTGGGTGTGCGGCTAGGAAGTCAGCCAGTATTTGGCCCTTGACAGCCTTTTGTGGGACGAATACCAAGTCATATGGTGTCAATAGTATCGCCCAAGTAGCTAATCAGGAGTTTAGCGCTCCCGGCTTTGTCATGAGGACTCTGAGCGAATTTACTCGAAAGATGACGTGAATTGTCTATCCCGAGACATAATGGCGAGTCTTCTGGATGGCTAATACCAGAGCTAGACACTCCTTCTCGATAGGATTGTACCGATGTTCGGCCCCGATCATTCTCCTGCTGAGGTAGTTGATGGCTTGCTTGTGGCCCGCATCATTGTTCTGGGCCAATAAAGTGCCAAGGGAATGGTTCATTACGCAGATAGAGTAGAAATAGTTTGCCTGCGACGGGCGCCAACAAGACTGGAGGGCTTGTCAGATAAGCTTTGATGTTGTCGAAAGCTTTCTGACATTCTTCCGTCCAGATATAGGAGACTTCCTTCTTCATGATCTTGGTGAAGGGCTGGCATTTCCCGAAAAGGTTCGCAATAAACCTTCGAATGTATGCTAGACGTCCCTGTAGGCCTCGAAGTTCTCTAAGGTTCTTCAGATGGTCCATGTCAAGAATGGCTTTAGTCTTCTCAGGGTCGACATGGATGCCTTTTGCAGTGATAATGAAGCCCAAGAACTTTCCACTGGAAACCCCAATGAAGGATTTGGCGGGGTTTATCTTGAGCTGATGTGCCCGCATGAGTTCGAAGACTGTCTTTAGATCTTGCAGGTGATCGCCTCGTAGACGGCTCTTGACGGCGATATCGTCAACGTAGCATTCAACTGTTTTACGGAGGTGCTAGCAGAAGATGGTGCTCATAGCTCTTTGGTATATGGCACCTACATTCTTCAGACCAAAGGGCATTACTGTGTAGTAGTACACCCCCTTCGGAGTCCTGAATGACGTATCCTTTTCATCGTCTGGAAACATCTTGATTTGGTTGTAACCCGAGTACCCGTCCATGAAGGACATGCGCTCGAAGCTACATGTATTGTCGATCATTACGTCTGTGATCAGGAGTGGAAACTCGTCCTTCGGGCAAGTCGAGTTGAGGTCCCGGAAGTCAATGTAGAACCGGATCTTCTCGTTTTTCTTGGTGATGGAGATGACATTGGCTACCCACTCCGGATGTTGCTCTTCGCGAATAAACCCGTTGGCCAGGAGTTTATTTACTTTTTTGTCAATAGCGTCCATAATGTTGGGACAGAAGCGTTGCTGTTGCTCCTTAACGGGCTTAGCGTCAGGTACGATATTAAGCTTATGTATTGCAACTTATGGGTCGAGCCCTGGATGTCTTCGTAACTCTAGGCGAAGACGTCGATGTATTCTTTGACCAGTTGGACCAAAGATTCTTCGTCCTTTCCTGCCAAGCTCTTGCTGATGAAAATAGGTTTGGATGAAGATCCATCGTCGAGGTTGATCTACTCGACTTCATCTTCGATAGGGGGTTCTCGTAATTCAAAGCGAGATTCCCATTGTGTGTCTAAGCATTGAGCCCAGGGTTCTTCTTCGAATAACTCTATTGTTCGATTGTCATCTTCATCTTCTGAAGGATGTGCAGACATCATATTGGCAGATAGCACCTTCCTAAAAATTAAGCCGACGTTGGTGTCGGAGTCCTAAGTTGAAGCCTCAGACGAGTGAAAGTGTGCGATGTCTTCTGCTTCTAAACTTTTTGGGGTTGTTGGGGGCGTGATGTAGCCCACCCTCGTCGAGTACGGTGATAATAGTCTTGTGGCTTCCCTTTTGGAGCAGGGAGTCGTAAGGAAGACGTCCGTCCTTGCCATAGTTTAGACTCTGGCCGCTTTTCAGGTTGTAGCCCATCTTTTGGATGAGATACTTGGCTCAATCATTGTACTGGTAAATTTGTATTCCGCCGGTGTCAGGTTCTGGCTCCATCGGCGGAAGGTCTTGGTGATGCTCGACTTTGCCGAAGATGATAGATTTCTCGTCCTGGTTCCAAGGCAGGATAATATAACAGACTCCTTAGTACATGACGACTCGATTTACATGATTAATAGTCTTATTTGTATTTGCAATGACTGTAGAGCATTATCTAGAGTATACATGGCATTCCAATATGGAAGACGAGAATAATTAAAAGACACCCTTTTATTGATAAAAAATAGGATCTTGTCCTGAGGGGTTACTTCATCAAGGGACTGTGCATCCATATTGGCAGATATGTACTATCCCAGTTCTTCGTCAGTGAGTACTGGAGCAGCTCGAGGTGGTTCGGGAGAACCTATTGGGAGCTTGGCCTTTGTCGGTTCTCGTGCTGATAGAGGTATGTAGGCCTTTTCGTGAAGCATAAGAGGGGCTGAAGACTGAGGACATCTGTCTTTAAGCCGCACCTTGAGAGGTGACTCAGTTGTTGTTCCGGCGACTGGTCCCTTCCCACATAGTTTTGCCACGAGAGGAGCCGACACTTGGGGAGGCTTCCCCTTGAGTCGTATCTTCAAAGGGGCTTCAGTGGATGCTCCGTCTAGAGAAGTTGGTGCCCTCTCGCAAAGTTTGACCACTATAGGAGACGGTATTTGAGGCGACTTCCCCTCGAGTCGTACTTTCAGGCGAGCGTCGATTGTCATCTATGCCTCCAAGTCAGCTTTGGCTTCGACTTTGGCTTCATCATCGGCATCATTGGCTTCATCTTCGAGATGAATTGATTTGTACAGATCAGAGTCGGTGAAGAAGGCCTCAATCCCCCTGAAAGGATCAACATCAGCGAACTCTGATCGGACTATGCCGTTGGTGGATATGTACTTCATACATTGATGGAGAGTGGATGGTACCACGTGCATTCGTCTAGCCATGGCCGCCCTAACAAGATGTTGTAGTTGACGTCCGCACCCACAACATAACAGGTCACTTCGGTCTGGAGATCACTGATATGACATTTCAGTCGGATCTTCCCTAGCGGCTCACTCTTGCTGGCGTTGAAGCCACTGATTGTAGTGTGGGATGCTGTCAGGCGATGCATCGAGGTCTCCAACATCTGGAGCAGAGTTTGGGGGATAATGCTGAGAGAAGACCCTGAGTCGATCTGCATTCGATCCACCTTGATGGCACCAACGTACCCTGTATAATACAGTGGTCTGTTGTGCCTGTTGGTCTTGAGCAACATATCTTGTTGAGTGAATGTGATGTTGGGGATGATCTCCCCCATACTATGGCAGTGTGGACATGCTGCTGGATTGTCCTCAGGCTGCTTGACCTGACTGATGAAAGACTTAACATCCTTCAGGGCTTCGCAGAGAGCCTCCCGAGTATCTTTAGACAGACGGAGGAGCTCGAACAAGGACAACCAAGCTAGGGTACTGGTAATTTGTGCCAGTATGTCGAAGTTGTGGGGTTTGGTTAACCCTGAAGCGTTGTCTCTTCGTAGAGGACTGTCGAAGCGGGCCTCCTTATGCTTCTGTTTCTCAGCCACCAGAAGTCGGAGAGGTCCTTCACCTTGACCAGACGAGGTGGTGATGGGAGGTACCACTTCGATAGGGGCTTCCTCAGGTTGAGCGTTCTGCTATGAACGTGTTTGTACAGGAAGTGCCTCCTTGGGGGTAGAGGTCACCATTCGGAAAGACTTGGTCTTCTTGCCTCTAGCTTTGGAGGTACAATGTACCCCCGATTGAGTCAGTTCCGGAGCAAGATCTGGATGAACCCACATGTTCTCCCCCCGAGATGTGGTTTGTGGAATCAGTCCACTCACGTTGTCACGAGTCAGCGAAAGGTTGACCACATCCAATGTCGCCTTCGGGATGGGGATAACACCATCTTGAGTTATAGTATGCGGTAAGGTGCTGAACTGGAGCGACATCATATTGGCCGAGACTGTCTTCTCCTCGTAATCGACTGAGATGACGTTCGCATTTCGAAGAGTTGTAAGGTGTCCTCGTCGTTGAAAGAGTAGACCTCCTTCGGCCTTGGTGTAGGTGGAGGTTTTTGAGCGGTCCCCTGCATACTTTTCGAAGCGTTGACAGTCAATGCCTGTTTTCCTTTTGCCTCGCGTCCACTGTTGCTGGTAGCAGGCCATTTCCTTTTGTCGTTAAAGGCTTTGTCGTTAAAGGCGGGGAAGTTAACCCCCAGAAGGCGAGCATTACGTGCCTTCTTCTCAGCAGCTTCGGCCCTGATGATCAATGAACTCCAATTGGGAGGCAGGGTGGAGTCAAGCCAGAGCTTGATTGTAGGAGTAATGTTTAAGCTGCAGGCATCGATCAGTGCATGTTCTGGCATACCCGGAGGCAACATTAAGCATGCTTAGCGAAAATATTCTATGAAGGCTCGAACAGTCTCCTTCTTTGTCTAGCGCACTTCTATAAGAGATGACATGGTCATGTCCTTCCCACCATCGTAGAATCGGTCGAGGAAGAGGCATGTCAAGTCATCAAAGAATGATATGGAGTGGTCAGGGAGACTGTAGTACCAGTCGTAAGCGACTCCCTTCAATGCCCCGACAAATAGATTGGTGAGTAGGGCATCTTCCTTTGGGAGATGTCCCATTTGTGACTGGAAGTAGGTCAGATACCGATGAGGAGAATCCTTCCCATCATATGGCGTCAATATTTGTGGTTTATACTTGTGAGGGTAAACCACTTTGTTCCATTCGAGAGGGTAAGGTTACGGGATTCCCATCTTCTGACGTTCTTTCTGCTTGTTAGCGCTTCAAAGCACTCGCACAGATCTCTGATTATGTCAACCAGCTCTTCTATAGAACTGGGAGCCGGTGAGGGAGGTAAGGTATGAAGCCCGACATTCGAAGAAGCCGACGTTCGAGGTGTAGTGTGATGATCTGCACCCAAAGATACCCGTTGAGGGGGTATACTTGATTCTCCATTGGCCCCTGGATTGGGACTGGTGAAGACAGGTGCCCTTCCTAATGGCTGAGATGCCATAGTGGTCCGAATCTCAAATACCATTTGAGTCAAGGATTGTATGATGGTAGAGAGAATTTTGAGGCTCCCTTCCAAGGTGTCCATGCGTTGCACGATGTCCGAAGATGGAGCATCTGACTCTCCTTCATCACCACCCCTAGCCATGTGGACTGGCATAACATGGGTAGAAGTGGATGGATCGGTTGAGGCTTTGCTTTCGACCTCAGTTTCCTGCGGAAGAGCTTCCCCTTATGAGACCTCGTACTGGCTACCCCCCGCTACCTCGGGGTTGGTTCCTTGGAAAATGTCCTCATCTTCAAGCGGAGGGTTGTCATGGATAGTAGGAGTTTGATCACTCCTAGTTGATGCTTCCGTCAGAACCTTCTTCCTTTACTGGGTGCTCTCAACCACCCCTGAGGACGGGACCATTATTTTGCTTTTTCTCGGCTGACTCTTGGATGATGCTGCTGAGGTCGAGGGATTGGTGGTTGTCTTTCTCCTTGATGAATGGGAGTTGGAGACAGCATGGCAAGAACCGACCTTGGGCTCTGACTCATCGTAAACCGACACCTTCTTTCCGAGACGACATCCGATGGGTGCAACAGATTGCAGTCATTGGAACACAGACTGCCTGGATGATGGAGCCGTTGTTTTGCAACAACAGCAGTTGATGGTGACCATGGCACAAGTGTGCCCCGCGAGGGGCGCATCGTGCTTAATGGTCAGCTCTCCTGATCTACGTTTGTGAGTGATCACATTATGCAAATTATAAGGGAAGAGTTTCACTTTCACACCCCCTTCAGGCGCATGGCGAGGCCAAGTGTCGGGGTGGTCATGTGAATGCTGCACACCCTGATCCATTTTATGTCATGCCCCAGAACCAGAATACTGGCAAGTAGGGACGGACCAGGCCAGTTACATATACCAAAGTACTCCAGTACTACGAAATAACGTATAAGCTGTATAGATGGGGGTCGCTACTACAATCCAACAGGCATTCCTAGGTCAAGAATCCTAGATATCTCAATCACGGGCAATAAATAATGTACAAAAAGTATGATCATCTGGAATATAAAATAGTAAAGCGTCCCAAACCATCATATATCAATGATCATGAGGCTAGTAATACAGAATGAAGAACTATCAAGAGTAATAGTCATACATGATAAGCTCTAGCTATAGTCTAGAATACGCACATCATGTCTAAACCCGTAGGTTAAATGTCAAGTCCAAACACGAGCTAAACAAGTGCTCGGTGGCGAAAAGCCTCAAAAAGAATAATGTACATAACTAGTAGGCGAAAAGAAGGAACCCACTCAGGTACTCTGGTGCTCTGAGTAATCACCGACGAGTAGAAAGTATGAAAGATCATCAGGCATCTCTACCATATATGGCCAAACAAAACCAGTAGGGTCAGACCCCCAATAGCAAGTACCACAAAGGAAGCCAAACTATGAACTAAAACCAACATGCAAATCATAGCAACTCTAAAGTAAAGCCGTAAACGCAGGACAAGAATAATGTAAAGGTACCATTAGAAATATAAAAGAAAACTGGAAACACGTAAGGAAATAGCAAGAGTGTATATAGGCTAATCTAGCATGTGATCATGTAGTAAAACTGAGCAAGTGGGATATTTAGCTAAGACACACATGTAGTACGGAAAAAAAAAGTATGTTAAGGAAAGACATGAAAACTAAGTATGGTAATAAGGTATTCTAGAGCAAGACTAGACTAGACAGGAATGGACTCCATCCATCAATCACGGCCAAGCAAGAATACGGCTTGATACATTAGCAAACTAGGGTTGTCACAATCCTAATTACTAACATATGCAAGTTTGAGAAATCCAATTCTAGTTACCTGCCTGCTGCTACCTGAATGATCCAAGCTAAAAGAAAAATAAGTATAGCAGACACACTGTAGTAAGATACATGTTTCCTAGAGAAGTGCCCTTCTCGACGGTGTGCTGGAAGAGTGCTCATCATGACAGATAGCTCCAAATCCCTATATTAGCAACGTTTTAAGTTGGCGTCGCTAATTTCGTCGCTGATATGGCTAATTTTGGTAGTGTGGAAAATCCTCACCTCCCAATGATCTAGATAATCAAGCTAGTTGTATAATTCCTAACATTTTCATTTAGGATTCCGGGTATGGCATTCCGCAGAATCCATCCTAGACATGAGACATGCAAGACTAGACAAGACAAGCAATAACGTGTACTATAAAAAGCCATAACAAGACATGACATTATTAATACAAGCATCAAGACTGGTGTGCGCTACGACGAGCCACTAAGGTAACTGGACATGTACTAGAATTAAGAGTGCACCATGACAGGCCACTATCTAGTAAGCTAGGAAAGGACATGTACAAGAGTGCACCACGACGGGTCACGATCAAGTAAGTATTGAACATGGCATAGACTGTAAAGTATAATAAATCTGGAAGGACATAGCAATACATAGTGAGTATAGAAAACATATGAACATAAGCTAGTGTAAAGTGTATATAGGGTGTACAATCATTATCTAAGTATACAAGGTTATCTAATCATGTTAAGAATTCATTACAATCGAAAAAAATATCAAAAAGGGACAAAAACGGGCAGAAACGGACAAAACAGACAAAAACAGCCTAATCAGATCATCCGACGGATTACTACGGATTACCGACAGATTTTTTGAAGTGTCACAGCAAGTTTAGTGGTGCAAGTTCAAATTTTTCGACGGATTTCCATGGATTTTCGACGGATTTTCTAAATCGTCACAGAAAGTTGATTCTTGAAAGCTAAAAACTTGTTTCGGCCATAAAAGCTTCATTTTAAATCGAAATTCGGATTTTCAAAAGTCAAAATTGCATAAAATTTAATTCACTACAACATGGAAGTTTTAGTTTTCATAAATTCAAAGATTTGATAGATCAATACCTCAAAATACTCCGAAATAGGTTCTCGGGAAACCGAAACGGGTTTCGATTTCCACCAAACTCAAAATCTATGTATACAAGCTTGGTATGGAATATCTGCCCGGGCGGTATGTCGTCGGTATACATCGGTATACTGGTGGTATGACGATCAAGGAGAAAATCTATAAGTTAAAAAAAAAAATTTAAAGTGTTCCGAAAACTAAGAAAATAGGAAATATACTTTAAAATACGTATCCGTATAGAAATACCGATACTATGAGACGAGGCTCACAGTTCCAGCGCATGAGATATGCCCAGATCATTGATGGGGGAGCAACATGTACTACGACTTGAACCCACTTCATGCGCACAACCCACGTGGGTGCATGGGTTCAAAGTCACAAGTTTTGCCTCGCACGACTTGGTTCTAAATACAGAAGATGCACCCAAGCGAGACGGAGACTTTGACAGTCGGCTCGTATCTGGTGCAAACGTACCCGAGTCAACTCTATATAGTTTACCATCGGCAGCGCGCATGATTTTGATCGCGCATCTCCGATTCACTATGGGTGTAGCATATTTGGGGAGCATGGCCCGTGCTGTATTGGATTTTTTCGTACCAGCCTGCGAAGGCGTATAGTACTCAGAATCCAACTCATCCTCACTACGACAGCGAGTGATTCTGTCAAAGACAGAGGCCCTCTCTTGCATGCCAGAGTTCATGCGCGAGAAGTTGGATGTATTTTTGTTTCATCGGCACATCTTCTTCGACTGGAAAGAGGACAATTGGGGAATGCAGTCAACACTGTATTTCCCTGGCAGATGCCTTATACTGGCGGGCGCATCTTGCTTGCTGAGAACGTCAGTAGGAAGGGTGACTACGATGGCGCGTCCCCTTCAGTGGTGGTGCTTGGCGCATCTCCTTTGCGCACCCAGACTTGGCGAGTCTTCTTCGACTTTGACAGTCGTTTTGAAGGACTTATGGTGCCTTCAGAGATGAACTCCTCATACGCCTGTTGATTGAGGTGCACCACAAGTGTCCTGTGGAAGGAGCTAAGCTTGATGTTGTCGGATTGTGACACAACTTTCTCATCAGAAAAGAAAGAAGTCCCCAGCAGAGTCACCAGCTTGTTTGCCATCGAAAATGCGATATGGTTTTATTGAATAAAACTTTGGTATTTTAATTACAAATAGAATAGTATATAATGTAGGACTTAGACGTAGTCCTAGGAGTACACTTTTGTTTTTATCTGGAAACTATATCGGTGGAGCGAGTGGTAATGCGTTGACTCCATTAACGATCTAACGATGATCTAACGACGATCTTGAATTCTATGAAGGTCTGGGCTGCTCTAGATGCCGGAACATTTAGAGGAGAAGTAGACGTTACGTGTCTCTTTTTGTCTCTATAGGTAGATATGGTGATCTATCTGTCTGTGTGCGCCCGTCCGTGGTTGAAGGAATGATCATTCTATTTATAGGCAGCAGACTGGTCTGTTCATGCGTACATATATAGGATGTGCATGTACGTGGGAATGACACATGGTTGATGTTGTGGGGCGAATGGATGATGTGCCCTGAGTTGAAGTTGAATCTTGTTTGAACTGCACTATTGGGCTGCGGTGGAGCTGACACGTGGCAGTTGCGAAGATTCGACCGTTGTTGAGATCTTGGGTGGTTAGCACCCATTCGTAGGCAGAACTGAGTCAAATGACATGTGGCACGTGTTCATGGCTCAAAGATCTCGGATTTGGTGGAGGATGATCTGTCAGGATGTGCCTAGGATCTGGCACATAGGGCGACTTGGTCTATGACTTTTAGGGGTCACAGACAAGTCTGGGCGTATGGCTTCTGAGGCACATGTAGAGCTTTGTATCAGGATGTACCTAGGATCTGGTGCATGGTGCGACTTGGTCTATGACTTTTAGGAGTCACAGGCAAGTCTGGGCGTACGGCTTCTGAGGCGCAGACAAAGCTTCAAGTGTATGGCTGTCTAGGCGCATGCAAAGATTTAGCTTCTGTCATTTGGGATCAGGAGTAAGTCGGGGCACATGGCTTTTGAGGTGCATGCAGACTTCTAGGCGCATGGCTGTGGAGGCGTATGCGAGTGATCGGCTAGCCATGTGGCAAGGACAGCTGTAACCGACAAAAGCAAGTAATGATGATGCTGACATTTGTGGCTCTTTATTTTCTACAAAAAGCTGCCAACCGTTCAGTCTTCGGGGAATGTGCTGCCGACTCTGTCACATAACATTAAATGCTTGATGTGTGACGAGTTGAAGTGGGCACATCAGTTTGTGCCCCACTAGGCACATGGGTCTATGTCCCATTGGGTGCATCAGTATGGAGTACATGGTACTGACGGCACATCTGCCGCATGGCGCATCCTTATTGGCCCATCTGTTGAGTTCTTCGAGGCATTAATGGCTATTTTGACTTGGTTGAATATGAAGAGGCAGATTAATCATCATAAATGCAAATTCATTGCGCAGAATATAAGGAGACTGCCACTTGGCGCATGGGCGAAGGTTGCCCCTGTTTGCAAAAACAAAAAGTCTTATTACAAACTAAGAAAAGGAGTACAAGAGTAAAATTTGAATTCTGGAAAAGTACAACTATAGGAATCTGATCAGAAGACGATCACTTTATCCTTGGACTATGTGAACTTGAAGACTAGAGCCTCTGGAGAATGCAGTAGCAATTTTGTAAGAGTACTTGGTCTCTGTGTGATCTTTAACAATGATTGAAAACTCTATTTGTAGAGTTCTGGAAATAACTGTTTTAGCAGTTATTCTGATATGTGCGAGGCTGGATTGCGCCACATTGGGTTGCGCCAACCTTATGTTGCACCAACTTTCATTCAGTTAACAACCGTGTACTAACTGTATTTAGACGCGTAGCATCATCTGATTAAGATGCGCGTGGTCGTGTACAGAATAGTAGACACGTTTTGAGAGATTAGTGGCATGTGCACAACGTCATCCTGCTTTAGAATGTAAGTTGTCTCAACTTCATCAGGTTGTGCGAGCTTCAGTCAATGAGTCAAACTGCGCCTGATTTAGACTGCACCTAGACACGTGGCCGCTTTTGAATAATTCATCCAGATTGCGCCTAGGCGCAACTAAGGAATTTGTTTAGATTGCGCCTAGGCGCAACTCACAAGCTGTGCAGGATAGCTATCAATTAAATCTCTTCGAATGGCACGTTTTGAGGGATTCGAAGAGATTTTCTTCGTTTACTGTACTGTCAGTTGTCAGTGCTGTCAGGCAATAATGGCAATTAAATATCAAACGCCATGTAGACTTTGGCGCAACATGACTGGGTGCAGTCTGATATATAGCACAACCTGATCAGTGGCGCAGTTTGATCTCTGATCTTCATAACAGTGGCACAGCTTCATTTTTGGGGCACAACTTGATTTCTGAGTGGTAAATACATGGCACAACTTGATTTTTAGGCCCTACAAGACCCCCTTCAAAGTTTTCAAAACTTTAGAATACTTCAAAGTTTTGAAATACTTTGAATTATGCAAGTTTTGCTTTTTTGTGCCAGTCAATACTTAGCTGTCATAATTAAATTTATCGAAAACATTCGATCTCCTCTTCGTCTTCCCGAAATGTTCACACTCTGACTTTGCGATTGAAAGCTTTTGAAATCTGGGCTTGATAAAGTTCAATGTGTTGTTAAGCCAGTAGCCTTTTCTCGTCGAGCGCTTCCAATTCTTGAAGTCGAAGACGATCATTATTCTCTGTAATAAGTTCACTAGCTATGGCGATTCTCAATGAAGGAATTTGAATTTCCAGTGGTAAAATAGCTTTACATCCATATACTAGCAAAAAATGTATGCAACCTATAGGATTACGGACTGTAGTTCGATAAGCCCATAGACATTCTCCAAGTTTCTCACTTCAATTACGTTTGTTAATAGAAACAAAAATTTTAAGAAGTTTGATAATAGTCTTGTTGAATGCTTCGGCTAACCCGTTAGCTGCAGGATTATAGGCCGTAGAAGCAACATTATTGATTCTGTTGTCATCACAAAACCTGGTAAACTTCTGACTGACAAACTGTGGTCCATTGTCATAGATAATTCGACGAGGTACACCAAATCTGTATATCACATGATGTTTGATAAAATTGATGACACTACTAGTTTTCACTTCAGCCAGAGGTATAGCTTCAGTCCATTTAGAGAAATAATCGGTTATAGCCAAAAATGAACCGATGTCCTTTAGATGAAGGAGGATTGATAGGACCGATTATATCCATGTCCCAAGCTTCAAAGGGCCATGAGGCAGCAGTCGGATAAAGAAATTCCGACGGTTGGTGAATGAAGTCCGCATGAATCTGACATGCTCGGCATTTTCTTGCATAGTCAATGGCATCTGATACCATAGAGGGCCAGTAATAGCCCATACGTCGGATACGATCCTATAATTTAGGACCAGGCTGATGTGCTCCACAAACACCATCACGAGCTTCACGTAATATCTGCTTTGCTTTATCACCAGCAAGACATCTCAAAAGTAATCCATCAAAGGTTCTTCAATAGAGAGTCTTAGTCGTGTGATTATAATAGAATCGAAGTGATCGGCGATAAATACTTGTAGCTTCCTTAGGATCTTCTGGCAATATGTCATGTACTGCAAAATCAATGAAAGGTGCTCTCCAGTCCTCGCTAATGACATTGACTTCAGTTAAATTGCTGAATTCAATATTGTGGTTGTTTTCAACACAAAATAGTTCTCTATTAGAGATAATAACTATTTGTTGTCTTTTGACTGGAACTGCCAATACCGTAGCTAGGTTAGCTAAGGCATCAGCTTCTGTATTGCATGTGCGAGGTACATGTTCGATGAAGAACCCTTTGAACAAAGAAGCTATTCTGATAGCTGCTTTATGGTATGGTACCAGATCTTGATGTCAGACTTCATATATGCCTCTAACCTAATTAACAATCAGTTTAGAATCACTATATACCTCAAGATATTCAATATCCAGTTGTTTGGCTAATTAGAGTTCAATAAGTAAAGCATTGTATTCTGCTACATTGTTGGAGCATGACTCATCTAAAGAATAAGCTCTCTGAATAGCTAATCCATCTGATGAAACAAGAACAATTCCTACTCCAGCAACCAAGGTGCCTCCAGGTCTAATTCTAGATGCTCAGTCAAAGAATAAACGCCAAGTAGGAAATTTTTCTGAGATCATATTTGATTCTAATGTTTCGTCTGGAATCTCGTCATAGAGTTTAGATGTTTCAGGGACAGGATGAGCTACTAAGAAGTTAACAAGTGTTTGACCTTTTACAGACTTTTAATGAACATACACCATATCATATTGTGCTAAAATATGGCCCATGTAGCAAGCCTAGAATTGAGTGTACTTGGCTTCTTCATTAAGACCCGAAGAGGATTGACTCGGGATATAACATAAATAGTTCGGCCTATGATATAATGTCTAATTTTTTAACAACAAACATTAAGGCTAAACATTCCTTCTCCACCGGACTACAACGATGTTTAGCTCCAATCATCGTTCGACTAAGGTAGTAAATGGCTTGTTTATGACCTTCCTTGTTCTTCTGAGCTAGCAAAGCTCCCAATGAATGATCCATTGCCTGGACATACATTAAGAAAGGTATTCCTAAGATCGGTGGTACAAGAACCGGTAGACTCATTAAATACCGTTTTATGTCATCAAATGCTCGTTGACATTATTTCGTCCAAACGAAAGATACACCTTTCTTCATTAACTGAGTAAATGGTCCACAACGTCCAGATAAATTCGAAATGAACCGCCTGATGTACGTAAGTCGACCTTCAAATCCTCGTAGTCCTTTTAGGTTGTGTGGAGGACGCATCTCTTGAATGGCTTTGATCTTCTCGGGATCAACGTGTATACCTTTAGAGGTAATGACGAATTTGAGAAATTTGCCATTAGAGACACCCAAGAAAGACTTGGTGGGGTTCATTTTGAGTTGATACTGGCGTATTAGGTTGAAAATAGTACTCATAGCCATTTTGAGTTGATGCTGGCGCATTAGATTGAAATTTGCCACTAGAGACACCCAAGAAAGCCACTAGAGACACTCAAAAGATAGTACTCATAGCCCGCTGGTAGGTTGCACCTGCGTTCTTAAGACCAAATGGCATGACTGTATAACAGTATACTCCGCGAGGAGTACGGAATGAAGTATGTTTTTCATCTTAAGGAGTCATCCGGATTTGATTATATCCAGAAAACCCATCCATGAAAGAGATTCATTTGAATCCACATGTATTGTTGATCATGACATCAGTAATTAGAAGAGGGAATTCGTCTTTAAGACAAGCATCATTGAGATCCCGAAAGTCTATGGAAACTCGAACCTTTCCAGTCTTCTTCAAAACTGGTACAATGTTGGCTACCCAGTCAGGATGCTGTTCTTCTCTGATAAAACCGCAAGCTATAAGCTTTTTGACTTCATCATTAATTGCATCCATCATTTCAGGCTTGAATCGCCATTGTTGTTGTTTGACTGGCTTAGCATTCGGCAAGATATTAAGTTTATGAGTTGCGACTTAAGGATCTAATTCCGGTATATCTTTATAACTCCAGCGAAGATATCAATATATTTATGAATATAGAGAATTAATTCTTGTTTATCATCCTCTGGAAGATTTTTGCTAATGAAGATTGGTCGTGATACGCCCTTCTCTCCAATATCGATTTGGATTAGTTGATCCTCAGTAGGTGGCTCTCGTTGTTCAAAACAAAGTTTCCACTTATTGTCCATCCTTTGTGCCCAAGTGTCCACTTCAGGAGCTTCTTCAATGTCATCTTTATCATCTTCCGAGAATTCGGCAGACACTATGTTAGAAGATACTATCACCCTATGAACATGACCAATTCTGGTATCAGAATCCCATGAGGTAGAATCAGAAGAGTTAGATCGTTCTTATTCATCAGATCCGGAAGGTTCTGGAGTTGGAAGTGGTGAAGCATAACCTAATCCCCGCTTCGTTTTACTGTAGTATTGTTATGATTTTCCTTTTGGAACATAAATACGAATAGGAGTTCGCCTTCTTTTACCGCTGTTGAGGCCTGTTCTAAAATCATAGCCCATTTTACGGATGATTACTTTGGATTGTGGACTATAGCGACGTAATTATAGCCTTCATGTATCATCTCTATTATCATTATAGAACATGATTTTTTTGTTCCTCTCTTTTATTAAAGAATATAGGCCTTTCATCTTTCTTTCGAGACGGTACTAAGAAGTACAACTCTTGTATTGAATCCAATGATACCATATTTCGCAGAGATGATACGACTCCTATTGTAAGTGGTTTAAAGCTATCTAGCATATCCAAATAACATTGAGTATAGTAAGAGACATCAGTACACTACAAAGGAGATGCTTTATTAATTTTTACACCATCATTTAAAATAGGACCTTTAGCTTTAACATGCTTAGTCAGATTGATAGCTAGAGGGGAAAAGAACGAGAAGGAGGAGGGGGCTTCTTACGACGAAGGTCGATTACAAGCTGCTCAAAAGAGGTGAGCTCCCTTTGTTCCTAACTATCACCAGGAAGCTGCTTCTCGTGGGAAGGAAGATAGATAGTCAGTGGTTTGGAAGATTGAGGACAGGAAATACGCCCTTTGATAGGGATCACCAGAGTATCATTTGGTATGCCTTTCTGTTCTTCATCTGTGTCCATTGCCAGTACCACCTTCATGAATTCCTCTTTATACATGCGAGAGTCGTTGCAGTATGCTTCAACTCCTTTGAAAGGATTCAGGTCTGCAACCTCTTTTTGGACTTCTCCATTATCATCCACATATGTGAAACATTGGTAGAGAGTAGAAGGTACAATATTATATTCATGGAGGAATGGCTATCCTAACAAAGCATTGTATGAGCCATGATTGTCAATTACATAAAAAGTCATCTTTGTACGAAGATTGTCAATTTGAAGTTTCAGGCGTATCTTCCCCGAAGGTTCACTTCGTCCTTGATTGAACCCCAAGATGGTAGTGATAGTTGTAGAAATGTTATGCACTGGGATCTTCAAAGCATCCAGCAAAGACTTCAGCATGATACTAAGAGCAGACCCTGGGTCAATCAGAATACGATCGACTTTCATGGTATCCACATACCCCGTGAAATAGAGAGGACGATTATGATGATTATCTTCTAACAATATGTCATCTTGTGTAAAAGTAATATTGGACATTAGTTCAAATACACTATGGCAATGTGCACAACTGACTGGCTCATTTTTAGGCATCTTGAGAAGAGTAAGACAAGCATCAGCCTGCATCAAAGCTTCACTTAACGTCTCTCGAGTTTCTTTTGAGAGACGTAAGAGTTCGAAGATTGACAATCTTGCTGGAGTATTAGCTAATTGAGCCAATATGTCAAAATTATATGGCGTTTCAAGTCCAAGAGACGAGGACTTCTTCAGTGCTTTGTCAAAATGGACATACTATTTTTCCTTGTCTGCTGATGTCGGTTTAGGGGGAGTTGGTTCCACTACCGGTAAGGATGTATATGGTATATTCTCAGCATGAAAAGATAATAAAAGAGGAGCATCAGGAGATGAGGCAGATTTCTCTTGAGTTTTGGGATATTCTTGAAGATAAGGTTTCCCAGACCTAGTGCCAATTAGAATTTCTTCTTCTGCTACTAGTTCAAAGGATACCATATTGGAGCTCTTGGATTTAGTTTTGGAGTGCTTCTTTTGCTTGGAAGAGGAAGGTGCTAAGAAATCTGCTACCAGATCTGAATGAATCCATATAATCTCTCCTCTGTCAGTTGATAGTGGAACAAGACCCTCATTTTAGGGAGGTGGAAGATTCACAATCTCGAGAGTAGCTCTTGGAACGGGGACAACACCATCTTGCACAAGTTGTGGTGGGAAATCACCAAACTGTACAGAGACGACATTAGCTGTCACTGTTTTCTTATCCTGCTGTAGAGTAATTGCTCCAGAGGTGACCATCTCCTGGATTTTTCCTTTAAGCACGTAGCATGCTCTGGTTGGATGTCCTATAAATCTGTGATAAACACAATATTTAGGGTGATCAGTTTTACCCACCTCTTCTGGCCATTTTGCCTCTGGCAGTTGAAGCTTATTACTTTTAATTAAGCAATCGAAGATGCTTAAAGTATCATCTTCATCAAAAGAATACTCTTTTTTTGGTCGAGGTGTCTTCTGTGGTGGTGCTGATGGAGTGGGTGTTGTCTGAGCAACATTGACAGCCAATGACTCCTTACCCTTGAGATTGATGGCCAACGTTTCTTTACCCTTGAGGTTATTTTGGCGATTATTACTATCAGTTTTAGAATGTTCATCTTGGTTAGGATGAGTCATTTGAACTCCTAACTGCTTGAATTTTTCAGCACTGACCTCTGCCGCCTTGGCATTCACAATAAAAGAAGGCCAATCTTGAAATTGTGTAGATCCCGTCCACATGCTGATAATAGACAACAAGTTTGATTTGTAGGTGTCTATTGTTACAGCAGATGGAGCTCCTAAAGGCATTTTAAGTGTCTTTCGACAGAATTTTTCAATAAAACTCTCTGTAGATTCATTGTGTCTTTGTTTGATCTTAATGAGGGCAGGCAACGTTATGTCGTTGACTCCCTCATAAAACCATTCCAAGAATATTTGTTTGAAACCAGCAAAAGAAGTTATACAGCCATTAGGCAAGCTACGATACCAGTCGTATGCTGTACCGGCTAAATAACTGACGAACACTCTGGTAAGGAGAGCATCATTTGGCTGTAACTGGTCAGTCATCACTTCAAAATGATTGATGTACTGACTTGGAGAAGAGCTGCCATCAAACAGCATAATAGTTGGAAGCTTGTATTTAGGAGGGAATGGAACCTCCTTCCATTCTGTAGGATACGGTTGTTTTATGCCAAGTCTTTATAAGCCATCCTTTTGCTTAAAGGCCTCAAACTGAGTGTGTAAGAGTTTTACAGCCTCATTGGCATCTCCTGATATTTGAGAATTGGTGGGTTGGTTTGAATTGTTAGGAGGAGGAACAACATGGTAATTACCACCCCCAGCACCAGACTGACTAGGATCAGCTTGAATTGGTACAGAAGCAACCTAAGGAGATGGTACCCCCAGACTAACATTAACAGGTACAGAAGATGCTATAAGCTCTGGATTTGTAGCAGGGTTTATAACCGGTGGCACTGTATGTTGAGCCACGATTATAGTGTGCATACTTGCGACCATTTCAGCCATGGTCTTCAGTTTGTCCTCTAGTGTAACAATTTGTTGTTCTTGACTAGCTGGACTAGAAGTGTCTTGATCTTCTGTAATGGCATATGTTGTCACTTCTCTTGCTGCTATTAACGAGATAGTTTGTTCAGAACTTTCACAATCTACATCAAACTCAGATAAAGAGTCCTCACTTAGATGAATGATGGAGAGATCTTCTTGATTAATGACACATTGGTTCAAATATCGATTTCTTGATCTGGTGTATTGAAAGATCCCTTCACTGGGTGCATGAATCCGATCTAAGTATAGCTGACTGGGATTACGGGACGCATTACGTCTTGGACGTTTCCCACCCCAGTACCTTGGGAAGTCATATTGACAGAAGCATATAACGGCTCATCTTCATCTTCTATTATAGGTTCAGGAGTTGAAATATAGTTCAGACGATCGAAGACATATCGTTTAGCTGATTGGCAACAACACTTGATGACCACTTCATGAAGGCAGTGGTGATCTGAAGAGTGATTTAGAGGTGAAGGAGATATCCCTGTGATCTCCCGTCTTTGTGTAAGACGTTCTCGGAGATCAGTTACCACTACAGGACGAAAAGAAGTCGGAGGAACATATTTCTTAATGATATTAGGAACATGTCTCCTATTCTTCAGATGTTTAGTTCCCTGAGTGTACAAAGAGGTACTTAACTCATTAGCATAAGTGATTGGGTCCTTCTTTTCAAACTTTGGTTTCTGGTATAGATTGGCCTTTGGCATAGAATTCTTGCATTTTACCGAAGTTGAAATTAATGGATGCCTATTGAGATAAGCACGTAAATCAGAGAATTCTTCTCCGAGTGTCTCTGTTTGAGATACCATCAACTTTCCTTGCTTAGATCTTGAAATTTGCAAGGTTGGAAGATCTTGACCAGTCCCCATAGGGGTGGGCAAGATGCCTCTTTGACCAGTATTCCTTCCCATAGCAGAGATCTGAAAACCTTTGTTTAAAGTAATAGAATCTGATATATCTTCCTCTGAGTCATAGACTAGGGAAATTTGAGAAAAGACCAAAGGGTGCTTTCCTTTATTTTATAGAGGGTTAGCTAAGAAGCGTTTCCCTCTGTTTTATTGTAGGACCATCTTAGGCACAGGCTGCGCCAGTTGAGGGAGTGTAATAGGGCCTTTTCCTTTGTTCTGTCTAGTTTTAGCACTAGAACATTGTTTCTCCAATTTCAGAACAGAGAATTGGAAAAAGGAATAGCCAAAAGACTAGATTCCTTGGGTTGGGCCAGAGCAGCAGACTGCGCCTGAACAACTATTTGCTTGGGTTGCGCCACAGCATTAGGGGTTACTAGTTGTACTCTAGCAATATAGGCTATTAGTTGCGCCTTGGCAGCAACATGAGTAGACTGCGTTTTAGCAACAACATAGACTGCGTATTGGCATCAAAGGGAGTGGTGGACTGCGCACGGACAACAGTGAGAGTAGACTGCGCACGGGCAGCAGTAGGAGTGAGTTATGTACGGGCAACAGGAACATGAAGAGTGGGCTACGCACAGGCATTAGAAGCAGCTGTGCCTGAGCCACATAGGCAGATTGTGCCTTGGCAACAGAAGCAGTTTGTGCCAGGGCAACAACAATTATAGAAGACTTAGGAGTCCACACAGTTTTATTCTTGGTGATAGCCACAGTACGCTTGTTGCCCTTGTTGTTGATCATATCTTCATAGGCTGTCTGGTTGACTTGAACAACCAGAGTCTTCTACGTCGTGCCGATCGACGCAGCATCACATTGAGTTGTCACCTTCTCATCATAGGAGAAAGTCGTCCCCAGCAGAGTCGTCATTTTATTTGCAAAAACAAAAAGTCTTATTACAAACTAAGAAAAGAAGTACAAGAGTACAATTTGAATTCTGGGGAAGTACAACTATAGAAATCTGATCAGAAGACGATCATTTTATCCTTGGACTATGTGAACTTGAAGACTAGATCCTTTGGAGAATATAGCAGCAATTTTACAAGAGTACTTTGTAGAAGCATAGAATTTTAGGACCAGAAATCCTATACGCCTAACATCACATGCGCCAGGGAGCTCAGATGAAGTACTTGGCACAGCAAAGCATAGACATTAAAAGAAGACTTTTATTTTCATATAAAAGTTTGTTACATGTCTTAAAAAAGAACTGTACAAAGGAAAATTTCTACAAAAAAAGACCCTAAGTCTACAGCTAGGCACAGCAACCACCATGCGCTCTCAAACAGGCGCATCTCGCCATGCGCTCTCAGCCAGGCACATCTCGCCATGCGCTCTCAGCCAGGCGCATCCCTTCAGTAGCTCAGTTATGTGCATCCTCAGTTATGTGCATCCCTTCAGTGGCTCAGTTATGTGCCGCCCTTCAGCGCCCCACAGGCGCATCATAAAATCTCAGCATGTGCGCCATTAAATGCTTCGACTAATGAATCATCTATTGAGCAGAACGAGGATGAGCAACCAACCCTCTAGCTGGAGGAAGAGCTCTCCGCAATTGATCCGTGGCAAAAGAAGGCTTTCAACACAACCAGAGTAGGCAACACCCACTCTGACAGAAGAATGAGCCTCCAAAGCCGCAGCATCGCAATTCAGATCTGCGGCTCTTCCAGCATAACGGAGACGAGGCTCGAGCATCCCAATCTTTGGATGCAACAGGCACATTCCGCCTGCCTCAAAAGCCTTCGACTCCGACTTTTGGATGTAACAGTCACCTTCAAGTGCATCAATGAAGACCATGCGTCGCATCTTCACCCTCGGGAGCATCTCATCAACAGAATGTGCTCGATTAAACAATTTTATTTCGGAAGGACGTAAGAGAATGAGAAGCAAACCCTCTCCATGCCACTATTTATATGATGGGCAAATCAAACCCATGCGCCAAGTGGCTGGCTCTTCGAATCTCGTGCAATGAATTTGTATTAATGGTGATGAACATGACGCTTCGAATTCAGCCAAGTCAAGACGGCTATTTAAAGCACTCGAAGAACGTAACAGTCGGGCCCATAAAGACGTGTCATACAAAGTGGATGCGCCGGCCAGACCGCGTATCGTACTGACGCGCCCAGCCCCCATCAGCCTCATAAGGATGCGCCCCCATGCGTCTCCATGTGCCTAGTGGAACGTCGATCGATGCGTCCACTCAACAAATCCATCACCTGTCAAAAGAATATTAAATGCTGAAGTCTGACAGAGTTGGCAGCACGTCCCCCGAGGACCGAACAGTTGACAGCTTTTTTAGAAAACGAAGCGTCGTCGACGTCAACATCATCATTACTCCTCTCCGGCGGTTACAAACCACGTGGCCACCAAACCATCTCGCATGCGCCTCCACAGCCATGCGCCTAAATCTCTGCATACGCCTCAAAAGCCGTGTGCCTCAGACTTTTCCTCTGATCTCTAAAGACAGAAGTAAAGTCACTACTGAAGCCCCGCATGCGCCTCAAAGGCCATGCGCCCCGACTGGTTTGTGACTCCTAAAGGTTACGAGCCAAAGTCTCCTCATACGCCCAATCCCAGGTGCATCCTATCAGATCACTCCCCACCAAATCCGAGATCTTCGAGCCATGGACCTACGACACGCGTCCTTTGACTTGATTCAGCCTATGAAGGGGTGCTAATCACCCAAGATCTCAGCAACTGAAAGATCTTCTCCATTGCTACGTGTCATCTCTGCTGCAGCCCAAGACAGCAACAAAAAAAGTTCAACTCCTCAATCAGGGCACATCGCCCATGCGCCTCCATCAGCAACCACCAAGTGGCGTCCCCACGTACAGGCTCATCCTACATGCGCGCATGAGCAGCCAGCCTGCAAAACTATAAATAGAGGGATCTTCTCCTTCTAACACATACACACAGACAGAGAAACATTGTATAACCATCAGCAACATATAGAGAGAGGCAGATACAGACACTCAACGTCTTCTTCCTCTCCGCAAGCTCCTGCACCTAGAGCAATCCAGATCATCAGAGAACCGAGAACCGTCGTCAGATCGTCAACGGAGTCAATGCATTACCACTCGCTCCATCGGCACAAGGGACCCAGATAAACAAAAGTGTACTCCTAAGACTACATCTAAGTCTTACATTGTAACACTGTTCTGTTTGTATTAAAATTACATTAAAAGATTTTAATGGAAAACATACTTGACCTCTGTGTGATCTTTAACATTGATTGGAAACTCTATTTATAGAGTTCTAGAAATAACTATTTTAGCAGTTATTCTGATGTGCACTGTAGGTCCTGAAAAATCAAGTTGCACACATCAATAAAGTCAGAATATCAACTTTTAGATGAACTACGCAGACATCAGATTGTACATCCTTCAGATTGCACACGATAGATTGCGCACACTTCCAAGCGCGCAGGCTGACGTGGCAAATCACCATCATTACCTGACACAAATCAAATCTTCTGACAGCTGACAGCGCGGAGAACGAGGCGACCGTTCGTTTATTCGTGTAGCACGGCGCTCGAGGACCGCTGGCAGCGCAATCCATGGCAGCGCAATCCATGTTGGCATAATCCATTCCTGCGCAGTCCAAGTCTGCGTAATTCAAAACCAGCGCAATTCAATATGTGCGTTCTATCAACACAAATGACAGAATATACATGGCATTCATGCCATCAATTACTCATTTCGTGGCAACTGTCTATGCACGATCATGCGCAATTTAATCAAAAGTTGCCATGTGTCCAAGACAGTTGGACCACGATCCAACAACCGCCTGTGCAGTCCACTGTTGCGTAATCCAATGGCTGTGCAAACCATCTTGCACAGTCCATAATAACTGAAAGTTAGTTATTTCTCAGAACTCTATAAATAGAGTTTCAAGTCTCCATTCAAGGGGATCGATAATCAGAAATCAGAGATTAGATTATCAGACTTCAAAGTTCAGAGAGTTCAGGAGTTCTTGTCCAAGTGCTGCTGTATTCTTCCGAGGCTTTTGCCTTCAATCTCCGAGGCTTTTTGCCTTCAATTCCAGAGTTGTCTTCAACTTCAGAGGCTTCGTCTTCAGAGTTCACATCGTCCAAGGGATAAAGCAATCGTCATCAAGATTGGATTCCTACAGTTGTACCATTCCCAGAATTCAAATTGTAATCTTTTACAAAGTTTATATCAATAAAGTTTTATACTTTTGTTTTTGCAAACAAAATGGCGACTCTGCTGGGGACGACTTTTTCCTCCGACGAGAAAGTGACAACTCAATGTGACGTAGCGTCTATCGGGAAGACGCAGAAGACTCTGGCTGTAAAGGTCAACCAGACAGCCTATGAAGCCATGATCAATTCCAAGACCACTCCTCGCACTGCGACCACTTCTGCCACGAGCAAAGTACGCATAGTGTGGGTCTCCAAGACTGCTGTGCAGTCCATTAACTCTGCCAGCAAGACTGCTGCACAGTCTGCCAAGAAGCCTGCTGCATAATCTGCTATACAGTCTACAGTTGCAGCCACTAAGACTGTTGCACAATCTGTCTCTGTTGTTGCTGCGCAATCTGCTATTGCCAGTACACAGAAGACTTCATATGCTGCTTTGGCCAAATACAAAACTCCTATGCCCTTGGCGTATTTGGCTGTCAATCAGTCTGCGCAGTCCAATGCTCCAGCATCCAGAGTCCACTCTAAGTACTCTACAGCAAGAACTCCCGATGCGCAAGCCACAGTTTCTATGACTAAAACCCGTGTGCCATCCATTCATGCGCAAACTGATCCTGCACAATCCAAGAGTGACAACCTTTTGGCTAAACTCTCTTTTTCTCATAACAAGGGAAAAAGCTCTGCTCCTCTTCCTAAACACACTGTTGCTCCTGTGCAATCTACTGGGGGTAGTCCTTTGGCTATTCCTCTTTCTCTTCAAAACAAAGAAAAAGGCCCGTTGGTCTTTTCTCAAACTTCTTTGTCCCATGACTTGGAAGACAATAGAGGGAAACGCTCTTTAGCTAACCCTTCTTCACAAAACAAAGAAAAAGGCCCTTTGGTCTTTTCTCAATCTTCTTCAGTTTTTACCGAAGAAGATCAATCTGAACGTGCCTCGGCACCAATCAGTACTAGAACTCTTTCAAACAAGGATGTTTCTTTCCTTTATGACAAGAGAACTTGTACTGACCAAAGAGGTATTCTGCCTACCCGGTAGCAGAATTCCAAGACCTCCCAACTCTGAAGATCTCCCGTTCCAGGCAGGGAAAACTGTTGGTGTCTCAGACAGAAACCCCTGGGGGTGAGTTTGCAGATCTAAGGACTTATCTCAACAGACCCACTTCGGTAGAACGCAAACAGCCAATACGGAAGACCAAACATCATCAAAAACAAACTTCCAGAGCCAAAGATCCTGACACTTATGCCAATGAAGTGAGCACTTCCTTGTATACTCAAGGGACTAAACATTTGAAGAATCGGAATCATGTTCTGAACATTATCAAAGAACATATCCCTCGGAGTTTTTCTCGTCCTACGGTTGTTCCCGATCTCCGTGAACATCTCAGACAAAAATGAGACAATATTTCAACACCTACAGTTCAACCATCTGATCATCATTGCAACCACAAAGTCATTATCTAATGTTGTTGTCAAACAACAAAACGATCTGTCTTCGATCGTCTAACTTTTACTAAATCTGAACCTATGTCAGAAGAAGATGAAGTCTTGTATGCTTCTATCAACATGACTTCCCGAGACACTGGGAGTAGACGGTGCTCTAAGCATGGCAAACCTCGTAAACCAAGTCAACGGTATTTAGAATTACTCCAAGAATCTTCTGAAGGAGTGTTTCGACATACCCGTTCTCGAAGCCGAGATGCAATCGGTCAAAGGAATCTTCCTCAAAACCTTTCGGGTTATCTTCATGTTTCTCAGTCAGGAGATGACTCTTTCTCTGACTATGATGCATACAGCGAAAGTTCTGAACAGACAGTGTCTTCCACTGTACCAAGAGAAGTGACAGCTTATGTTGTCACTGATGATCCGGATGTTTCAACATCTACAAATCAAGAACAGCGAATCACTGCACTTGAAGATAAGCTAAAAACTATGGCTGAAATGTTTGCTAGTATGCATTCTATCATTGTGGCACAACATGCTACACCACCGACTGTACCTATTGCTAATCCAGAGATCATAGCATCTTCAGTACCTACCAATACTGGGCTGGGGGTAGTGTCTCCTCAAATGCCTCCTGTACAAGTACAAGTTCAAACTACACCTAGTCAGTCAGGAGCTGGGGGTAGTGCTTACAATGATGTTCCTCCTCCTACCACTCTAACTCAACCTGCTCCTTTTTCGTCATCTGAAGATGCCAATGAAGCTGTCAAACTCTTGCGAACCCAGTTTGAAGCCTTTAAAGAGAAAGACAACTTGCAAAGATTGGGGATCAAGCAACCTTATCCAGTTGAGTGGAAAGAGGTCCCGTTCCCACCAAAGTACAAGATCCCAACAATCTCTTTGTTTGATGGCAGTACTTCTCCTAGTCAGTTCATCAATCATTTTGAGGTAATGACCGTTCAACTCCAGCCAAATGACGCTCTTCTTACCAGAGTGTTTGTCGGTTGTTTAGCCGGCGTAGCATATGATTGGTACAGAAGTTTGCCCGATTGTTGTATCACTTCCTTCTCAGGTCTCAAGCAAATCTTCCTAGAACGGTTCTATGAAGGATTCAACGACATGACTATGTCGGCTCTCAACAAAATCAAACAGAAATACAATAAAACTGCTGAGAGTTTCATCGAACGGTTCCGCCGTGAAGCCTTGAAGATGCCTCCCGGGACTCCAGCTGCTGTAACTATTGATACTTGTAAGGCAAATCTTTTGCCTATCATCAGTATGTGGACAGGATCTACCCAATTCCAAGATTGCCCCTCATTCATTGTCAACGCCAAAGCTGCTGAAGTGAGTGCCGAGAAGTTCAAACAATTGGGGGTACAAATGTCTAATCCCGACTGGGATGAATACCAGACATCAGGTGGTGGCAACTGCCAGAATAACCACAAAGCAAAAGAGACTTTGAACATCAATCTGAACAAGAATAAAGAGTCTCTAGCTGTCAATGTGGCTCCGCCTACTTCCACTCCGATTTCTTCTGCACCTCTACCGAGGGAACCTCGTCCGAAAGTAGAATATTCCATCGACGAGAATGACACTTCAAGTATCTTTGAATGTTTACTCAAAAGCAACAAGATTCAGCTCCCAGACCCAAAGAAACCTGATGAAGTTGGTAAGACAGATCATCCTAAATATTATGTTTACCACAGGTTTATTGGACATCCTACTCAAGCATGTTACATGCTTAAGGGCAAAATTCAAGAGCTTGTCAATGCTGGTGTAGTCACTCTGTAGCAAGACGAGAAGACTATTACTGCTAATATGGTTTCAGTCCAGTTTGGTGACTTTCCTCCGCAGATAGTACAGCACGGTGTCATTCCTATTCCCAAAGTTACTCTTGAGATTAAGAATCTTCCGCCTCCACCAAATGAAGGTCTTGTCCCATTGTCTCTTGACAACGGCGAAGTTATGTGGATCCATCCAGATCTTGTTTCTGAATTCGAAGTCTCCTCTTCTTCTAAGAAGAAAGACCGCTCCAAAAGCAAGATAAAGACCTGCAACATGGTGTCTTTTGAACCCATCATTGACGAAGAAATTCTGCTAGGCACCAGATCAGGGAAAGCTTACTTGAAGGAGTATCCTGATACTCAAGAAGATCCTGCCTCTTCTTCTGAACCTGCTCTAGTACAACCTGCTTCTACGGAAGAGATCCCTTCCATATCCTCACCAGTTGTAGTGTCTATTCCTCCCAAGCCAATGGTTGCCGATAAAGGCAAACAACAAGTCTGCTTTGACAAGTCCCTGAAGAAATCATCTCCTACAGGACTTGAAAAGCCATACAACTTTGATATATTGGCTCAACTAGCCAATACACCAGCTAGGCTATCAATCTTTGAGCTCTTGCACCTTTCTAAGGAGACTCGAGAAACTCTAAGTGAAGCCCTGATGCAGGCTGAAACTTGTCTAACTCTCCTCAAGAAACCGGAAGCAGAACCAGTTTCTTGCCATCATTGTCACAGCGTATTAGAGTTGATTCCAAACATCACTTTCACTCAGAATGATATGCTATTGGAGGACAATAGACATGATCGTCCTCTTTGCTATACAGGGTATGTTGATTCAATAAAAGTTGATCGTATCCTGATAGATCCGGGGTCTGCACTCAGCATCATGCCAAAGACGATGCTAGACGCATTGAAGATACCAGTGCATAGTCTTTCAAGCACAATCACCACTATCTTAGGATTCAACCAAGGAAGGAGTGAACCCTTGGGTAAGATTCGCCTAAAACTTCAAATAGGCAATCTTCGCACAAAAGTGACCTTCTATATTATCGACAATCATGGTTGTTCTTACAACGCTCTCCTGGGAAGACCTTTTCTCCATGAACATAATGTTGTTCCATCAACTCTTCATCAATGCTTCAAATATGTTAATGATAAAGGAGTTCACAAAGAAGTTGCAGACCTTTATCCTTTCAAGGGTGTCGAAGCATACTGCAATGACGCTCGTATGTATAAGAAAGAATTTATGAAAGTGGTATTGGCCATGGATACTGAAGAAGACCAAGAAACAGTGCCCAAAGACACTCTTATTATACCTGTCAAAGGGCGTGTCTCCCATCCTCAGTCTTCTAAACCACTGGCTATTCACTTGCCAGTCCAGCGGCAGTCTACTGATAGCGATCAGGATAAAAGGGAGCTCACCTCTTCTGAGCCACTTGTTATCGACTTACGTCGTAACAAGGACAAAAAGCAGCTCACTTCTTCTGAGCCACTTGTTGTTGATTTAACTCATAACAAGGAAAAAAGGAAGCTCACCTCTTCTGAGCCACTTGTTATTGACCTTCGTCGTAACAAGCCTCCTCCATGTTCTTCTTCTCCCCCTCTTATAATCAATCTGACAAAGCCTGTTAAGGCTAAAGGTCCCACTGTAAATATAGAGGTACATATCAATGAAAAAGCATCTACTTTCCAGTATAATGATGTTATTTATCATACTAAATGCTATTTGGATATGTTAGATAGCTTCAGATCATTTACAATGGGAGTTGTACAGTCTCTTCAAACAGAAGTTTCATGTGAACACCCAAAAGACTCATATCGTATTGTTCCTGCTTACAAGAAAGGTGAACGTCCAATACTTTTTAGTAAAAGACCGGAACAAAAATTCAGCTATACGGATGATAGCAAAGTTAACGACATGGGACATCTTCAATTTTGTCGTTACAGTCAACAATCAAAAGATATTGTCCGAAATATGGGTTACGACTTTAAAAGCGGCCTCAACTACGGTAAGGGCAGAAAGACTCCTCTCCGTACCGCTGTTCCACAAGAAAAGTCAGAGATGTATTACAGCAGGACCAAAAGAGGTCTCGGATATGCTTCTCCTCTGATGTTATCCCCAGCAGGCTCTGAGTCTGATAGCGAGGAGCGTTCTAACTCTTCTGATTCCAGATCATGGGATTCTGACAATAGTATTGGTGAAGTCCATCGTGTAATCGTATCTTCTAATATGGTCTCCGCTGAACTTCCGGAAGGTTATGATGAGGATATTGAAGAAAGTTCTGAAACGGATCCTTGGGCTCAACAGATGGACAATTAGTGGGTACTCCGATTCGAACAGAGAGAACCTCCTACTGAAGATCAACTAGTTCAAGTTGATGTAGGAGAAAGCGAGTCACCTCGTCCAATCTTTATTAGCAAGAATCTTCCAGAAGTAAATAAGCAAGAGTTTATTCTTCTTATTAAAGAATACATTGACATCTTTGCTTGGAGCTACGAAGACATGCCAGGTTTAGATCCCAAAATTGCTACTCACAAACTGAATATTTTACCTAATGCTAAACCAGTCAAACAGCAGCAACGGCGATTCAAGCCTGAAATGATGGACACGATCGATGATAAAGTCAAGAAGCTTATCGCTTGTAGCTTTATTTGAGAAGAACAACATCCTGATTGGGTAGCTAACGTTGTTCCAGTCTTGAAGAAAACCGGCAAAGTTCGAGTCTGTATTAATTTCTGGGATCTTAATGAAGCATGTCTGAAAGATGAATTTTCTCTCCCTATCACGGACGTCATGATTGACAATACATGTAGGTTCGAGCGAATATCTTTTATGGATGGATTCTCTGGATATAATCAGATCAAGATGAATCCCGAAGATGAAAAACACACATCTTTCCGTACTCCTCGGGGAGTCTATTGCTACATAGTGATGCCATTTGGTCTCAAGAACGCTGGTGCAACTTACCAACGGACTATGAGTACCATTTTTAGAGAACATCTTCGCAAGACTGTCGAATGTTACGTTGACGATATCGCTGTTAAAAGTCGTCTGAAAGAAGATCACATCCAAGATTTAAGAACAATCTTCAATCTCATGCGCCAACATCAGCTCAAGATGAATCCCACCAAATCGTTCTTGGGTGTCTCTAGTGGTAAGTTTCTCGGCTTCGTCATTACCTCTAAGGGTATACACGTAGATCCCGAGAAGATCAAAGCCATTCAAGAGATACGTCCTCCACGTAATCTGAAAGAGCTACAAGGATTCCAAGGTCGACTTGTATACATCAGGAGATTCATTTTGAACTTGTCTGGATACTGTAGACCATTTACTCAACTAATGAAGAAGGATGTATCTTTTATTTGGACTGAAGAATGTCAACAAGTATTTGACGACATCAAACGATATCTCATGAACCCGCCAGTCTTGGTGCCACCAATCTCGGATATTCCATTCTTAATATATGTCCGTGCTATGGACCATTCATTGGGTGCTTTACTCGCCCAAAAGAATAAAGAAGGTCATGAATAAGCCATCTACTATCTCAGTCGTACTATGATTGGTGCTGAACACCGTTATAGTTCGGTTGAAAAAGAATGTCTAGCCCTTATGTTTGCCGTTCAAAAGACAAGGCATTACATCATTGGTCAAACCATTTATGTCATATCCCGAGTCAATCCTCTTCGGGTACTGATAAAGAAGCCTAGCACACTCAACTCTCGGCTTGCTACATGGGCCATTCTTCTAGCCCAATATGACATGGTATATGTTCCTCAAAAGTCTGTCAAAGGTCAAGCACTGGCAGATTTCTTGGCGGCTCATCCCGTACCAGAAACATCCAAGCTTTACGATGAAATTCCAGACGAGACGTTGGAAGTCAACATGATCTCTGAAGAATTTCCAACCTAGCGTCTATTCTTTGACGGAGCATCCAGAAATGGACCCAATGGTGCTATTGTAGCAGGAGTTAGAGTTTTTCTTATTTCTCCAGACGGATCAACTATCCAAAGAGCTTATTCTCTAGATGAATCCTGTTTCAATAATGTAGCAGAATACAATGCTCTACTTATCGGTCTTCAATTAACCAAGCAATTGGACATTGAATATCTCGAAGTTTACGGCGACTCTAAGCTGGTTGTCAACCAGGTTAGTGGAACTTATGAAGTCCGTCATCAAGATCTGGTACCTTACTTTGAAACAGCAATTAACATGGCTATATCATTCAAAGCTTTCTTTATTGAATATGTACGCCGAGCTTGCAATACTGAAGCAGATGCCTTAGCCAATCTTACAGCAGTCTTAGCCGTTCCTATCAGAAGACAATAAGTGGTGGTTATCTCTAATCGAGAATTGTTTTGTGTCAAAAACAATCGTAACATCGAGTTCAGTAATTTTGCTAAAATTAATGTTATCAATGAAGATTGGAGAACTCCTTTCATCGACTTCGTGGTTCACGATATACTCCCCGAAGATCCTAAGGAGGCTACAAGTATCGACGACGATCTCTACGGTTCTATTACAATAAAACCACTAAGACTCTCTATCGGCGGACTTATGACGGTCTCCTTCTACGCTGTCTAGCTGGTGAGAAAGCAAAACAGGTGTTACGTGAAGCTCACGATGGTGTCTGTAGAGCACATCAGCCTGGTCCTAAACTATAGGATCGCATCCGAAGAATGGGTTACTACTGGCCCTCTATGGTATCAGATGCCATTGAATATACAAGGAAATGTCGAGCCTGTCAAATCCATGCAGATTTCATTCATCAACCTTCAGAATTTCTACATCCAACAGCCGCTTTCTGGCCTTTCGAAGCTTGGGGCATAGATGTCATAGGTCCTATTAATCCTCCTTCTTCTAGAGGACATCGGTTCATTCTAGCAATAACAGACTACTTCTCTAAGTGGGCTGAAGCTATACCCTTGGCTGAAGTCAAGACCAGTAGTGTCATCAACTTTGTCAAACACCATGTCATTTATCGATTTGGTGTCCCTCGACGAATCATTCATGACAACGGACCATAATTCATCAGCCAAAAATTTACCAGATTCTGTGATGATTACCGGATTGACAACGTCGCTTCGACTGCCTACAATCCTGCCGCTAATGGATTAGCTGAAGCTTTCAACAAAACTATTATCAAGCTCCTCAAGAAGTTTGTATCTACTAACAAACGGAATTGGAGTGAAAAACTTGGCGAATGTCTATGGACCTACCGAACTACGGTCCGCAACCCCACAGATTTTATGCCTTTCTCTTTGGTATATGGCTGTGAAGTTGTTCTTCCTCTGGAACTTCAAATTCCTTCTTTAAGGATTGCCATTGCTAACGAGCTCACTACAGAGAACAATGATCTTCTTCGACTTCAAGAATTGGAGGCACTTGATGAGAAATGGTTAATGGCTCAACAACATATTGAGTTATACCAAGCTCGTATTTCTAAAACTTTCAACCATAAAGTTAAGGTCAGAGCCTTTCAGCAAGGAGAACTTGTTCTAACAGTCAGACGTCCTATGACTATGACTTATATGAGTAAAGGCAAATTCGATGCAAAGTGGGAAGGTCCCTACGTTGTAAGCAAATTCTTCTCAAATAGAGCTTATCAACTCTCAGAATTGGATGGACGAATTGCAATGATGCCTATCAATGACAAATTTCTTAAAAAGTACTATGTGTAAATGTAAATGCTTGTAAATCATCAGACAAGTTCAATTTCATAAATAAAATTTTATTTTATCATGAATGATAGTACATGATATTAAGGAAGGTCACTATCATCCTTCTCTACATTTGGACGAGGACCACTGTCGTCCTTTTCAAAAACACGGTCGGCAAAAGAGCCGAGAACTTCCTTGCTAGAACCCACTAGGAACTTGCAAGCGGCCATCCTCATGGCTTCCTCTTCTTCGGTCCTTCCTGGTTCAAGCAGAAAGTCCAAGATGTCTCGCGATGGCTTGGATGCAGACGAACCTTTGCATACTTCTGTCTCCTTTAATTGAATTGGATCGACAAGATATTCTTCAGTGCCCTTCTCAACCTTTGGGACAAGATCAGCCTTCTTGGATGCATCTCCAGATGACATTTTTATGTTAGAAAAGAAGAAGTGCTCCTTTCTGCTAAAATTTTGTTCTATTTATAGGCAGATAATGAAGCAAAACATCCATCCGATGGTTCGTCCGTTCATTATCATCCGACGGTTCGTCCGTTCCTTCATCATTCAATTCACTTGACGGTTCGTCCGTTCATTACATTCATCCGATGGTTCACCCATTCATATTCATTTGACGGTTCATCCGTTCATTATCACACGATGGTTTATCCGTTCATTATCACCCGACGGTGTTTGCCATGAAATATAAAAGAATAGAACAATTATCGGAGGACCGGACTTTTACTTCACGTTACAAACTCGCTTGTACAAAGAAAGCCTAGGGATGAAAACCTAGGTACAGCAATCTAAGTACAATTGTTTATTTTAGATTCTGGGGGATGACGATAGAGGCTCGGGAAGGCGACGGCAGCCCTACCTTACTCCTTGGACGATCGGTATGCAGCCTTGGCTCCTGTGAAGAGATGTTGGCGTTGATAAAGAAATGCTCTTCTTGCTCTCCTCGAGTTGCTCTTCTGACTTCTCTCTTTCTCTGTGTATTTTCTCTCTAATTATTAGGGGGAAGCTCTTTTTTTGTCTCTTTCCTTCTGATCGTGTATATTTTACATGGGAATGGCACCTTGCTATTTATAATAGTGGGGGCATCATTAGGGTTTGGATGATTACCTATTCTCAAAGTGGCGGCAACTTGATGTATAATCAATCTGGACCATTCGTTTAAGGCGTGAAAGATCTGGCCATAAATGGGGATAGTATTGAATCCTATGAATGATTAACGCTGATTGCTTTAAATCTTCATAATTGGCTGTGTCAAGCTTGGATCTCTCACCACGTGTCCCATTAGCTTGATCAGGAATGATATGACCTGATCTCATTAATTATGAGGATAACGTTAAATATGGTCATTGGAATCTGGTAAATCTCCGATTGATCTGCATCCCATAATCATTCTTGCTACCAGCTGTTAAGTCGTGGGGGCCATTGAATCTATGCCACGTATCTTAATGGTGGATCCTGTCAGAACCGCATGATATCCATGAACCGTATGAGACAGCATCTCAGTGAATCGCATAAGTATAGTACTCACGAGCCGCATGGGATGGTTTCTCGGTGAGCCGCATAGATATAGTACTCACGAGCCGCATAGGATGGCTTCTTGGTGAACCGCAGGAAGATAATTCTTGCCAGCCGCATAGGATGACTTCTTGGTGAGCCGCATAGGTGTAGTACTCGCGAGCCGCATGGGATGACTTCTTGGTGAGCCGCAGGAAGATGATTCTTGACAGCAGTATGGGGCTATTCTTTAAGTGAGCCGCATGGGAGTAGCCACGTGGCAATCTCGGATCGTGTCGAAGATTTTCTCCTGTTTCCAAAGAGTCTGTCATTATGACAGGGCCATTATGATACTTCATGTCAGAGCCGTCAGCTGTTAAACCATGGCAGAGCATTAAATAGGGTCGTTGCTCGATGGCCAGCTGTGTGAAGGGGTCCCATGGGGACACGTGGCATTGATCGAGCCGCATATCTCTGTTGGTCGTATATGAGCCGCATGTACTTTTGAACCGCATGCGGCTAGGGGGCTCTTTGAATCGCATAGGACTATCTCTATGTAAGCCGCATTGACTCTCCTGCAACGAGCTGCATGAGACTAAGAGTCTCTCTGAATCGCATGGGACCATTCCTGTATGAGCCGCATGGAGTTCTCCTGATCCGAGCCGCATAGATCATTATTCTGATATTTTCCATGCTTCTACAAGACCCCCTTCAAAGTTTTCAATTTGCAAAATTGAAATACTTTGAATAAGAAGCATGGCCTTTGTTGACCGCATAGATGATTCAGCCGCATGGATTTATCTGGCCGCATGAGCTTGTTTAGGCCGCATAGACTTTTTGCCACGTGTCCCAACCACGTGTGTAAATCTTCTACATTAAATGCCCTTGATTCGCCGCCTCTTGGGGGAGGATCCCAAGGGTCAGTTTTGTTTTGACCGAAGCGTTCTTCTTTTATTCTTTTGGGCGGGGCGTGGATCGAGGCATTTATTTTGATTTTTCGGGCCTCCTTCGCCTATAAATAGAAGTGATTTTATTCTTTGGAGGTTTCTTTACCTTCTTCTCTTTGCCCGAACTCCTTGTTGTCGACTTTTTCTTCATCTTCTCTCATCAACGATTGCCAATGGCTCCCAAGAAGACTACCGCTGCTATGGGCAAGAAGGCCGCATCGTCGTCTGCGGCTGCGAAGGACAAGAAGGCCGCGTCTTCATCGACGGCAGCGAACGTGGCGGCTCCTCCGTCGGCTGACGTGCCTGTATTTTACTCCGACGTTCACCCGCCTATTGCTGGTAGGACCATCAACATAAACTGTCACGGCTATGTCGCATATTTTATGCGCGAGCCTGTATTGCCAAGTATGCTGCATGTCCGACTCATGTTCGAGTCGCGTAGGATATGACCTAGGTCTGAGCCGCATGAAAGTTGTTGTTTGCAGCCGCATAACTACATCTTCAGGGCCGCATAAGCTCACTTGGACAGGACCGCATGAGCTTTTTCAAACTGAGCCGCATAAGCCTATTTCGGGCTGAACCGTATAAGCTTATTTGAACTAAACCGCATAAGCTCATCCCCACTGAACCGCATAGAATCGCATATGCTCCTTTCGAACTGATCCGCATAAGCGCATTCGGACTGACCCGCATGGGCTCATCCGAACTGGACCGCATATGCTCCTTTCTAACCGAACCGTATAAGCTCATTCGGGCTGGCCTGTATGAACTTTTTCAAACTGAACCGCATGAGGCTATACTGCGCCAAGCCGCATAAGCATCACGTAGTTTGTGTTTCAGCTATCTTTTTGACTTTGTTTCTTTTATTTTTTCTTCAGTAAATCTGCCAGTAAATCCTGCGGGGGAACTTCTGGTTGGCTCGCGTCAGTTCGCCTTGGGCGTGCGTCGGGATGATTTGGTTCATCAAGTATCCGAGCAGCTCCTTGTTAACGAACCTTTGGAGCGACTAAATGCTATCAGGGTTCAGTCTTTCCAATTCCTTAGTGACATGATGAGCTCCGGGAAATCTGATGGAAAGTATCTGAGACCAGTCTTCCTCTTTGGGGATGCGTTGATCATAGAAAACTCTCGAGTGCTGGATGTTTCCGAGAGTTGGGATTTTGACTTGGACGGGATGCCGATTCACATCCCCATTATGAAGCACTATTTTCCTTTTACGTGGTTCAACATGATCGTTTTTGACAGGCAGATGCCAGACACCCTCACTCCAACCAGACCGGGGATGTTTGTTGGTAACATCCGTTACAACAAGACCACTGGGTCGGTGCGCGCGATCAAGGATCCGGCCAGTCGATCCGTGATGGGGTTAGTTCCGGGTACCTTCATCAACACACCCGGTCCAAACTTCTTATTCACTCAGGCTGACACCTTCCTGAGCCAGCTTGCTCGTAAAGGGTCCTATCATGTTGGCAGATTGGTACTGCTGAGTTGGTTACACCCTATTCCCCTGTGGGCTAACCTGACCTCGTAGATTCTTCGGAACTACGGGGAATTTTTGTGAGAAGTCAATCTTTATGAGGCTATCCGGGGTACCAGCCACGGGTTGCCCGTTAATAAGCCATTGTTCATGGCCCTTCTGGAGATGTACAATCATCGGACAGGGACTTTCTTTACCCCTGTAGGGGAATTGGGGCTCGCTCTTCACGAGATGTATGCTGTCTCCAAGATCCCCTGGGGAGACGAGCTCTTCGAAGCGTACACTCCGACGAATAAGGAGTTCCAGGATTTAGACCGGCGATTCCTAGGTTTCGTCGCTGTGTATCAAGAACTATTGTGTTATCATAGCACCTGTCACCGAACGGCTATTCAGAAAAATGACAACTCGGAAGGGGATGCTCCCCATACCAAATCTTGGGTCTCATACCTCTTCAAATTCAGCGCTGCTGGCCGAGTTACTTCCCGGGATCGTCAAACTCCTAGGGAAGTAGAGGACCTGGTGTCGACTGCTAGGAGGTCGAAGTCCAAAAGTGACAAATTTGGAAGCCAGATTGACTTCTTCAGCTATTTTTACTATAGTACCCGGCGCCTGTCAGAGAAGGCACTCTTGGCGGGGTTTTTAATGGTGTGGCTGCACAATTGTGTGGTTTCAGGAGGGGCAGGTTCTATCGAAAGGATCAGTCGCCACTTCATTCTCCCTGCAGTAAAGTTGGCCTTTGGGGTCAGGCTGGCTCTTCTTCCTGCTATGGTGTGCAGTATTCAACATGGTCTCCGTACCTTCTCGTCCAAGGTCATTGCTCGTGACGTGGCAATGGACTTTGAACGTATAGAACTGCCTTATCATTATTTGCTGGGATGGCTGTTGTTGCAATATCAGTCTTTGATGAGGCCCGGGACGGGGGATGGCGTCACGGACGATGACGCTTTTCTTTTCAGGTATCACCATCAGCCTTGGGAATGTAGTACCATGCCGGCGTGTCGGAGGATGTTGGCGAGGGTAGACGGATATAATTTTTTTGTGTCCGTTCCCCGTTTCACTGACCAAGAAGTGAGGAGTGTTCATGTTGATGGTGTTGGACCTCCTCATTTTTTACCTGAAAAGATGCGTTTCTGGCTGCGTAACATTCGCCCGGCGTATTTAGTTTACCGCAATAGCAACACTGTGTACTTAGAGCCCTACTTGTCCAGTAGGTTTGCCCGTCAATTTGGGTATAGTCAGCTATTCCTCGGGCATCCCAGTTCCCACCTGGGATTTAAAGGTAGCATTTTCGATGGTATTAGGGCATGGAGCTACTATGACACTTGTCATACTCGAACTAGCTTCTCGGTGCCGGCCGCAAATATGATAGGGGAAATCTTGCATATGGCGGCCTTATATCATGTTACGGTAAATCCTCCTCCCCTCGATTTTGACCCGAGGACTAGCTTCATCGTGGGCACTCGCCTGGCGAAGAAGGCTATGGTGTCGAGGGCAAAAAAGAAAGGGGCGAATAGAGTTCCCACGCCCGATTCTGAGTCCTTCGACACAACTGAGGAAGACAACGAGCGGGACGACGAGGACTCTCTCTCTTCTGGTGATGAGGCAACGGCGGGTCAGCCTTCCGTCATGGCAGATAAGATGATGACGAATCAACCGTCGTTTGTATTAGATGAGGCGGTAGACCACTTGCCACCTGTACCGGAGGTAGTGCGGGTAGAACTACCGTCTGTCGTGCCTGGTCCCTCACGTAAGCAAGGCAGGCGTGAGTCTACTGACGGAGGAATAGCCTTTTCTATGAAGAGAGCGGCGGTCGGACCCCGTAGGCTACTTATTACGGAGAGGGGTGAGGATGCAGGCGATGTTCCGGAGGTAAGACCAAGTCGGAGCCATCTCTTTGTTGTGGTTTTTTTTTGAGATATGACTTGATCATTTTTTCTTTGTAGGCGTCTGACGAACCAGGCTCTCCTGAACCGTCTACTATCCCTGGCGTTGATCCGGCCCTTGCTGTTTTGATTAGCGACATGTGTGCCGCGATCCTTTCTGCGGGAGCTCTCTCAGCGGCGGCTGGAAGCTCCCAGGTTGCTGAGGCCTCGGCCGGGGGTGATGAGGGTTTCCTCGGGCCCGTCTCCGAGATCGCTGAACTTCAGCAGGGCGACGCCGATCTCGTTGCATCCCTTTTCGAGGGTGCCGGGGTGGAGGAGCCTATTATACCTGACTCGGAGACTGTTGGTGAAGAGGCTATGGTGGCTGTAGGCGACCTTCAGCCTCCACACTCCTCCACTGGTAAGATAAGCCAAATATTGACTAGTGAGGGGGCTTATTTGCTCTATCAACATATCCTTCGGGTCAAATCGATTCATGGTTGTCTTGGCCCTACAGGTCCTGACCCTTTACTTCCCACCGCGGATGTTCTTGGGGAAGGCTCGGCCTGCCATGGTCTGGGAGAACGGAGCGTTTCCTCTCCTTCGCCGTCTTATGTCAAGGGGCCTCCTGCTAGCCCCGGGCAGATGGGAATGGAGCTGGCGATGGTCTCCACCTCATCCTCTGCTGATCATACGGCTCCAGAGATTGACCTCTCGGCCCTGCCGAGCATTCAAGTTCTGCGGGCCGCTGAAGAGGAGTTGGCCGCTGTTCATGCGTCCTTCCGTACGGAGTTTGTTTCTCTTGTGGCAGGAGCGGCAGATTCTGTTGCATCTTCTTCAGCGTTGCCGGCTATACTCCCGTTGACACCGGCTTCCTCGGAGGCTCTGGACGAGGTGACGCAGGATGTGGTCGACAGCTTCTATCGCCATTTAAAGAGGGGCGTAGATGCTGCTGTGAAATGGGGGACCCCTTTTACTCTGTCTCTACGGTGCGCTCGGGGTCAGGTTGCAACTTTGAAGTCTCTTCCTGGCGGGGTGGGGTTGGCTGCACTCATGGAGCCTAAATTGGCAGAAGTTGATCAGCTGGTAACCCAATTGCTGGCGATACGGCAAGCGGGCTTGCCTGCTGCGATTGAGCGGGAACGGGGCTTCCTCATTGCTGCTCGGGATAGGATCAAGCTCGCTCGAGATACTGCCGGGCCAGTTGTACAGGGAGACCTTGACAAGTTCTCCGCATCGTATGACAGGCTGGGTCGTCGGAGTCAGGCTTGTCGTGCCCGAGAAGAGTCTGCTACTCGTAGAATTGCTGACACGAAGGAGCAGATTCTCGTACTCCAGAAGGAGTTGGCCTTCTTAGAGTCAGACCTAAAGGCTGTTCAGACGGAACAGGAGTCAATCGTTCGGGAGGCCGAGAAGGTTTCCCGATCTTTTGTTAACTTGGAGCGGGCCTTTAAGAGATTCGAGGATAACTGGCAAGCCCATGCTCAACTGGAGGACGAGGCGGTGCTGACCCAAGAGGCGGAGCGTCGAGCTACCCACAGGTTTGAGCGGTCGGTTGCCTTGCTGACGGACCGTCTCAGGGTGTTGTGTGCCCCGGAGCAGTGATCGGTTTTCTATTTTCTTTTGCTTCTTTTTTTTTAAGGGATGTGATCCCAAATGATGTAGCACTTTGAATTTTGAATAAATGAGCATGTTTCAACTCATCTTCTCTTTCTTGTACTTGTGGCATTTGTGGAATTGGACTTGCTGGGGGATTATTTGTGGACCTGTTACCCTAGGCGTACCTTGGTTTTAGGTACGGATAACAAGTTTGGTCAGGATGTCCGGAACAGCCATGGCAAAGTGGTCATGGGTGCTCTCGGTATTGGGAAAAAGAATGCCGTAGAGCAGCTGGGCTCCCGGGGCATGGTGAGATGGTGGATTTATGCTAAGAAGCTTAGCAAAGGATATTTATGAACCTATTATCCTTGGCGTACCCTGGTTCAGGATACGGATAATAGGGTAAAAGAAAACCAATATATTTGCTCAGAGGTTATGAGGACATGGCAAGCATGAGGGTTTTACCGTGGAATCTTTCTGCTCAGAGGTAATGAGGATATGGCAGGGGAGACTTCACGGAAGATATTCGTGGTCAACAGCAGACATTTATGGTCAACAGAGGACTTTTGTGGTCAACAGAGGACATTTGTGGTCAACAGAGGACATTTGTGGACCTATTATCCTTGTCGTACTCCGGTTGTGGGTACAGATAATAAGTTGAAAGGGAACCGACATACTTGCTCAGAGGTAATGTGGACATGGCAAGCATGAAGGTTTCTTCGACGGAGCCTTCCCACTCAGAGGTAATGAGGACATGGCAGGAGTGGGCTCAATGAAGAGGGGGTACATAGAACGACTCAGAGGTAGGAGAACATAGAAGTTCTATGCGAGGGGGCGGTTTGTTTTTGGTGGAAGTGAAAACGACTCAGAGGTAATGAGGACATGGCCGTTTCAGAAATTTGTGGACCGATTACCCTTTTGTGTATTGGGAGTGCGGGTAATGGATCATGAGGAAGGATCTCTTCCAGGAAGGAAGTTCAGAGGTATAATCATACGTGACTTGCTATCTGAAAGAGTGACCGGAATGTGAGTTCAGAGGCACCAGCGGGTACATAACTCGGTAATTTAGAATATTAAGAAAGTGTGAGTTCAGCGGCACCAGCGGGTACATGACTCGATAATTTGAAATGTTGTAGATGTGAGTTCAGCGGTACCAGCGGGTATATAACTTGATAATCTGAAATGTTGTGGATGTGAGTTCAGCGGTACCAGCGGGTACATAACTTGATAATCTGGAGAGAATGTCATTTAGACATAATATTTCTTTAGGAACTTGTCGTTGACGGGCAAAATAAGCAAGTCTCCATTTTGTTTTGCGAGGCGGTAAGCACCGTTGGAGAATACTGTCTCAATGATAAATGGGCCTTCCCACTTTGGATGGAATTTGCCGGCGGTCTTGTGAGTCATGACCATCGGCCTCCGTACTGCCAGAACAAGATCGCCCACCTGGAATGTTCTGATTTTGACCTTCTTGTTGAAGGCTCCGGAGATGCGTGCCTGGTATAGCTCAATTCGTTGCTGAGCCAAGAGGCACTTTTCGTCTAGTTTCTCCAATTTCTGTAGCCGGCGATGGTGGTTTTCGTCTGTCGTCAATTGATGTGTGTGGGCAACGCGTATTGAGGGGATCTGAGTCTCCAATGGGAGGACTGCCTCACTCCCGGACACCAGGAAGAATAGTGTATTCCTGGTGGCTGTTTGAACTGTGGTGCGATAAGCCCATAAGCATTCTCCGAGCTTCTCGTTCCAGTCGCATTTGTTGGAGGAGACAAACTTCTTGAGGAGTTTGATGATTGTTTTGTTGAATGCCTCTGCCAACCCGTTTGCTGTCGGGTTGTACGGTGTCGAAGCGACATTCTGAATACGGTGCTTATCGCAAAACCGATAGAATACGTGGCTTGCAAACTGCGGACCATTATCATGGATGATCCTTCGGGGCAGTCCGAAGCGGTAGATGATGTGATGCTTAAGGAAGCTGATCACGTTTGAAGTCTTGACTTCTGCGAGTGGGATAGCTTTCGCCCATTTGGAGAAGTAATCAGTGATCGCAAGTATGAAGCGATGTCCTCGAGAGGAAGGTGGGGTGATTGGACCAATGATATCTATTCCCCATGCTTCGAATGGCCAGGACGCCACTGTCGGATGTAGAAACTCGGATGGTTGGTGAATGAAGTCCGCGTGGACTTGGCAGGCTTTGCATTTTCTAGTATAGTCTATCGTATCTGCCACCATTGTGGGCCAATAGTAGCCTATTTGGCGAAGGCGGTCTTGCAGTTTTAGGTCGGGCTGGTGGGCCCCGTAGACACCGTCATGAGCTTCTCGTACGGCTTCTTTGGCTTCTGCATTTGACAGATACCAAAGCAGTAATCCGTCGTAGGAGTGACGATACAACATTTTCGTCTCTGTATCGTAGAAGAATCTGAGAGAACGCCGTCTGATGGAAGTGGCTTCCTTTGGGTTCTTGGGCAGGATATCGTAGACGACGAAGTCGATGAATGGTTGTCTCCAATCTGGGGTATCATCGATCGTCTGGGCGGAATAACTCGCTACAAATTGCACATTGTTCTTGGGACAGACCAGTTCGTGGCCTATCATATCCACTGATTGGCGATCATAGTTCGGAACTGCTAGGGAAGTGGCAAGACTAGCTAGGGCATCGGCTTCGATATTTCGGAGTCTGGGGACATGTTCGATGAAGAACCCTTCGAACGACGAGATGATGTCAATCGCTATTTGGTGATAGGGGATCATGTCTTCGTGACGGACCTCGTATGAGCCTCGGATCTGATTGACGATTAGTTGGGAATCGCCGTATGCTTCAAGGTATTCTACCCCCAGCTCTCTTGCGAGTTGGAGACCAATGACCAGAGCGTTGTACTTGGCCACATTGTTAGAGCAGGGCTCTGTGAGGGAATAAGCGCGGTTAATCACCAATCCGGTAGGGGAGACTAGCACTACCCCGACTCCGACGACGATATTGCCTTTAGGTCCGGTCCTCGAAGCACCGTCGAAGAACATTCGCCATATATTCTCATGAGAGGTTGCATGCGAGTTAGCGACCTCATCTGGGATCTCTTCATCTATCCTGGAGGACTCCGAGCCTGGGTGGGCTGCTAAGAAGTCTGCCAGGGCTTGACCTTTGACTGCCTTTTGAGGGATAAAGATCATATGATAAGGGGATAGCAATATTGCCCATGTAGCGAGGCGAGAGCTGAGTGCCCCTGGTTTAGTCATGAGGACCCTGAGAGGGTTGATTCGTGAGATCACGTGTATCATTTGTCCGATGACATAGTGTCACGTTTTCTGAATGGCGAACACCAGGGCGAGGCATTCCTTCTCTACAACGGTGTATCGGTGCTCTGGCCCAATCATCATTCGGCTAAGGTAATATATGGCCTGTTTATGGCCTGCATCGTTGTTCTGTGCCAGCAGAGCCCCGAGAGAGTGTTCTATTGCTCGAACATAGAGCAGGAATGGTTTTTCCGGAACCGGAGCCACCAAAACTGGAGGATTTGACAAATATTCTTTGATGCTGTCGAAAGCACGTTGACATTCCTCGTCCCATACGAATGAGACTCCTTTCTTCATGAGGTACGTGAACGGTCGGCATCGCCCGGAGAGGTTAGAAATGAACCTCCCGATGTAAGCTAGCCTCCCTTGGAGGCCTCTGAGTTTGCGGAGATTTCTTGGGGGACCCATCTCCATGATTGCTTTTGTCTTCTCAGGGTCTACATGGATATCCTTTGCAGTGATGATGAAGCCCAAGAACTTCCCGCTGGATACGCCCAGAAAGGACTTCGTAGGGTTCATTTTCAAATTGTGTGCTCGCATTAGGTTGAACACCGTCCTTAGATCCTGCAGATGGTCTCCTTTGCAGCGGCTTTTAACGGCTATATCGTCAACGTAGCACTCCACTGTCTTGCGTAAGTGGTCTCTGAAGATGATGCTCATGGCTCTTTGATAGGTGGCGCCAGCATTCTTCAAACCGAAAGGCATGACTGTGTAGCAGTACGTGCCAATTGGTGTTCAGAATGATGTATGCTTTTCATCATCAGGAGACATTTTGATTTGGTTGTACCCCGAAAAGCCATCTATGAATGACATACGTTCGAAGCCGCAGGTATTGTCGATCATGATGTCTGTGATAGGAAGGGGGAATTCATCTTTGGGGCATGCCTCGTTCAGATTGCGGAAGTCGATGCAGATTCAAATTTTCCTATTCTTCTTAAGGACGGGTACTATATTGGCGATCCAATCGGGATGTTGCTCCTCATGAATGAAGCCGTTGGCTATCAGTTTGTTGACTTCGGCTTCGATCACGTCCATGATGCCTGGGCGGAAGCGTCGCTGTTGTTGCTTGACTGGCTTCGCATCTGGCCGAATATTGAGTTTGTGAAGAGCAATGTCGGGATTTAACCCTGGCATATCTTCATAGCTCCAGGCGAACACATTAATGTATTCTCTGACAAGTTCTAGCAGCGACTCCCGTTCTTCGTCTGTTAGGCTTTTACTGACAAAAATTGGTTTCGAAGAAGATTCACTGCCGAGATCCACTTGTATGACCTCATCTTCGGTAGGAAGTTCTCTTTGTTCGAATCGCTTTTCCCATTGTGCGTCCAATTGCTGGGCCTATGGCTCTAGCTCGAGGATTTGGGGATGTCTTCGTCTTCTTCGTAAGCGTCGGCAAATGCCATATTGACTGTCATGACTTGTCTGAACACATCTCCGATGCTGGTATCCGAGTCCGAAGTTGGTGACCCGGTTGAATGTGACTGCCAGTCGCATTCTTCATCTGAACTCTCAGGGGTTGTAGTAGGCGTTACATACCCCAACTCGCATCGAGTTTTGCTATAGTAGTCTCGTGGTTTGTCCGCCGGGACTGGCGGCTTCAAAGGTAATCGTCGTCCAGTGCTGTAGTTCAAACCTGGCGTCGTCTCCAGATCATACCCCTATTTCTGTATGAGATATTTGGATTGAGGGCTATAGAGATACAGAGGCAGTCTTCCGGTGTTTGACCCGAGGTCGGCTTCCTCTATGGTGAGGGGATGCGGGTTGTTCGTCCGGCCGAAGATTATCGGATGATCCCCTCCCTCGATTATTCGGTAAGCGTCTTCTACTGGAGTAAGCTGGATCGCGGTGTACACATTTGTCCTTTGTGTGTGCAGGGGAGTGCCTATACCGTGTTCTATAGCATACATTGTACATAGCGTATTGAGCTCGGTGTAGTTCAAAGATAACCCTTTATTGATGAAGTAAGGTATCTTTTCTAGAGGGATTACATCATCAGCGGAGGGGACATCAGTATGGGCAGCCACATACTTGGCTAGCTCCGGTTCCTCTTCGGCTACCCCCTGTGTAAATGAAGATTGAGAGGACGACCTGGGAAGCTTGATTGTCAGTGGTTCAGTTGGTGGAGCAGAGCGTGGAGTTGTTGGCAGACTAGCGACCCCCAGTTTGGCACTTGATGTGGAGCGAGGCATGGCCGGTTCGCTAGAAGTGTCAGACCTCGCATCGGGGTGACGACCCTTCTTGGGAAGGCGTATCGTCAGTGGCCTGTCGGAGGGATTGAGCTTCTCTATTTGGGGCTGACCGACTCTCGACAGTCTGATTGTTAGTGGCCCTGTTGTGGATCTCGGTACTTGACCAGACCTTGGTAGCCGGATTATCATCTGCTCTTCCTGCGCCGAGAGGCTGATCGCGTCCTTCCGCAGAGTGGCGGTAAGGGGTACGGACCTTCCCGGTTTACGAGCTTGTAGGTGGATTGTCAGAGGTCCTTCTGATCCCATGGCCGTTTCGGTACCAGCTTGTTCATTTCCTTCATCAAGGTGCCTCTTCGACTTTTTGTATAGGCAGGAGTCCGAGTAGTAAGATTTGACCCCTTTGAAGGGATCGATGTCAGCAAATTCCGTCTTCACGTAGTCGTATTTGTCGACATATTTGAAGCATTGGTGCAGCTTGGAAGGCACGATCATATAATCGTGTATCCACGGGCGCCCTAAGAGGATATTGTAAGAAGTGTCTACATCGATGATGTAGCAGGTGACTTCGAATTGGAGGTCGCCAATTTGACACTTCAGACGAATCTTCCCAATAGGGTAGCTCCTGCCCGAATTGAAACCGCTGTTGGCGGTGCTTGTAGGCGTCAGACGATGCATTGGGATACGGAGATGGTGTAGCAGACCCTTCAGGATGATGCTTATGGAAGAGCCTGGATCAATATGTATCTGATCCACCTTTACGTCGTCGATGTATCCAGTGTAGTATAATGGGCGATCATGCAGATTAGTTTTGATGAGCATGTCCTGCGGAGTGAAGACAATGTTGGGCATTGCTCCCGTACAGGCACTGTCCTGGAGATCCACAGGTGAGTCCTCCCCGGTGTGGTTGGATTGAGCCAGATAGACATCGGCATTTTGGAGTACTTCACTTAATGCAATACGAACGTCCTTGGAGAGCCTTAGGAGTTTGTACAGTGATAACTTGGCCGGTGTGTTAGCCAATTGCGCTAAGATGTCAAAGTTGTAGGGCCTCTCTAGCCCTTGGGCTGCCTCTTTTTGGAGGGATTTGTCGAAGCGAGTCTCCCTCGGCATAGGCTTGTCGGTCGTCAAAGGCTGAGCCGGTCCCGGAGCATCAGTTGTAGTGGGTTGATGGTTTTCAGCTAGATCGTCAACCATAGGTTGGGATTGCACTCCGGACCGTGTGACGATGGCTGTAGCTTCCTCGTTGTCTGCCAAGATTGTGTGGCAGGTCCTGACCTTTCCACTTTTCCTTTTATCGGTAGAAGATGGTGTGGGCCGAGTCACTTCTGACACTAAGTCTGGATGGATCCACATGACCTCCCCTCGAGATGTGGTGAGGGGTACTAGACCGGCAGCCTGATCCCGGGGGGTGGAAGATTGGTAATCTCCATTGTCGCTAGAGGGACGGGGACCACCCCGTCTTGAGTCTTCGTCGGAGGGAAGCTGTCGAATTATACGAAGACCATATTGGCCGCCACGGTTACCTCTTCGAAATCGATGGCCAGCGCGTTTGAATCGATGAGGTTTTGTATGTACCGTTTCAGTTGGTAGCAATCATGTGTAGCATGATGGACATAGCGATGATAATGGCTTTACTTTGGATTCTCCATCTCTGCCGGTCGCGGTTCCCGTCTTGGTGGAGGAAGCTGAATCCTGTCCTCTTGTATGAGCATGTCCAAGATGGGCTTAACGTGACCGTCTTCAAAGGAGTAAGTGATTTGCGGCCATTGTTTGTCTGCTGGCTTCGGCTCAGGTTTTTGTGCTGTATCGGCCACCATAGCCTGCTTTCCCTTGCTGTCCCAATTGTTGGAGGGGCTACCCCCATTATCGTTGTTGGGACGCTTGCCCTTGTTTTCTCCTTTCGAGATGTGCAATCCCAGTTGGCGAGCCTTCTTCAGTCGTTCTTCGGCGCTTGTGGCGCTGATGATGAATGTCTTCCAATCTTTGAATTAACTTTTGCCCATCCAGAGACTGATTGTTGGAAGCAGTCTCCTTTGGCAAATTTCAATCAAAGAGGAATCTGGATTTTCGGAGGGTAGCTTCATGGCGGTTTGGCGGAACCGCTCAATGTAGTTCCTTGTCAACTCCTCCCCTTGGACGACGTCCATGAGGGTGGACATGGTGATGTCCTGCCCTACTTCGTAGAATCTCTCTAAGAACAGGCGCTTGAAGCCGGCGAAGGAGTGGATGCAGTTGTCCGGCAGATTGCGATACCAGTCGAAGGCGACTCCTTCCAATGCCCCAATGAATAATCGAGTGAGGATAGCATCATCATGGGGTAGATGGTCGGTGGTGACCTCGAAGTAAGTGATGTACCGACTTGCTGAGCTCTTGCCATCATACGGGTTGATATTGAACGGCTTATATTTTGGTGGGAATGGAACATCCCTCCATTCGGCAGGGTATGGTTGCCGAATTCTGAGGTCTTGAGCGTTTTCTCGGGCATGGAACATGGCTCGGAGCTCCTGAACCTCTCTTCTTACTTCTCGGGCCTCATCTGTCGCGGTAGGGGCTGTTATTTCGGGAGGATTGTTGCCCGGGTTTGGTGCCGCCAAATTCGAGTCCGCATTGACCATGGGACCCGTGCTCGTTTGGCCAGGCATCCCTCCTTGCAGAGTTGGAAGGGCCGCTTTAATCTCGTCTACAGACTTGACCAAAGCAAGTAATATAGCTTCGAGACTGTCGATGCACTGGCGATCACTGGAACCACCTTGATTACTGTCCGTCATGAACACCGTCCTTACATGAGGAGTGATGGAAGGAACGGTGGAGGATGTGCCCTCCGAGTCGTACCCATGTACCGAGAAGTCATCGGGATATGTGGGAATATTGTCTTCTGGTTCGGACTCGGAGGGAACAGTACCCCCAGCCTCAGAGTCTGCTTCGTCTTGAGAGTCATGGATGTCCTCGGGGACGTCGGCGTCTGTTATACCTGATGGAAGAGTTGTTTTCCCGGGTTCGTCTCCTTGAAACACCGGATTGTTGTAGATGTTCGGAGGACTGCTACCCTCAACCCCCAGCGATGTGGATGATGAATTTCCCACTGCAGCAGACTTCGTCTTTGAACGGGTGTGTTGGAATACTCCGGTGGAGGACAACCGTTTAGACGACAGTTTCTTAGCTGTAGTGGTTGAGGTCTTCGGGGTGGAGATGCTTGCCTTCTTCCCTCTCCCCTCGGCGAGGACTTTCTGAGTGGAATTGCAGGAGACAACAGGAGGTGCCTCGTCTTCTGAGCTCGGACGTTGTAGCCTTTGGAAGACAGACGGCCGATCTTTCGTCACTGTCGCGTTGTTGCAACAGCAGTTGACGATGATTTGGGTGCAGTGATGTCCAAGCGAGGACTCTTTGTACACCGAAGCCCCGTCTTTTTCCTTACGCTTGTGGAGGATATCCTCATGCAGGTCAGAGGAACCACTCTGTCCGTTCGCCGTCGGGGCTGGATTCGAGTAGTTCTGTACAACTTTCCATCAGAGGCCCGCGTGATAATCAGCGGGATGCCCCGATGGTCAGAGGTTGGGGCAGCTGACTGGGCTTGGTGAGCCCGCGCTGCCCTAGACTTCCTCCTTTTAGCACTTGCGGGTGCGTAATAGGAGGAGTCCAAGTTGAATACCACAGAGTCTGGCTTATCATCCAGATGACCATCAGAGTCAGGACCGTACGAGAGACGGTCGAAGACTGATCGACAGGAGCGTGGAATGGACGCTATGCGGCTAGAATTGAGTACCGTGCAGGCTGTCTGCACGCAGTTGTCTTCTGCTGTTGGATGAGTTATTTTTGAGCGGCTAGGAGTCACGACCGTACAGGCTGGCCGCATGCGGTTGGCAATTGTGGCCGCATGGGTTTTCTGCAAGCGATTGACTTCCATAGCCGTATGAGTTTCATCCATGTGATTGGCAACTGTAGCCGAATAAGCCATGCGGCTGACAGATGTGACCGTATGATTTTTCTTCATGCGGCTAGCGGATGTGGCCGCATGAGCTTTTTCCATGCGGCTAGCACCCCTATGCGGCTCGGTTCGCGTAGAGTTCCTCTTTGCCCCTGTAAGTCCAGCATCATAGTGTTTTCGTCTGCCGAACTTGGGGACAGCAGAGTTGTCTACGGTCTGAAGTGGGGCCGCAGAAGAGTCCTTCTCGCCGTCTTGAGCAACAGAGGGTATCCCGTCGAGGGGTTGGAGAGGAGCAAATGATTTTGGCCTCCACTCTCTGCGAGCTTTCGTCGTGCGGGTATGCTTCTGGACCGGGCCAGCGCTTCCTTCGGAGAGCTTCTCTTCAAACGCCTGTTGGTCGAAGCGGACGACCATCTTTTGTTGCGTGGAGCCAATTTTGGCTGCATCCGACTGCGTCACCAACTCCTCAGCCGTGGAGAAGTTCGTCCCCAGCAGAGTCGCCATCGTGTTTGCCATAAAATATAAAAGAACAGAACAATTATCGGAGGACCGGACTTTTACTTCACGTTACAAACTCGCTTGTACAAAGAAAGCCTAGGGACGAAAACCTTGGTACAGCAATCTAAGTACAATTGTTTATTTTAGATTCTGGGGGGTGACGATAGAGGCTCGGGAAGGCGACGGCAGCCCTGTCTTACTCCTTGGACGATCAGTATGCTGCCTTGGCTCCTGTGAAGAGATGGTTGGCGTTGATGAAGAAATGCTCTTCTTGCTCTCCTCGGGTTGCTCTGCTGACTTCTCTCTTTCTCTGTATATTTTCTCTCTAATTATTAGGGGGGAAGCTCTTTTTTTGTCTCTCTCCTTCTGATCGTGTATATTTTACATGGGAATGGCACCTTGCTATTTATAATAGTGGGGGCATCATTAGGGTTTGGATGATTATCCATTCTCAAAGTGGCGGCGGCCTGATGTATAATCAATCTGGACCATTCGTTTAAGGCGTGAAGGATCTGGCCATAAATGGGGATAGTATTGAATCCTATGAATGATTAATGCTGATTGCTTTAAATCTTCATGATTGGCTGTGTCAAGCTTGGATCTCTCACCGCGTGTTCCATTAGCTTGATCAGGAATGATATGACCTGATCTCATTAATTATGAGGATAACGTTAAATATGGTCATTGGAATCTGGTAAATCTCCGATTGATCTGCATCCCATAATCATCCTTGCTACCAGCTGTTAAGTCGTGGGGGCCATTGAATCTATGCCACGTGTCTTAATGGTGGATCCTGTCAGAACCGTATGATATCCATGAACAGTATGAGACAGCGTCTCAGTGAACCGCATAAGTATAGTACTCACGAGCCGCATGGGATGGTTTCTCGGTGAGCCGCATAGATATAGTACTCACGAGCCGCATAGGATGGCTTCTTGGTGAACCGCAGGAAGATAATTCTTGCCAGCCGCATAGGATAACTTCTTGGTGAGCCGCATAGGTGTAGTACTCGCGAGCCGCATGGGATGACTTCTTGGTGAGCCGCAGGAAGATGATTCTTGCCAGCCGCATGGGGCTATTCTTCAAGTGAGCCGCATGGGAGTAGCCATGTGGCAATCTCGGATCGTGTCGAAGATTTTCTCTTGTTCCCAAAGAGTCTGTCATTATGACAGGGCCATTATGACACTTCATGTCAGAGCCGTCAGCTGTTAAATCATGGCAGAGCATTAAATAGGGTCGTTGCTCGATGGCCAGCTGTGTGAAGGGGTCCCATGGGGACACGTGGCGTTGATCGAGCCGCATATCTCTGTTGGTCGTATGTGAGCCGCATGTACTTCTGAACCGCATGTGGCTAGGGGGCTCTTTGAACCGCATAGGACTATCCCTATGTAAGCCGCATAGACTCTCCTGCAATGAGCCGTATGAGACTAAGAGTCTCTCTGAATCGCATGGGACCATTCCTGTATGAGCCGCATGGGGTTCTCCTGATCCGAGCCGCATAGATCATTATTCTGATATTTTTCATGCTTCTACAGACGGTTCGTCCGTTCATTATCATCCGACGGTTCGTCCGTTCATTATTATCCGACGGTTCGTCCGTTCATTATCATCCGACGATTCACCCGTTCATTCATTATCGCTTGACGGTTCATCCGTTCGTTAATATCCATTTTGACGGTTTGTCCGTTCATTCCATCATTTGACGGTTTTCCCGTTCATCTCACATCCACATCAGCAACTTATCGTTTCGATTAAGTTGTCAATTGAGATAATAATATTCGGTATATTCTGCCACGTCCATATTACCTCTGAGCAGATATAATGAATATAATTATTTTCTACAAAATTATCAAGAAATATAACATGTCTTGCACCTCTGAATATATTTTCTATCTCTATTATTTATATCTGAACAAGATATGCAACAAATAATGGAGCCACAGCAAAAATGTCTTTTATTAATTAAGATATGAGACATTACAAAAAACATAAGTACAAAATGTTCCACTAAGATGGAGGTATTATCAGATTATCAATCTGCTGCTTTAGAGTCTGCAGCCGTTCTTCACGAGTGGACATCACCCTCCTTCTGGCTTCTTCTATCCCGGTTTCTTCATTGAAAGAAGGCATGGCCACCATTCGGCGAGTAATCTAAGTATTATGAGCTTCCGCATACTCATCCCTCTCCTGAATCAGAGCATTGAATTGTTGGGTCGCAAGTTGATGATCAGCAACTTCATCTTCTAATTCCTTCTGGAGACGAGCAAACTCTGCCCTTAGCTCAGCAGCTCTCTTCTCATTTCTCTTGGCCATCAAGGTTACTGATTCCAGCTTGGAGTTATGTTCAGCAGATTTTGCAGAGAAGGCTTCCAAAAGATTTTGGAGATTGACCCTTTCAATATCAGCTGCTTGAGCCAGTTGCTCGAATTCTGCTTGCACTAGAGATTCTACGTCTCCTTGGTTGAGCTCTTTATAGATTTTGATGGAAATCTCTAACTTATTCAAAATATGTTCCAGGAGAGTGGCTTGAGCCTTGTCACCTTGTTCCCGGATAGCCCTTACTAATAGAGATGTTGGACCTCTAACCATGAAAAAATCAGTACCCTCTTTTTCCATCATTCTTTTTACTAGAGGGCCCAAAGATTCAAAAAAGCATCTAGTAAATGATTGGATCACAAGATTATTAGTTGCTATAGCACCAGGAGTTGCAGCTACTCCTGTTGATGACGAGGCTGCAGGATGTTCAATCTCTCGTATCTGGACAGCGGGCTCTTTGAACGAAGGAGCCAAAGTAGAGCTAGTTGCCCCTCCCGGTTGTTCTTCTGCAAAAAATAAAAATTGTCATTTTGCCTGTTGTTTGCTATTGTCCAAGAAGATTAAAGATGAAAATTATCTTACAATGGTTGAATCCAGTAATGAGCCTGTCATCTGCTGGAATAGGCTCTAGCCGAGCAGAAGTAGCTTCAGCCATAATAGCTTGGCTACTGCCCGCTTCAGAACCACAGGATAAGTGATGACTGCTACTAACAATCACCGTCGTTATAGGCACTATGTCCGTGCACGTCGGTGGTGCTAGAGGAGTCTCACGATCTGCAGGAAATACAAATAGAGACTTTAGCTATCAATCTATTTAAGAGAAGATTGCTAATTTCATTTTTATACCTTGAGGATCAGTGGCGGGAGTTTCTTTCGGAGCTTCTTCATCTGCTGCTTTTTCTGGAGATACTTCTGCCTCAACATCCTTTTCAGGATTTAAGGTATCAGCAGCATTTTCTAGAACCTCAATATTCTCTTCAGGATTTAAGGTATCATAGACAGCATTAGGAGATATATGCACTTCATCATCTCTTTCGAGATCTTGCATATATTCATCAATATTGTCAGACGAAGAGCTCTCTTCATCTTCATCTTCTTCTGGTGCATTCCCGCTGGTAGTTGCAGCTTGGTCACAATAGTTCTCCAACGGGCTGTAGCTGCAATCTTCTAGAGCCGCAATCACTTCGCGATCTTCCTCTTTACGAAGGGTTCTAGGAGTAGGCGGAAGTTGAGTCGTCTTCGTAACAGGTGAAAGAGAGTGTACAACATTTTGCTCTTCCTCCACTTCCTCCATAATACTTCCTCTAGGCTCTTCAGCCTCAGTTCTCGGATCAGGATCTTTCCTCTGTTCGATCTCTGCTCTATGTTCTGGACTAGGAGTTTTATTCCTAGGCTCTGAAATAGGAGTGGGAGATGGCAAAGTTAATCCAGCCGTAGCATCCACTACCATTGAAGACGGGGCTCGATTTCTTCTTTGGGCCAACTTCTTTCTTTTCAGAGGCCTCTCAGGGCTCTCTATATTTACAGTCTCGACTTGTCTATGGACAGAGGTCGGTGTGGTAGCCTCTGTTTGTTGAATTGTCTCGGCCAGCTGCCGAGATTGAGATCTAGTTGTAATCTTCTCAGAAGAATGATCTAAAATCAATTTCTTCTTTGCTGCTGGAGCGGGAGGCTCCTCTCTTCTCCTCCTTTTGGCTGGAGATTTGTCCACCTTCAAAGAGACACGTAGTGGTGCGTTAACTTCTTGAGGGAACATAACATCCCTTGAAGCTTCCAAAGGTGCATCTTTTGGCTCATGTATTTCATCATTCCCTATGAGCGACATGACGACTCCTTTCCTCTTCATTCTTGTGGAAGACGCGAAGCTATCCGCGAGGTTGAAATTCTCAGCAAAAGTGTTCGAGGATGTATAGAATACTGAATATGTAAATAACATCCGAGGGCCATGATTGCTGTTTGCTGGCATCGAGAACGTCACTTTCGTATATCGAGCATTATAATAAGCCCATGCTCGGGCCCCATCTATCAAATAACCCTTTCCCTGAAGACATGTGATAGCATTCTCCACATGGAATTGGTCGTACCCGAACTGCCGAGCAAATCGACTGGGAAGATATGGCTCTAAATAACATTCATCTTCAAACCGGTACACCAAATGGGACGGTCGAATTATTTTCAACCACTCAAAAGCTGTACGGCTCAGATGATGCATCTGCGAGTCAATCATATTTGTCCGCATTTGTTTGTAACCAGCAGGAGGATGGGTGCAATAAAAGTTCCATCCTTTACTCAAGTTTAAAGCATATGTACAATCTCTCAGAGCAGTGAATTTCTACTTGCTTTGAGAATATCTCCGCAAGAGGCTGCCGTCGACCGGTCCCATGCCGGGATCCATCAAAGTGGGATGGTGAAGGAGTAACCACCCAAATAGATATGTATATGGAAATTCCAATCGAGGAAATTTCTTTTCACCCTTGGATTTCAGCATCAGATCGACGAATAGACGAAGACCAGCATTCAGCTTACAAGTCATTGCTGACAGAAGATCCATCTTATAGCCGAAGACTAATCTAACGGCAGCAAAAAGAACACCGCGATGGAAGCGGTCTACAGCACTGGATCCCGGGACTACAAACCGACGAAGCCAATATGTCAGAAACCCTGCTAATTGGGCTTCTTTTGACATCGGTCTATATCCTACTCTCAAATAACTTTCGAGAGTATCTCCTTTTTTCAAAGGAGGACATTGATAGTCATCCTTCATCTCTTTATCAAAATCGCCACTTTCTTCCATCAACTTCATCACTTCTGTGTTGCTCAATGGCTTAAAGAAATCAGGATAGCATCTATCGTGTTCCTTGGTCTTCGGTTCTTGAATGTGGTTAAGGAACAGATAAGGTAGCCATTTCGAGGAATAGCAAGTGTTTGCTGTAGCACTTTTATAATACAGAGAATAGATTTTATAATGACATAGCAGTTCCTCAAAGACTGCTACCATTTCTGCATTCTCTCTCCGGAGTCTGTCCAACTCATTATTGGTTGAGGCAAATTCTTCACATGGAGCATCTCCCAATGGCAAATAAGAGATGTACTTCATCTCATGAAGTGCAAACCCGATTTCTCCATCGGGAGTCATGAAGGTCCATGTTCTGTAATTGTATCTCTCTGCTAGAGCCAAGAATAGGTGCAGGTTTGGAGCAAAACCATAGACAGTGGCATGCACTGCTTGGTACAAGTTGATTTGCTGCAGTTCGCTTTCAAACTTGGTCAGAATCCAATTTGCTATGCAGCTCCATCTTTTAAAATCTGGATTCACCAATCCAGTTAGTCTGATGTCCTGCTCAGGATATCTTCTTTCGACCTTCGCAAACTCATTTGCAAAAATTGGGGTTCTGACGGGCATTAACAAGGAAGAATTCTCTGTCGGAATACAACCGGGTTTCAGACCTCTCAACAAAACACTGTACCGTTCTGAGGAACTGTAGAACATATCCTTCTTACTTGGCCCCTTCTTCACAAAAATTCTTCCTGGACGGGCATCTTGGAACGGTGTAAGGTTCCATTCCATCTTTCTCGGATAGCTCGCATGAGCATACCGGGATAAGGGGAGGCAGCGTGGGACATTTGGTATCGAGAAAGATCTATCCGTCTGATGGACAATCCTTTCTTCCATCCTTGGTCTCGGTTGAGAACTTTTCTCAAAAGCTTCACCGAATAAGAATAATGGTTTCTTATGTATGACAGCATCTGCTGATTCCAGAGGTTTTTCGTTCATCAAACATTACAGTGTCTCATTATTTTGGGATATCAAAATAGCCTGACGGAAGGTCGGCAGATCATATTGAAGATAGTGCACATGTGACAAGTCCTCTTTATATTCTGATTCTGAAAGGGTTCCTACGAAGTTCTCGTATTCTGGGTCTTCTCTAGTATTAACTGCATCAGACAGAGAAAATAAAAAATTTCAGTATAAGTCAAAGTCAAAGATTCAGTTTGCGCAAATGTTAGATTGCGCAAAATCAAATTGCACAATATCAGATTGTGCAAATAATCAGATTGCGCAAACAAACAGATATTAGTTTGCGCTGAAAGAATCTTGCGCAAAACAGCAAATTGCGCTGACTTTTGTCAGCACAGTTCAACCAATTGCGTAGAAAGTTGTTCTTCATAAAAATAAAGAATGAACTGATTTGTGCAACCAGAACCCTAAAAAGGGGTGGCGCAGTATGATCGCATCCCTAAAAAGAGATGGACTTTGAAGAGACTGTGAAATCAAAACTCTAAAAAGAGTTTTTGATTAGGTCATCTACCTATCATTGCTGGATGAGCCGTTTCATGGCGAGAAGCTCGTCACGCAGCCCTAGTCGATGATTCAGCAGGGGCCTTGCCCTTAGCAGCGGCAGAGGATCGTCGGGGAGCCATTAGGATCGTCGGAGAAGAAAGGAGGAAAGAGCTCAGAAAGTTTTCTCTCAAGTGCACGAAGAAAACAAGTAAAGAATACTTTGAAGGAATTGAAGAACTATTTATAGTTTTTCAGATCGAAACGGTCGCCTTAGATTGCGGCTAAAAATGGGCTAAACCCTCAGATTGCGCAGACAGCTCACTATATGCGCAAATTGATTTCAAATTCAAAATTCAAAGTATTTCGAAATTTTAAATAAATTCAAATTTCGAAAACTTTGAAGGGGGTCTTGTAGGTCCTGAAAAATCAAGTTGCACACATCAATAAAGTCAGAATATCAACTTTCAGATGAACTGCACAGACATCAGATTGCGCATCCTTCAGATTGTGCACGATAGATTGCGCATACTTCCAAGCGCGCAGGCTGACGTGGCAAATCACCATCATTACCTAACACAAATCAAATCTTCTGACAGCTGACAGCACGGAGAACGAGGCGACCGTTCGTTTAATCGTGCAGCACGGTGCTCGGGGACAGCTGGCAGCGCAATCCATGGCAGCGCAATCCATGTTGGCGCAATCCATGTTGGCGCAATCCATTCCTGCGCAGTCCAAGTCTGCGCAATTCAAAACCAGCGTAATTCAATATGCGCGTTCTATCAACACAAATGACAAAATATACGTGGCATTCATGCCATCAATTGCTCATTTCGTGGCAACTGTCTATGCACGATCATCAGAAACCCTGCTAATTGGGCTTCTTTTGACATCGGTCTATATCCTACTCTCAAATAACTTTCGAGAGTATCTCCTTTTTTCAAAGGAGGACATTGATAGTCATCCTTCATCTCTTTATCAAAATCGCCACTTTCTTCCATCAACTTCATCACTTCTGTGTTGCTCAATGGCTTAAAGAAATCAGGATAGCATCTATCGTGTTCCTTGGTCTTCGGTTCTTGAATGTGGTTAAGGAACAGATAAGGTAGCCATTTCGAGGAATAGCAAGTGTTTGCTGTAGCACTTTTATAATACAGAGAACAGATTTTATAATGACATAGCAGTTCCTCAAAGACTGCTACCATTTCTGCATTCTCTCTCCGGAGTCTGTCCAACTCATTATTGGTTGGGGCAAATTCTTCATATGGAGCATCTCCCATTGGCAAATAAGAGATATACTTCATCTCATGAAGTGCAAACCCGATTTCTCCGTCGGGAGTCATGAAGGTCCATGTTCTGTAATTGTATCTCTCTGCTAGAGCCAAGAATAGGTGCAGGTTTGGAGCAAAACCATAGACAGTGGCATGCACTGCTTGGTACAAGTTGATTTGCTGCAGTTCGCTTTCAAACTTGGTCAGAATCCAATTTGCTATGCAGCTCCATCTTTTAAAATCTGGATTCACCAATCCAGTTAGTCTGATGTCCTGCTCAGGATATCTTCTTTCGACCTTCGCAAACTCATTTGCAAAAATTGGGGTTCTGACGGGCATTAACAAGGAAGAATTCTCCGTCGGAATAAAATCGGGTTTCAGACCTCTCAACAAAACACTGTACCGTTCTGAGGAACTGTAGAACATATCCTTCTTACTTGGCCCCTTCTTCACAAAAATTCTTCCTGGACGGGCATCTTGGAATGGTGTAAGGTTCCATTCCATCTTTCTCGGATAGCTCGCATGAGCATACCGGGATAAGGGGAGGCAGCGTGGGACATTTGGTATCGAGAAAGATCTATCCGTCTGATGGACAATCCTTTCTTCCATCCTTGGTCTCGGTTGAGAACTTTTCTCAAAAGCTTCACCGAATAAGAATAATGGTTTCTTATGTATGACTGCATCTGCTAATTCCAGAGGTTTTTCGTTCATCAAACATTATAGTGTCTCATTATCTTGGGATATCAAAATGGCCTGACGGGAGGTCGGCAGATCATATTGAGGATAGTGCACATGTGACAAGTCCTCTTTATATTCTGATTCTGAAAGGGTTCCTACGAAGTTCTCGTATTCTGGGTCTTCTCTAGTATTAACTGCATCAGACAGAGAAAATAAAAAATTTCAGTATAAGTCAAAGTCAAAGATTCAGTTTGCGCAAATGTTAGATTGCGCAAAATCAAATTGCACAATATCAGATTGCGCAAATAATCAGATTGCGCAAACAAATAGATATTAGTTTGCGCTGAAAGAATCTTGCGCAAAACAGCAAATTGCGCTGACTTTTGTCAGCACAGTTCAACCAATTGCGCAGAAAGTTGTTCTTCATAAAAATAAAGAATGAACTGATTTGTGCAACCAGAATCCTAAAAAGGGGTGGCGCAGTATGATCGCATCCCTAAAAAGAGATGGACTTTGAAGAGACTGTGAAATCAAAACTCTAAAAAGAGTTTTTGATTAGGTCATCTACCTATCATTGCTGGATGAGCCGTTTCATGGCGAGAAGCTCGTCACGCAGCCCTAGTCGATGATTCAGCAGGAGCCTTGCCCTTAGCAGCGGCAGAGGATCGTCGGGGAGCCATTAGGATCGTCGGAGAAGAAATGAGGAAAGAGCTCAGAAAGTTTTCTCTCAAGTGCACGAAGAAAACAAGTAAAGAATACTTTGAAGGAATTGAAGAACTATTTATAGTTTTTCAGATCGAAACGGTCGCCTTAGATTGCGCCTAAAAATGGGCTAAACCCTCAGATTGCGCAGACAGCTCACTATATGCGCAAATTGATTTCAAATGTAAAATTTAAAGTATTTCAAAATTTTAAATAAATTCAACTTTCGAAAACTTTGAAGGGGGTCTTGTAGGTCCTGAAAAATCAAGTTGCACACATCAATAAAGTCAGAATATCAACTTTCAGATGAACTGCACAGACATCAGATTGTGCATCCTTCAGATTGTGCACGATAGATTGCGCACACTTCCAAGCGCGCAGGCTGACGTGGCAAATCACCATCATTACCTGACACAAATCAAATCTTCTGACAGCTGACAGTACGGAGAACGAGGCGACCGTTCGTTTAATCGTGCAGCACGGTGCTCGAGGACAGCTGGCAGCGCAATCCATGGCAGCGCAATCCATGTTGGCGCAATCCATTCCTGCGCAGTCCAAGTCTGCGCAATTCAAAATCAGCGTAATTCAATATGCGCGTTCTATCAACACAAATGACAAAATATACGTGGCATTTATGCCATCAATTGCTCATTTCGTGGCAACTGTCTATGCACGATCATGCTCAATTCAATAAAAAGTTGCCATGTGTCCAAGACAGTTGGACCACGATCCAATAACTGCCTGTGCAGTCCACTGTTGCGCAATCCAATGGCTGCGCAAACCATCTTGCACAGTCCAGAATAACTGAAAGTTAGTTATTTCTCAGAACTCTATAAATAGAGTTTCAAGTCTCCATTCAAGGGGATCGATAATCAAAAATCAGAGATTAGATTATCAGACTTCAAAGTTCAGAGAGTTCAGGAGTTCTTGTCCAAGTGCTGCTGTATTCTTCTGAGGCTTTTGCATTCAATCTCCGAGGCTTTTTGCCTTCAATTCCAGAGTTGCCTTCAACTTCAGAGGCTTCGTCTTCAGAGTTCACATCGTCCAAGGGATAAAGCCATCGTCATCTAGATTGGATTCCTACAGTTGTACGAATCCCAGAATTCAAATTGTAATTTTTTACAAAGTTTGTATCAATAAAGTTTTATACTTTTGTTTTTGCAAACATACGCGAGGCTGGATTGTGCCACATTGGGTTGCGCCAACCTTATGTTGTGCCAACCTTATGTGCGCCACGTCATCCTGCTTTAGAATGTAAGTTGTCTCAACTTCATCAGGTTGCGCGAGCTTCAGTCAACGAGTCAAACTGCGCCTGATTTGGACTGCGCCTAGACACGTGGCAGCTTTTGAATAATTCATCCAGATTGTGCCTAGGCACAACTAAAGAATTTTTTTATATTGCACCTAGGCGCAACTCACAAGCTGTGCAAGACAGCTATCAATTAAATCTCTTCGAACGGCACGTTTTGAGGGATTTGAAAAGATTTTCTTCGTTTACTGTGCTGTCAGTTGTCAGAGATGTCAGGCAATGAGGGAAATTAAATGTCAGACTCTACGTAGACTTTGGTGCAACATGACTGGACACAGTCTGATATATGGTACAACCTGATCAGTGGCGCAGTTTAATCTTCGATCTTCATAACAGTGTCACAGCTTGATTTTTGGGGCGCAACTTAATTGTTGGGTGGTAAATACTTGGCGCAATTTGATTTTTAGGCCCTACAGCCCGGACCTATAAATAGCTTTGTGAAGAGTTTTGTTTCTCATTTCACTTAGCTTTCCATCATGGAGACAAACTCGATCGGTCCCTTGCCTTGGCGAGTTAACGATGAACTCCTTCCGACGACGAAGATGTGCCGAGTTGGTTTTTTCACCATCGATCCTGTTTTCTTACAAGCCTGTGAAAGTGCCTGTTGTATCCAAATATCGGGATCGTCGTATCCCGACACGGGCTGAAGGTGCCCGTTGCATCCAAAGCTCGGGGCAGTCGTGCCCCAATTTTTGTGATGCTGGAAGAGTCGCAGGTCGGGGCTATCGTGCCCCGATTTGGTTAGGCTAGAAGAGCCACTCCTCCTGCTAGAGTGCCCGTATGCTGACGAGGAAGTGATTCGCTCTGACTATGCATAGGGACGCACCTACGCTGAGATGCTGGAATGATGTGCCTGGCTGTAGCATTAGAGTGATGCACCTGGCTATATGTTGAAGTGATACGCCTGACGAGTGATGCACCCGGCTGTAGCTTTTAGGATTTTCTTTCTCTTTGTAAGAGAATTCACCTTTGTAAAAGAGTTTTTAGACATGTAATAGACTATCATATGGAATAAAAGCCCAATTTTTATGTCTCTTTGCTGTTTTCTGCTGTGGCAAGTGTTCTGCTGAGTTTTCTGGCGCATGTCAATTTGGGCGCATGAGAGTTTGGGCGCATAGGTTTTGGCCTAAGATGTACCTGAAATTCTATACTTTTACAGAGACGTACGGCCGTGCATGATTCTTTACCTATACATGACATAATGTATGGACATCGTCTTCTGAAGAATCCACAAAGTTGTAAGCCTTTGAGCATTAGCAATTATAATTTAGAGAAGAGAAAGAGCTGAGTGTTTGTATTTAGAGAGAAAGTGAGCTTTAGAGACTTTTAATCTTGGTTTCACGCCCTTGCAATCTTATTTTCAATATCAATAAAGAGTTTCATTTAGTACATGTCTTTGCGTTATTCAACTTCTCTGCTCAAACTTCTGTGCGATAACCCTGTCGCCAAGCTGTTGTAATCGGCCATGATGGAACCCGACTTTTGCGAGCACAACCTAGGTTCGTATAGCATCATATCTTAGGGAGGACGATCGATTCTGCAGAACTGGGGCGTGACATAATGGTATCAGAGCATAGCTTTACGTACTTGGACTTCCGATTGAATTCTTTTGAACTCTGATGTTGTTGCTTCCATAAATCGATGTTGTTGGTGCGCTCTCTCTCAATATTCTGTGGGACATTCCATACAATAAGTCTATATATTTTAAAAATCTTACCCAAGAATTTTGTTGAACAAAGATAGTATCACGTAAGGTACGGTTGGCTGAGTCGAGCCGGACAATATACACCTAGACTTGTGTCGATGATGCAAAGTTATGTTGCAGAATTTGAATGTTTCAAATAGGAATGAGTTTGACTCGATTCATAGAATGCTAGATGACTATTAATAGGGGTGCTATTGAAAGACGATGTCGCCAATGCGATATAGTTGAAACGTGCTTGGATTTTGAGAAATGGTTCGGACGGAGATTCAAAGTAATCGGTTGTGATTCGAAATTTGTTTCGAGGATTTGTCGAGTGAATTCATCCCTGAGTGGTGTATAGGATAGCCTTAGAGATCTTGATCAACTGAGGATTAGGACACCAATGAGTCTATCAGCAAGCGATAAAATTGCACAAAGCCTTAGAAAGAGTATTTCAAAGTTAGTTATGATATTGAGGTTTTAAATAAGTTGATTCGAACGAACAAGAAAATGACGCGCATCGGATTTAGGATTTGCACTGAGTATGAAATGCAAAATTGATTGAGTAGGTAGAAGGAACTCAAGGAAAGTTAAGGTGCAATAGACTGGATGACTCAATTGAGGAAATCGATATAGATCGTATATGAAAATATTGATACATAACTGAACGAAATTGAATTTTCAATTTAACTAAGAAAAGATAGCACGATTGGAGGATAGCGTGCATGAAAATGTTGATTTAAAGACACGAGAATGTCTCTAAAGATTTGGGATAGATGTTGCTTAATGACTTAAGTTACTATAGAACGATAAAATCGAAGAAATATGTTGCTCGATGACTTAAAATAGACAGATGGACATGTGTTATTTTGATTTGAACAAATTGATGACATAATAAAATTGATCTCGAATGTCGAGAAACAGATTAATATATCTAGTTGGATGATAGTATTAGTTATATGACTCGGAGTTCATTGTAAAGGAAGATCGTCAGGTTATGTATATCATCGATAGTATTGAGGCGTATCGAAGATCGATGTGCGATAACTCTGGGGTACTCTGATTCGAGGAATGATAATCGTGTAAAATATTATTGTTCAATGTATTCTATACCTTGGGATTTTGATAGAAATGAATATTTGGATGACTTGATAAGATAAATTTTAAGTTTGTGTGAATGATGCTACTCAGATTATGTGAAACAAAAATATTGACGGATTTGATAATCAATGATATAAGGATTATTATGACTCGAGAAATTTATAGTAGGCGATCTATGATTTGCAAGGAGACAAATACCGGAGATTGAGAATTAGTAAAATTTGGATGTGAGAAAAATTATGATTAATAAAAGTTTTGATTGAGATGATACGACTTGGGATTTGGAATATATATTATGACTTATAATCGGCGAATTATGACTTATGATTTTGTAATCGAGGTAATAAGTATGGATTGATAGGTCTATTAAATGAATTGAGGATTGCGAGTATGAGAGTTGTGAGTTTGCATCGTTGAACCATTGCATAATCGAGGATGATCGTGAATGGAATTGCCTTAGGAATGGCTTTGCTGAAATACTCAGAACCCTTGGACTAAAAAGTTACAAATTTGGATAAAAGGAGTCTATGCTCGAAGTTTAGAAATCAAAGTGATAAGACCTCGGGTAGGAAATCCTATATTATCGACTATGGTTTGACCTTAGAATTGGAGGATAAGTGTTTTGATATCGTTGTTTGGAAATGATGATTTCAACACTGACTTTGACTTTAGCCTAGTGAAGATGGCCTAGCGCTTAGGCAGAGGTCCTTGTGCGGAGAGACAAAATTGTACGATTGACCCTAGTGAGAGTTGCCTAAGTAGATTATCAAGCTGGGGGTAGCTAGCTTTGGAATTAAGACTTGAAAGTTGGACAGATGACCTTAGAATGTTTTGAATGACCGATATGATTAAATTAAATGATGAAATTAGAGATTGATGTCGGTTGACATGATGATTCAATTATGTGGGATTGGATTATCTACCACAAGGCTTGGTTGAAATATATATATTTTGGGGCACCTTAAATATATGCACGATCCAACTCGAGTGGTATGTTGAATTCTAATAAATCTGAAGGAAGGGTCGAGATGTGATAAGAATTTTTTTAAAATTGAATACAAAGGGAAAATATTGATGAAAGGATTGATTTGATGAGTTATCATACCGAATTTTGAGTATAGAATAAAGTTGGTGATCGTTATTTCGTGTGTCGATGAAATCAAATGTATTTGAGGATTGATTGTAAGCAAGTTTACTTGGACGGATTTGAACGATAGTATCAAATTGAGATCATAATTGGATGAGTTTATTCAAGATATGCATAGTAAAAGATTAGAATTTTGATTGATTGTTCAAAGGGTTTAGAAATATTCGGAAGATAGAACATATTAAATAATAACTTTGAAAGACGGTCGAACTGGTTAGCGAATATTTAATATCAATACATATGAATAGGGATTGAGAATTTGATGCAGTCAGGTTTGGGAAGATCAATCAGAAAATGGACTTAAGGACTTGGGAGTATTTTCGGTTGGATCTGATTTAGGATTAATATTAGGTTTCGATTAGAAGATAGAGAATGATAAATTTGGTTATGTTTGGATTTAGAATGAATAAGGAACAACGCTCGTGTGCATTTGCCCTAGAACTAAGTTGTCTGTGTGTGAGACGAGTGTAAGTTACCCTGTGAGATGTAGCAGCAAAGTGCATGATGGATAAAGAGGAAACTTGATGTTTATGTTATGAAACAGTTTAATTTTCTAGAATGACTTAGTTGTAGGTGAAATTGACTAAGGCATGGAGCGCGACTCTGATGGATACAGCGTATAGGAAGTGTGTTCGAGAGATATTAATGTATGTCCGATGAATGCAAGTCGAGTTGAGTAATAAGTGGTAGAGTTGATGAGTGTTTACTCGAAAAAGTTTCGAGGATGAAACTTGTTATGAGTGGTGTATTATGTAGTGCCCCGTTCAACCGAAAGAATCAAAATGCAACGGTGTTTGGACTTAGCCATGCAACGGCTTGCTGAAAGTTCCGTTCGGCCGAGGCAACTCCTCGCTTAGGTGGGTGGCTTCAGTGAACTTGCCTCAGCTTGGCCTTCTTACTAATGATATGGATTTTTTACATGCACTGAATAGGTTTGCTAATAAAAGAGATGAACCCACATAACTAAAAAAATAGTCCCATTGAGTCAAGTATGTGTGTAGAACATGAAAAAAGTAACATAATGTTGCTTAGATGTTCTCCATGATGGTTTTTAAAGTTGGCACTGGGTCTTTCGACCGTACGATTGAGTTAAGTAGAGTTCTGCCATGGGCTATCGACTTGATGTCATAGTAGGCATGTTTGTACGTTCCTACGGTCTCAAACCTCATAATATAAAGTATGACTTGGTTAAGAGTGTTGCACGAAACACGGTTGGTTTATGGCATGGTACACGATTAGTTCAAGTTGAGTAAGCATGAGGACTATCAAATAGTCATTCTTGAGTTTGAGTTAAAGGTATGGAAGACATGGAAATGTTCGGGACTATACGTCGCCGAGACAGACCCAAGTTTAGGTATTGTGTGAAAGTATGAAAGTAAAAGATGAGAATTGGTACAAAGCAGGATGAGTTGATTTGAATCTTGTATTGTCATTGGACAACTTGTGCAAAAGGTATTGGTTCCTCGAACGATCGTCGGGGCACCGAGTTCATGTCGTCCTAGGCAGAATTTCAGGTATCGCGGGCTTCAGTGGGCATGCGGCTGTATGGTGGCCGATGCAGGCTAGGTCTGTTTTCGCAAAATATTACGAACTCGTAGTAGTATCTATATTAGTCGTACTACTGCGAGCCTGCTTCCAAGAAGTGTTCATTCACAATTAGGATTTATTTAATTTTTAGGAGAATGACTACGACTAGGTATACAATAGAAAACCCTTATTCAACTTGATTACTTGGGTAGTTAAGGTTGCTACATAGGCTATGTGATTAAGATATGAATAAAGTTGAATTTTTTTAGGTTAGATGAATTTAAGTAATTTTTCTAGGAGGATATACTATTTTGTTTTGATAAAATGGTAGGATCAAAGGTGGGTAAACTATTTGCTTGGTAAATTGAGACTTTCTAGGATTTAAGGCCCTAATCTTGATAATTTGTTCAAAATTTTATTTTCTGCCCTCTCTAAACAGCATGATATCATAAAGTCTTACTTATTTATTTCCCCTTTGGTCGTAAAAAATTATTTTTCTAAAATAATTTCTGATTCAGTTAGCCATATATTAATCTCGAGTTAGTTTTTGATTCAAAGTATATAACTTTTCCCCTCAATCATTCAATATATGTAAAATAGGGATTAGAAAATTTATACTTCTCTTGGCTTTGGTCATTTTCTTCCTAATCGATCGTTTGATTTTCAAGAATTGATACTTATACTTAAAGGACATATATCTATACCCTTTTTCTATCATGATCAACTTGGAACTTTTTTAAATTTTTAGAAGCTCCTTTAAAAATTCTATGGATGTAGTTGACAGAATATTTAAAAACTTACTATAGCAAGGCAGATGAGCACTACAGCCATTTACCTGAATCATGGAGACTACAAGTTCACTGCAACCAGCAGCAAATTGGCAAGATATAATCCTAAGTTGAAGTAATTTCAAGTATGCGTAGGTTTTCGGATATTATTAAAACTAAGTCATAAATTGCATTGTTTGATCCATTGAGTTATTATGTCAATATTGGATAAAGTTGACAGAATATTCGATAACATATTATTATTTGAGTTGTGTAACCAAGAGTTTACTGTAGCCAGATATACATTGATGAGGCATGGATTCTCGGTAACCAGACTTCGGATATACATACGGTTTTCGGATACTATAGAGACTATATCCTTTTTGGTATATAAATATTGATTTTTATGGTCCGCAAATCATGCACTCTCACTTCAATTTGATTTGGTACCCTATTTCGTATTACTTGTCTTCTCAATAAAGCTTGTAGTTCTTTCTTTCTTATCTTTTTATTCTCGAATCTTTATTTCTTATCTTTCTATTCTCGAATCGTCATTTGGTTCCTCCTAGTAATCATTTAAAATCTATTACTAGATTTTGATTCCATTCCAGTAGATTAATAATCATGTATAAATTATTTTGGTTTAGTGGTTGATTGTAACAACAGCTTTTCTAAAATAAGGATAATTTTGAACTTTTATAATTTTGATTATTCAATAATAAGATTTAATTCATATTATGATTTTTAGTGATTTTTAATTAATTTAAAACTATTTAAAATATTAAAATGTGATTTTGATGGTTAACTAGTGTAACCCAAGAATTACTAAGCCTAGAGACTAACCATGACCATGGGAGCCTAGTCATGTGATTAGAATTTCAAATTACCACTTTTTAGTCTAAGGGTATTTTGGTCATTTTTGACTTTTAATGAAAATGAATTTTGATTAATTAATTATCTGCTAATCTATTTGTTAAGACTTGACCTAGAAGTTGCCCTAACCTAGATATTAGTCATGAGCCTAGATATTAGATTAGAAGCTTCCATCATGACAAGGTTAGGAATATCTAGATATTGTGTAAGTAGAATATTTTGGTTAGATATTAATAAAGGTAAACCCTAGTTTTGTTTCTAGCCTTTGATTGAGCTTGATTTGCATGGAAAGAACCTTAGCCACACATCTAGCTATTGCCAAACCCTAATTCCTACTTAGATGGCCAGCCACAACCTAAAAATCCTCATGTAAGTTTGCTCCTATGTTTGTTCTTGCCTCTTTTAACACCTACAAAGAAACCCTAATTTGTTCTTCCCTAAAATTCTCCTTTTTAATCCAAATTGATCCCAAATTGAGGCAACTCTCTTGCATTGAGATTCACAACAGTAGAGGAGGCTAGTGGAGGCTTGCTAGCAAGGATTTGAAGAGTATTTGGCCATAGCTTGTGGAGGGAACAACTAACTTAGGAGCTTTTTCATTGAGTTTGAACTCTCAATAGGTAAAACACTACAAACCTTAATGAATTCCTAATTTCTTTCCATAGATGCATTCATTTAGGGTTCCCCTAGGTGTAGCCCAAGTTTGGTAGGAATTCGTGTCCATTAGGTATGCGTATTGGGCATGTATCGGTATTTTTAAATATGTGTTTGTTGAAATGCCTAAACGAATCTTTTGTTCATCATTTTCAAAACTAATTTCATATTTGGATAGCACTATATGTGTGATTTATATTCTATATGACTGAGCACACTTTCGAGTCAGATTTGTGTCCAAAATTGGACACGAACCTGTGTACGATGACCACGTACTGTGTCCTGCTACCCGAGGCCGATTTCTCTCTCGAATGGACACGTGGACACATGCCACTTGACACAGAGGTAGGGGCAACCACTGATAAGCCCCCCTCGAGTTTTATGGACTCTCGTATCGTATCGGACACGGGATCTGACCCGCACTGGTTTTGTACTGACTGTGCACGCACGAACGGAGCTCCCTGATACGTGCTTCGTGTCCCACGTAGACACGACGTGGACACAGTGTAGGGACTCGTAACCCTAGCCCTATGTCTACACTAACTCTAGACACAAGCATAAGCCCCATCGAGCTCTGTGTCGTGTCCTATTGGACACGACATGGCAGCACGACGCTGTCTGATGCTATCAGTGCCTGTGTGTTTAAAAACTTGATTGGACACCTTGTGTCCAGCTATATGGACACTAGATGACACCCTATGACACGTGTAATATATCTACCCTCTACACATATCAATTTGATGTCTATTTAGGTTTTTCAATTCGAATTTAGGGTCGTTCATGTTCGGATACATGGTTCTGATACTGCATGTTCGAAAATGGGTTAATATGTTTTAATTAACTTTAAATGGTTTAAATACGAAATTTACATGTTAAAATGAACTGAGATAATGTGTTGTATAACTGGGATTCGAATGGATTGGGTATTGTATTCAAGTTTCATAATTTTGATAACTGAACAGTGACAGTTCTTGTATAAAACTGAAAACCTGAGATTTCCCTATGTGTAAAACCTGAGACTTGATTTCCTAATATGAGTTCGAATTCAAGGTGATATCTAAGTTAAATTCCCTATTAAACATTTATAAAACCTGAGAACAATGTATAAAACCTGAGAATGGAAAACTGGGTTTGGGATAATTGTTAACTGAGTTTTGATTTGAATGTAAACATGATGGATGAAATGGGATTTGAGTTTAAAACTGAAAACTGAGATTTTGAAACTGAGTTGCATTGTTAACATGAAAACTGGGTTTTGAATGTGTGTATACATGTGTTTACATGTATGTTAACTGAAAATTAACTTTACCCCTTTAACTGACATTTCACACATTACCTATGCACAATATACTCTACCACTCTATACACACACACATGTTAAACCTGAGAGTTACCTCACTATTGAAATAAACTGAGACCCCCTTTACTGCCATGCTGTACAATGTATATGCACACACACACACACACTCAAAATGTTACCATCATTCATTCTCTCTGTGTATGTATATATATGTGTAGTACCTATATATATACCCTATATATGTGAATGAAATTGAATGTGAATGTGATACTATTCTAGATAACTTAGTTGTGTGTGCCTAGCTAGTTAGATATAGTGCTAGACTATGGTTTAGCTTGTGTGTTTAGTAAAGCTAGTTTGCCTAGGCTATGTGTTGAATAGTGGGAGTTGACTTGTTAAACCTAGAATTGACTTGTTAAGCCTAGATTAGACTAACTTAGACTAGTTGAGCATGGTTGACCAAACCCTAGCTAATTTGACCAAGTTTGACTATATACTTGACTAGAGTTGACCAAAAGTCAACATTGAGTCAATATGTGACCAATTGACCTAGCTTGACTAGAGTTTGACTTAGTTGACAAAGATTGACCCAGTTTGACTAGATATTGACTTGGTTTGACCCAGAGTTAACCAAGAGTTGACTTTGACCTAGATTGATCTAGAATCATGTAGATGCATTGTACACTTCATTTATAACCCCTTTGTATATATCATGACTTGTGTTGCTCTAAATAGGACTCAGATACCTCGTTTCGGACAGTATATTCTCACAGACATTCAGATCGTAAGCGAGTACATTCTCTGATCATTTCATACTTGCTAGGACTTATAATCATATTCTAGATTACTTTAATTGATGCTGACACTTGTTATCATGGATTAGTGCTATATGGATCTTTGATGCGATGTTATCCCCTTATATGATACATCGGGTATTTCGTGTTCATGTACTTTATCATGGGCATCGTGTACTCCTTTTGTTCGTGTTATTCGTGTACAAATTGTGTGAAATTGTGTACTCTCATGTGCTCACATGATCTTCGTGTGCAAACTATACTTTGTGTGCAGTAACATAACTTGATTGGATCCTTGTGTATTTATTGGGAAGGGTGAGTAGGAAATGGTTATGCGATCAAATTCCCTATTGTATAAAATATTGTATATATCCATTGTACCCTCGTGTATAATGGAGTTCCATTTTATTGTATAACCTAACCTGTTTACATAACCATCTTGTGCTCTGAATTACTAGTCACTTACATTTCTTACTTATCATGTATATATTTCCAGTTACAAATATCTCTCTTGTTTTCGTGTACATCTTCTTACAGTTCATGTATCTTACTCTTTTGTATGCTTTACATTTTCTGCCATGATATGAACTGCGTGAGATGTATTATGCTCGCTCTTGTCCTGACTGGACCTGTTTAAAATATTACAGATGATACTATGGACTTCTACCCAACCTACTATGGAGCCTATATAGACGACACCTGTGAGTTGGACCCACAGGAGGATCCAGCTCTAGTTGAGGACGTCATCCCTACTGCTTAGACTAGATTAGCTAGGCTTTATCTTATTTTCATTATGTTATTTGTATTAACTTTAGAGTTGTATTAATTCTGGATGTTTGTGATATTGTATCATTTAGACACTTAGACTTTCCTTCTGTTTGTATGTTCTCTTTTGAGATTTCATATCTATTATATTGTGCTATTTCCATCTCTAGATTATGATTGACTTGTACCTTATGTGATTTGTCTTCCATTCGAAGAGTATATCATATTGTAGTTAATTTGTGATAGTGACCTAGAACAGCGTTCTACTGTTGACACTGCGGCGTAGGCTAGACGTACCCACTTCTTGTGCCCTTACACTGGGTGCGGGTCGTGACACATTTTTAGTGGTGGCCCATGCAGGTCGAGATTCGTATTTGTACGAAGTCGTGTTAGTACGACGATTAGTTGTACTGCTGTGCACCTGCGATAGAATATATGAAGTAAGGTTTTAGAATGAGAGGATACTCAATCACATTTAGGAAAAACTCTTATCTAAATTCCTGCCAACTGAATTCTTGCTGAAAATTGCTTCCCTTTGAAATAAACTGTCGTCCTTTAATTATATCGCTTCCTTCTCAGTATTGATTTTCTTGTTTGGTCTGTCTTCAGGATGGTTATGGAGACACGATCTCATCGCCCCGGCCATGAGGATACTGCCGAGAGGTCTACCACCTCTCGTCCGACTCATCAGATTCCTGAGACTGTTGCTCCCCTTATGCCTCCATCTGTTTGGAGGCCGACCCCAGTTATTCTTGAGATGCTTCAGCCACAGCAGCAGGCACCTGCAGGATTGGTTGACGCTGCACACCTCTTTTCCTTAGTGGAGCGGATCTTGGAGTCGCATCAGCAGCAGCAGCAGCGCCAGACTGCTGACTTCCGTCAGGGCATAGACGATGCCCACCAGCTGGTCAGGATGACCGTGGAGCGGATGACTGCACAGCCACAGGAAGGCCAGATCCAGCAGTATCAGTAACGGACGTCAGGCATCCAGGATTTCCAGAAGATGCGTCCTAGGGACTTTCGAGGCACAGAGGGGATCCTATATGCCGATGATTGGATCGAGCTTATCGAAGAGATATTCTGGCTGGCGGAGATACCAGCCCGACTTTAGATCGAGGCGGCAGGCAGCCAGATGCTGGACCTGGCCCGCACTTGGTATCAGACGGACCCTAGAGTAGGAACCGAGGGACAGACTTGGGCAGCCTTCAAGAAGCTGTTTAAGTAGCAGTTCTTCCCAGACGTAGTACTGGGAGGCATAGAGCAGCAGTTCGAGAGTCTGGTTCAAGGGAACCAGACAGTCGAGGAGTATGCAGAAGAGTTCTGCCGGCTAAGCAGATTTATTGAGGATTTGAGCGAGACGACGAAGGCGAAGAAATTTCACAGAGGTTTGATCAGGGAGGTCCATTCCTTGACCAAGAGTGACCGGGATGCTACTTTTGCGAAGATTATAGCAGGAGTCATGGCAGCAGAGGACGACCTAGGGCTGAAACGGAAGAGTGGTCGGGACTTTTACGGAGCTAGTGGCAGCGAAGGTCCGGCCAAGAGGCCTCATGTACAGATTCAGTAGCAGCAGTAGAGGCCTGTTCACCAGCAGCTTCAGGATCAAGGATGTACCTATTTCCAGTAGGCACCCAGACAGCAGCAAGACGCTATGTGCAACTTCTGCAAGAAGGCAGGTCATTGGTGGAATGACTGCATGAAGAGGCTGGATAAGTGTTTACTTTGTGGTTCAGCAAAATATCAGTGTAGGGAGTGTCCCAAGAATCCGACACCATTGGCTCAGGCAGCAGCAGGAGCTAGGGCTCCAACAGGGCAACAGAGGTTTGTCCAGCATCAGCAGCAGGCCAGAGGAGGAGGCCAGCAGGGACGAGCTTTCACCATGACAGTCTAGGATACACAGGCAGTAGGAGGGATGCTTGCAGGTTCTGTTCTTTTTTATTCCATTCCTATATTTGCCTCATTATAAACTATCTTAAAATTCGATTCGAATTCGATTCCGCCAGTTACTGTCTACCTTCTTCTGTTTGTTGATAAATTGGATACTTAGTATTTAATGATGATTTGATTTATATCGAGATAAATCGTATGGGCTAGGTCGCCTCAGTTATGGGATCTAGAATCTTCAACAGTCATATTAGCTAGCATAGTGAGGACATATAGCCTGATTTTGGACGTATTTCTTGGGTGTAGGAATTTAAGGTTTTCGTAGCCAAGCATACAGTAATGCAAAAATTTTAAATACCATAATTCTAGAGGTATGTACCTTAGTTGGGGACTCTATGATATATCGTAGCCTTACTTACTAGTTTGACGAAGATTTTGAGTATCATGATTTTGGACAGACGCATATGATTATCGGATTGTATGATTTAGAGACTTTGATTGATTGGGGGTTTGACATAGAAGGATTACGACCAACTAAATTTCGAGGACGAAATTATTCTAAGGGGGGTAGACTTGTAACACCCACTTTTCTAAAATAAGGATAATTTCGAACTTTTATAATTTTGATTATTCAATAATAAGATTTAATTCATGTTATGATTTTTTGTGATTTTTAATTAATTTAAAACTATTTAAAATATTGAAATGTGATTTTGATGGTTAACTAGTGTAACCCTAGAATTGCCAAGCCTAGAGACTAACCATGACCTTGGGAGCCTAGTCATATGATTAGAATTTCAAATTACTACTTTTTAGCCTAGGTATTTTGGTCATTTTTGACTTTTAATAAAAATAAACTTTGATTAATTAATTATGTGCTAATCTATTTGTTAAGACTTAACCTAGAAGTTGCCTTAACCTAGATATTAGTCATGAGCCTAGATATTAGATTAGAAACTTCCATCATGACAAGGTTAGGAATATCTAGATATTGTGTAAGTAGGATATTTTAGTTAGATATTAATATAGGTAAACCCTAGTTTTGTTTCTAGCTTTTGATTGAGCTTGATTTGCATGGAAAGAACCTTAGACACACATCTAGCTATTGCCAAACCCTAATTCCTACTTAGATGGCCAGCCACAACCTAGAAATCCTCCTATAAGTATGCTCATATGTTTGTTCTTGCCTCTTTTAACACCTACAAAGAAACCCTAATTTGTTCTTCCCTAAAATTCTTCCTTTTAATCCAAATTGATACCAAATTGAGGCTACTCTCTTGCATTGAGATTCACAACAGTAGAGGAGGCTAGTGGAGGCTTGCTAGCAAGGATTTGAAGAGCATTTGGCCATAGCTTGTGGAGGGAACAACTCACTTAGGAGCTTTTTCATTGAGTTTGAACTCTCAATAGGTAAAAAACTACAAACCCTAATGAATTCCTAATTTCTTTCCATAGATACATTCATTTAGGTTTCCCCTAGGTGTAGCCCAAGTTTGGTAGGAATTCGTGTCCATTAGGTATACGTATCGGACACGTATCGGTATTTTTAAATATGTGTTTGTTGAAATGCCTAAACGAATCTTTTGTTCATCATTTTTAAAACTAATTTCATATTTGGATAGCCCTATATGTGTGATTTAATATTCTGTATGACTGAGCACACTTTCGAGTCGGATTCGTGTCCAAAATTGGATACGAACCTGTGCACGATGACCACGCACTGTGTCCTGCTACCCGAGGCTGATTTCTCTCTCGAATGGACACGTGGACATGTGCCACTTGACACAGAGGTAGGGATAACCACTAATAATCCCCCCATAAGTTTCATGGACTCTCATGTCGTATCGGACACGGGATCTGACCTGCACTAGTTTTACACTGACTGTGCACGCGCGAACGGAGCTCCCTGATACGTGCTTCGTGTCCCACATAGACATGACGTGGACACGGTGCAGGGACTCGAAACCCTAGCCCTACGTGTACACTAACTCTAGACACAATCAGAAGCCCCATCGAGCTTTTTGTCGTGTCCTATTGGACACGACATGGCAGCATGACGTTGCCTGATGCTATCCGTGCCTGTGTGTTTAAAAACTTGATTGGACACCTCGTGTCCAGCTATGTGGACACGAGATGACACCCCATGACACGTGTAATATATATCTACCCTCTTTACATGTCAATTTGATGTCTATTTAGGTTTTTCAATTCGAATTTAGGGTTGTTCATGTTCGTATACATGGTTCTGATACTGCATGTTCGAAAATAGGTTAATATGTTTTAATTAACTTTAAATGGTTTAAATACAAAATTTACATGTTAAAATGAACTGAGATGATGTGTTGTATAACTGGGATTCAAATGGATTGGGTATTGTATTCGAGTTTCATAATTTTGATAACTGAACAGTGACAGTTCATGTATAAAACTGAAAACCTGAGATTTCCCTATGTGTAAAGCCTGAGACTTGATTTCCTAATATGAGTTCGAATTCAAGGTGATATCTGAGTTAAATTCCCTATTAAACATTTGTAAAACCTGAGAACAGTTTATAAAACCTGAGAATGGAAAACTGGGTTTGGGATAATTGTTAACTGAGTTTTGATTTGAATGTAAACATGATGGCTGAAATAGGATTTGAGTTTAAAATTGAAAACTGAGATTTTGAGACTAAGTTGCATTGTTAACATGAAAACTGGGTTTTGAATGTGTGTATACATGTGTTTACATGTATGTTAACTGAAAATTAACTTTACCTTTACCCCTTTAACTGACATTTCACACATTTCCTATGCACAGTTTACTCTACCACTCTATACACACACACACATGCTATACCTGAGAGTTACCTCACCGTTGCACTAAACTGAGACCCCCTTTACTACCTTGCTATACAATGTATATACATACACACACACACTCCCAAAATGTTACCATCATTCATTCTCTCTGTGTATGTATATATATGTGTAGTACATATATATATACCCTATATATATATATATATTGTTTATATATGTGAATAAAATTGAATGTGAATGTGATACTATACTAGATAACTTAGTTGTGTGTGCCTAGCTAGTTAGATATAGTGCTAGACTATGGTTTAGCTTGTGTGTTTAGTATAGCTAGTTTGCCTAGGCTATGTGTTGAATAGTTGGAGTTGACTTGTTAAACCTAGGATTGACTTGTTAAGCCTAGATTAGACTAAATTAGACTAGTTGAGCATGGTTGACCAAACCCTAGCTAATTTGACCTAGTTTAACTATATACTTGACTAGAGTTGACCAAAAGTCAACATTGAGTCAATATGTGACCTATTGACCAAGCTTGACTAGAGTTTGACTTAGTTGACTAAGATTGACCCAGTTTGACTAGATGTTGACTTATTTTGACCCAGAGTTGACCAAGAGTTTGTAGGAACCCTAGAGGGGGGGTGAATAGGGTCAAGCTAACTAATCAAGCACTTAGCACAAGCTAATTGGCAATTAAAAAATATAAGTGCAAGAGAAGAAGCAAACACAATACCGACACCCGATGTATCCTGGTATCCTCCTAAGAGGCAGTCCAGTCCCGGAACTCTCTCCGGCTTTAATCCACTATTTGAGCAAATAGTTACACACGAGTTTGGATCCGAAGAACTCGCCAACTTCTTACACAAGAGCTTTAATCCGAAGGGCTCTCCGACTTCAACCGAGAGTTTGGATACGAAGACTCCCCAACTTCAACCGAGAGTTTGGATACGAAGACTCTCCAACTTCAACCGAGAGTTTGGATACGAAGACTCTCCAACTTCAACCTTTCACAATAGGTGCAGGCTTCTTCAGAGTCTTGAAATGATGATGGCATGGCTTGGCTTCTTCCTTTGATAGGTGCTGGCTTTTTCCCTTGGCGGCAGCTGTCCAAAGATATCCAGTTTACGAAAAATGAATACCTTTCGGGGGCTTCGCCCCCGAACCCCCGACGAGGGGCGCTACCCCCTCGACCCCCGTCCGCTGACCGGGCAGCGGAACCCCCGGTGCGTGGCTCCAGAGATGTCGTCGGGTGGTTCAGAGAAATCTTGTGGGATCCGTCGTCTTTGGCCCACCATGATTTCTTCATTGCATATGTCCACGTTGATCTTGCTTATTGCTTTTCTGCATGTACATGTTAGACGAACAAAGCAATATCTATAGTAGCAAGTATGATAAATTAAAGCACATTAGGACTATGCAAAGTTTAAGTATAAGTGCTAAGGTGATGGCATAAATGTTAGTGATATCAGAATGATTAAACCTAATTGAATGACCACAATCAAAAACATAGTTTTGATTTTGGCAACCCAATTAAATTTAAGATAGATAAGCTCATATCACCAAAGATATAAGTATAAGTAGAAATGCTATAGAGATAGTATGAAGATTAGTGATAATAAAATGCTAAACTTAACATATTAACCATATTCAAAAACATGATACAATCATTGGGCCAACAATCTCCCCCTTTTTGATTATGGCAAATCGATTAAGTTTAGTATAGACATAATAGATGCATGTATCACTAATATACAAAGGACATAAGCAATATCACTAAAAGCATACTACTTAGATTACTTATAAAAGCATACTTAAACTTACTTCTCCCCCTTTGACATGATCAAAAATAGGCTCCCCCGTACTAAGAGATAAAATAAAATCAATCTCAAGCATAGAAATCAGAGCATGGGGAACTTATAGACAATCATGATTAAGATATACTAATGAAAAACAATGGGAGAAGTGTGTAAAGACAAGTGTATAAAACTACATTCCAAATGTAGAGTTACTAACTAGAAAATTGCTTGTCAAAACACAATATGGTTGGTAAAACTAAAAGTATTTGAAAAACAAGAATTAAGTAGTTTACCAACTTGAAATCCAAGGAATAAATCCAAAACACAATAGGATATGAAATATTGCTCCAGTTTTGGAGGAGAACTACGAAATAAGGGATTTCAAACAAAAGCCATGAGGAATAGATAATTACAAATAATAGATACCAATTGAGATATGAAATTAAATAAACTTGATACCAATTGAAAAGATGTAAACTTGAAACATTGATCAAAGAAACCATTAATAATCATAATTGTCCACAAATAAATAGTAGAACAAAATAAAAGAATGATCAATGTAAAATATTGCAATTGATATAAAGTAATCTCATTATTTGCAAGATCTATATGCTTATCCAAGTTCATGCATTTGAACTCAATTACCTCATCATGCTATATGAATACCCTTTAGATAAACATGAAGGTAAAGGAGAAAAATACTTGAGAAGGAGAAATTCAGTCGACTTGAATGCTCCCCCTCAAAGTACTGCCAAAGTAGATAAAAATCATGAATTTTGGATAAGTCCTCAACAAGGAAAGCCAAATCAATTAAGCATATAAGAAATGCCAAACCAATGAAAGCACAATAGTCATCAAGATAAGATATGAAAGTTAATTTTTAAGAAGATGACTTATTTAATCCATATAAAAGTGAGATAAATGATAAAGACAATAGCATATACTCTCATAAACCCTTCACAAATAAAAGTATCATGACTTCATTCACTAAGATATGAAAAAGAAGAAAGTATGGGTCCATGATGAACTAGGTATACGACATATTTAAGGGTATAAATGAATTGAATCAATTAATTTGCTCTCCCTCAAAATATGCGTATCTAGTTCCAAAGCACTTATAGCATAAAAAGATAACTACAAGATCTAGGGGTAAATCAACCATGGATTTCTCCCCCTTGCTCGATGCATATAAGGCTACAATATCGTCAAAAGACGAAAAAAAAATATCATCTTTAGTCAAGAAGAGATAACCAATTAATAGCCACTAAAGATGAGAAATCAAAAGAATATTCCAATAAAGCACATATAATCAAAAGATGGCATACATTAGTCTATATAGAAGAATCTCATATTTAAATATGATAGATCAATGTATGTAATCCTTTGAGAAAATGTCATCATGAAAAAGAATAAAGTCAATTAAGAACAAACATGATGATAGACATAATATAGCTCAAAAATAAAATAAAAATGAAACTCAAACATCATGTCCATGATTATCTAATTAAGAAATAAACAACCAATTTATTGCTTTGCATGGACTAGGTATATTTTATCACATATGTACCCATCAACCGGGTAATATCCAAACTTTGCTACTTCTAAATGAAAGACCAATAAAGTTCAAATAGCAAAGGTCATATGTGATAAACCATGAGTAGTCAAAGTAGAGTAATAAATTAACTTGACATTTACAAAATTAGATAGTTTAGGACTACTCAATCATTAGGATCATTCATAAAGGAAACAAATGAATAAATATGATCTAATGAATCTCATCAAGAGAAAATCACAAGTCCAAAAAAAAAAATCTCACACATTAACATGGGAAAGAGTCAATCTCATTTAAATAATTACAAACATAATAAAGAAGAGATGTAAATGATAATACGATGAAAACATGACTCAAAAAGTGAGAGAAATTTAAGAGAGACTTGCTAATGACTAGTTATGGAAGAGAGTTAAAAACAGGGAATCACAAACCTCTAAAAGAAAACAAGATTTAATAAAGAATTTGTAAAACTAGTTTTAGAGATTAAGCATATCACAAATCTTATTTTTGTAAACTAGCATATCATATATAGATTGAAGTATAGGAATATAGCTAGATGTGTGAAAGTGAGCCAAAATTATATAGCTTAATAATATATCACAAATAAGCAAACTATATAATCCAAATAAGATTAATGAGAGAAGCCATTAACAAGATAAATGTGCTCATTAATTCTTAAGTCACTAACACACACAAAAAAAATACTTGCTTAAGCATAGAGTTCACAATTAAGGGAATACATTTTGAATGATCAAAATGATTTAGAGACTCTTTACTAAGCAAGGATAAGAGCATAAGATGATAAATAAATGAATTAGACTCTTATCAAGTAAAGGACAAAAGAGATGTTCATGAAAACACAATAAAATAAATCTCTTTGCCAAGTATTGAGATTAACCCAAGATAATGAAATGATAGATCAATCTAGAGAATGCAAAATAATATAGCCACATTAAAATAAGTGTATTCTCTAGAAGTGGAAAAATCTCAACACAAATGCTCAAACCATAGTAGCTAAATTTATGAAAAATATGATGTAACAATTACAAGTATTCTCATGTGCTTCAAAAACATCATTGGGCAACAATAATTCAAAAGAAAGCATAACCCAAGGAATGAGCAAAGAAAGATCATTAAGATCAAGAAAGCTAAATGCTAAGGATAGTAAAAATCATTTTCAAAAACTTTCATAGTGCACAATAGAAATATATAGATGATATAGATTTAAAAATGTGTACTAAAAATGGAGGTTAATTATAAAAACAAGACAAAACACAAAACCTTGTGATTCTTAAAAGAACTTCCATAAATAGTCAAGTGCAATACATAAACAAATATTTTCTCTCAACATCCTAACTTAAAGGTATAAAACAAATAAATATCAAAAGTTAGGAATCACTAATATATATTGCGTATAGGCATACATGAAAAGATCAAAAACTAATTAAGAACATGTATCCATAATGCCAACCAAAAAGGTAAAAAGACATCATTAAAGAAAGCTTTAAGGAAGAAGCATATTGATTCAAAAAGAGATACACAAATTTGATCAAAAGAATCAATAGCTAGAGTATGAGTTAAGCACAAGTTTAGAAGTAATAAGTATGAATAAAACTTTTAGCTTAACTCATATGCCTACATAAAGGTATTTATACAAAAATAGATATCAATATAAGAGATACATGAATATTTGAGAAACCATCACAAAATCAAAAGCATGTATAAATAAACTTTATTAGGCAAAGACATAATTGATTCTCAAGAAGATAATCAAGATAAAATATGAGAATCAATAATGAATATATTATGTAAGCACAAGATTAAAAATAAGTATAAGTATATACTTGTCAAGAATAAGAAACTTATGCTAAACACAAATATTCACAAATACCGATTTAAAGTAAATAAGACACATTAAATACAAACCGGCAAGAAATAATTATTTCAAAAACTTTTAAAGACGGAGAGTTAAAATCATATTAACTCAAATCAAAACCAAGCTCCTATGGACTAGAGTGATATACAAGCTTTATAAATAAAGAATAAGAATAACAAGCATGCATAAATTAAATGTGTCACACTTAATAGAAAATGAGTGATAAACTACAAGTGTGAACTAAACATTTAAGCTAAGTAACTAGTCATGCTAGATAAAAGAAAAAATAAGAGAATTAACTAAGCATGCTAGTATTATATCTCACATTGATTTATACAATGAGCAACTAAGGATATCAATGTGAGCTAGTAGCAAAACATCAAGAGAAACATGCTAGATTCTACTAATATAAACCATTAAAAGAGAATCGTTTAGCATGTTACCAAAGTGGCTCTAGTGGCCACACTTGTGTTGGTGCAATTGCTTGGAAGATGACATTTGAGCTTTGCAACCACCAACACGCTCCTCGGTGCTATGTCCCGATATAAGAAGCTCCACCTACAACATTAGGCGGAGACTTTGGTATCCAAAAAAACTTGGATCCACATTTGTTAGCTTTAGGGATCCATATACTATTTACTCTAGCATTGGTAGAAAAACTCCTACGAATAGGACAAGTTAAGCTCATGTGTCCAATGCGAGAGCAATAGAAGCACCTAATACTAGTGTGTGCACATGTATCAGAATGAGCATGGTTATGAACATGTGACATACTAGAATGATGAATATCTCTAGAATGAGCATGAGAAGATTTGGTTTTAAGAATATTATGTTCTAATAACAAATCATCATGCATACAAGTAAGAGAATCAAATTTAACATTTAAATCATTATTCTCTTTTTCAAATAAAGCAATTCTAGAGATAAAAGCATCATTTTGTTTCTTTAAAGTGTCAATAGAAGAATCATGCAAATGATTAAGCTCATGTGTTTGCCTCTTAAGATCTTCTATTGATGAGGAAAGAGATTTGATTTTCAAAATTAAAGCCTCATTCAAACTCTTTAAAGAAACACATGATAAGTTTTGAGAATCAAGTCTAGATAATAAAACATTGTTTTCATTTCTCAATAACTCATTAGCTTCTTCTAAATGAACAACCTTTTCAGAAAATTCTTCATTTATAGAATGAAGGTTGTCAAGAATCTCTAAGGATTGTTTAGCTATGGCTTTCCACTTAGAGCATTTCTTGCATTTAGAAGAAACATGATTGTCTATGCTACTAGAAGTAAAACCCTCTTTATCGGAGGAGGAGTAGAAAGAATACGATGCCATAGAAAAATAACAAGGATCTACTCTAAGGATGTTAAGCCTAACAATAGAGTCCTTGCTCTGATACCAATTGTAGGAACCCTAGAGGGGGGGTGAATAGGGTCAAGCTAACTAATCAAGCACTTAGCACAAGCTAATTGGCAATTAAAAAATATAAGTGCAAGAGAAGAAGCAAACACAATACCGACACCCGATGTATCCTGGTATCCTCCTAAGAGGCAGTCCAGTCCCGGAACTCTCTCCGGCTTTAATCCACTATTTGAGCAAATAGTTACACACGAGTTTGGATCCGAAGAACTCGCCAACTTCTTACATAAGAGCTTTAATCCGAAGGGCTCTCCAACTTCAACCGAGAGTTTGGATACGAAGACTCTCCAACTTCAACCGAGAGTTTGGATACGAAGACTCTCCAACTTCAACCTTTCACAATAGGTTTTGATCTCCTTATACAATAGGATGAAGATCTCACTTTTCAACTCAATAACTCTAACACAATTTGTAGATGGCAAATGAAGGCTTTTGTAGAGTTGTATGTGGATAAGCTTTGGTGGTTTAGAAATTTTTAGGCTCAAAAGCATCATCCTTGAATGAAGGGGTTCAAGGCTATTTATAACCAAAGCAAAGGAAAGTGCAATAATGCAACTTTCACAGGCTGACGGATCATCCGCCGGATTTCTGCGAAAATCCGCCGGATCATCCGCCTGTATAGTCCAACGGCTATAAAAAGAGCCGTTCGGATCAATCCTTCGTAAAATTCGACCGTTGGAATACAAACGGTCATATGGCGGAAAATCTGCCGGATTTCAGCGGAAGTCCGCCGGATAATCCGAACACTCACAGAAGGTATTCTGTGAGACCATTCGGATCTTCCGCCGGATTTTTGCGGAGATCCGCCGGATCATCCGCCAGGATTCCGAAGATTGTCCTGGGTTATTATCTACCCTAGCTTTCGATTTTGCCATCCATTTCTTGTGTTTACAATTATTCCTAAGACTCATTACAGACTCCAAATATATTATAGCAGGTGCAGGCTTCTTCAGAGTCTTGAAATGATGATGGCATGGCTTGGCTTCTTCCTTTGATAGGTGCTGGCTTTTTTCCTTGGCGGCAGCTGTCCAAAGATATCCAGTTTACGAAAAATGAATACCTTTCGGGGGCTTCGCCCCCGAACCCCCGGCGAGGGGCGCTGCCCCCTCGACCCCCGTCCGCTGACCGGGCAGCGGAACCCCCGGTGCGTGGCTCCAGAGATGTCGTCGGGTGGTTCAGAGAAATCTTGTGGGATCCGTCGTCTTTGGCCCACCATGATTTCTTCATTGCATATGTCCACGTTGATCTTGCTTATTGCTTTTCTGCATGTACATGTTAGACGAACAAAGCAATATCTATAGTAGCAAGTATGATAAATTAAAGCACATTAGGACTATGCAAAGTTTAAGTATAAGTGCTATGGTGATGGCATAAATGTTAGTGATATCAGAATGATTAAACTTAATTGAATGACCACAATCAAAAACATAGTTTTGATTTTGGCAACCCAATTAAATTTAAGATAGATAAGCTCATATCACTAAGATGTAAACCAATGGACACATATCACCAAAGATATAAGTATAAGTAGAAATGCTATAGAGATAGTATGAAGATTAGTGATAATGAAATGCTAAACTTAACATATTAACCATATTCAAAAACATGATACAATTATTGGGCCAACAGAGTTGACTTTGACCTCGATTGACCTAGAATCATGTAGATGTATTATACACTTCATTTATAACCCGTTTGTATACATCATGACTTGTGTTGCTCTAAATAGGACTCAGATACCTCGTTTCGGACAGTATATTCTCACAGACATTCAGATCGTAAGCGAGTACATTCTCTGATCATTTCATACTTGCTAGAAATTATAATTATATTCTAGATTATTTTACTTGATGCTGACACTTGTTATCACGGATTAGTACTATATGGATCTTTCATGCGATGTTATCCCCTTATAGGATACATCGGATATTTCGTGTTCGTGTACTTTATCACGGGCATCGTGTACTCCTTGTGTTCGTATTATTCGTGTATAAATCGTGTGAAATTGTGTACTCTTATGTGCTCACATGATCTTCATGTGCAAACTATACTTCGTATGCAATAACATAACTTGATTGGATCCTTGTGTATTGATTGGGGAGGGTGAATAGGAAATGGTTATGCGATCAAATCCCCTATTGTATAAAATATTGTATATGTCCATTGTGCCCTCGTGTATAATGGAGTCCCATTTTATTATATAACCTAACTTGTTTACATAACCATCTTGTGCTCTGAATCACTAGTCACTTATAGTTCTTACTTATCTTGTATATATTTCCAGTTTACAAATATCTCTTTTATTTTCGTGTACATCTTCTTACAGTTCATGTATCTTACTCTTTTGTGTACTTTATATTTTCTGCCATGATATGAACTGCGTGAGATGTATTGTGCTCGCTCCTATCCTGACTGGACCTGTTAAAAATATTACAGATGATACTGAGGACTTCTACCAACCTACTATGGAGCCCATCTTGACGACACCTGTGTGTTGGACCCATATGAGGATCCAGCTCTAGCTGAGGACGTCATCCCTACTGTTTAGACTAGATTAGCTAGGCTTTATCTTATTTTCATTATGTTATTTGTATTGATTTTAGAGTTGTATTATTTCTGGATGTTTGTGATGTTGTGTCGTTTAGACACTTAGACTTTCCTTCTGTTTATATGTTCTCTTTTGAGATTTCATATCTATCATATCGTGCTATTTCCATCTCTAGATTGTGATTGAGTTATACCTTATGTGATTTGTCCTCCGTTCAGAGTGTATATCATATTGTATTTAGTTTTTGATAGTGACCTAGGACAGCGTTCTACCGTCGACAATGCGGCGTAGGTTGGACGTACCCACTTCTTGTGCCCCTACACTGGGTGCGGGTCATGACATTGATCATGCCGAAGCGATTTAGATTTTGATCATTCTTAAACGATTTTTATTGTGACTAGACCATTTTGACTATTTTATCGTGCTAAATCACATATTTTATTAGGTTTTGATTCTTTTTGCCATCATGCCTAACTGATTTTAATCATTAATCGTGTCCTTTTTTATACTTGATTATATTCTTAGTCGTGCCTAATCGTCCCATTAAAATTTCGATGACGAAGTTTTTCTAAGATAGGTAGATTTGTAATATTATTCTAGAATTTTTTAAAATTCTTATTTATTTTATTTATTTTTAAATATTTTATATTAGTGAATAATTTGTATTTGAAATATTTTATGTTAGAAAATTTTTTATTTGACTTTCTATAAAGGAAATCGTAAATATTGTCGAATGTCAAAATAGTTTTGCCAAATTCTATTTTCAAAATTAGATTTCAGATTTACGAAAAAAATATTTGAATAATTTTAATTTAAATTATTATTGTAATCAAATATTAGATTTAGATTTGATTAATTTAGTTTTGAAATTAATGATTATTATCTTTGACCAATAAAAAGATTTGCTAAATTATTTTTTATAAGATTTGGATTTATGCAAATATACTTTAAATTTTATTTGATAATATTTGATTTAATTTTAAAATTATTATTATGATCAATTATGGATTGAGATTTGACCAATATAGTTTTGAGATTGATTTGATTTTAATTTAGTGGAAAGATTTATTCATTAGATTCTTGACCCTTCTTAATTAGGAAATTATGTTTCAATCTCCATCTATTTAAGCCTTGTTTTCTCCCAATACCAAAACCTTTTCCTCCATAATCCTCTAATCCTAATTAAGTAATTGCTACCCATTATATATACCCTTATGAAAATCTCTCATCTTTCCTTTCTCAAAATTCTCTCTTTTTCGTCAAAAATAGCTCAAATTTTGTCATAAATTCAACCTCATTTTTTTTGAAGCTATAGCAATTTCGCGAAGCCATTGCGACCAACTTCAGACTCTGTTTTACCTTTATTTTTTGTTAGAATCATATCGTGGTTAGCTTTCCAAATCTATAATTTATTTTTTGTAATTATGAATGTGAATTTCTGGAAAATTGTTTGAGTGCTGGTTGTCCAAAAAATCGACATGTCGTACTGTGTTTTAGATTCCGGAAGATCGTGAACTCTGTTTTGCAAACTATTTGATGTTTTAAAAAGCTGATACATAGATCTATATCATAGTAATTTTCCAAAATTTAATAAAATAGTTTAATATTTTTTTAATTTGTAGAATCCATAGATGGTCGACGATTCATCAAATTAGTAGCGGTTAGCCATAATTACAACAACTTTCAACCAAATTGAGATTACGTCGCACATGTTGACTGCAACTTAACTTGAGGCAAGTATACTTTTACTTTATTTTCTTAGTATATTATATCGTTATTCTTAATTGCGTTTTCATTTACTATCCTGTTGAGACACGATAGGACTTGTTGTATTATTGTCTGTTTATTGATTGTTTAGTGAGTCGGGAGGAAAAATGTCCAGTAGGTATGTGAACAAACTCCAATGAATATTAATATGGATAGCTAAGTCATACATCTCATGTATGGCTTAGTCGTACCTTATAATGTTGATAGCCATTTATATGATGTGTCATATTAGCCCAGTCGTTCATATGTCGAAAGGTATTTCAAATGCACTATATGTTTTACTTGTACATGTTCATTATAGTTTTTTTGTTATACATGTTCTTGCTAGTAGTTCTTGTTCGTGTTTACTATTTCCAGTTCTTGTTCGTATTTACAGTTTCTAGTTCATATACATGTTACCTTTATTGATATACTGTATCTCTAGTATCTAGCTTTATTTTGTGCTGAGTTATATTATTACAATAGGGTTGTACTTTTCTCTTTTTACGACTGGATACGTTGCAAGTGACTTGCTATTTTGCACCACGGATTTTTTTGGGGAGGTAGAGCACTATAGAGGCCAACCGTAGATTCTAGATAGAATTTGAATTTAATATTTAGCAGATTTGTTCCTGAATATCATTTTGATGTATTATTGGATTTATAAATTGAATAATTATTGTGAATGAGCAAATAGATATGATTTTATTGTATTAAAGAATGATATTGAGATCTAGACAGCGTACTACCGTCGATGTTGCGGCGTAGGCTGGACTTGGCTATGTACTCGTATTCCGAAAAACGAGAACAGGTCGTGACAGACTGACCAGTAAAGAGCGTGCTGCTAATACGAGTATTTAGGAACCTTCAGGGGAGACCGCAACTCTCACACGAAGCCTTTTCGTCTTATATTTAGTCTAAGATGGCTTGTGATGCCAGTAACTTTCATATAGTTTGAGTCGGCTTGATAGCGACAATCTGCATGCATGCCTTAGAATGAGTCAAGAAGAGTGTGCATGACACGAATGAATCAAGAAGTATATGTATGACACGAAGGAGCCAAAAAATGGGTACATAGTATACAATACAAGTTTAGAGCCTAAGATTTGGCTATAGAAGAAACATGTGCTTTGGCATGAGATGTGGTGACGTATCTTGAGTCATTGACACTGAGTTCACAAGTATAAGATTGAGCAAGTTGCACGATGAAACGGAGAAAGGCCATAAGGCGAGTATCGCATAAATTGTACTAAATTGTGAGGCATAGCCTCGATGTTGTTACACGAATGGGTTTTAGGGCACAACGATGTCGTTGCATCATAGAGTAGATCGGGAATATGTTTGATCCTAAGACAAGATTAGAAAGACCACAAAGGAATAAGTTGTACTCACTGAAATAACATGTTAGTTTTGTATGGGTGGATGAGGGACTCACTCACTAGTACGGTTGTGTACTAACAATCCAACAATTTTTATACACAGGTTACAGGTACCTGCTCTCTCGGGACGGAGCTCGTTTGGATGCGTCGAGGCATGGAGTTCCTTGACGTTTTGAAGTGTGCGGCCGTGCAGGAGTCTTCACCTATATAGGATATAATATATTAATATTGTCACGCCCCGACCCGAAATCACCCGAATTATCGCCCTCGCAGGGGGTGTGATGCCGCACGAGCCTGGAGTTGCGCTCGTGCAAGGCAAGATGACAAGTTCTTAAAATGGTTATCTTTGATTTGATATTAGCAAACGGAAGAAAACAGAGTATACGAAACAATTCTCTTTATTGATAGTGAACTGAGATTACAAAGGCTTTCAATAACCCAACTGAATTTGTCAGATTGGCTACAACACTCAGGTTCTCTCTTGTCCACAAAGGATTTCACTATTCCATATATCATGCCTTCTATATCTCGGCCGCATCAATCATATTGCATGTCCGAGCGTCAATGCAGTCGTACGCCTCAATACGCTTCGGCATTCCAAGCCTCAATGCGTTCAAGCGAAGCTCCACCACGAGCAAACCATTTCCTGAACCTGCTAGCAAACTAGTGGAGGATTAGTACTTTTGTCCTCGCTGTACTGATCAAAGACCCACTTAACAAACCAACATTTAGTATTGTAATGATTCATGCAAACATACAATTTAGTTCTCTTTCTATGTTCTCCTTAGGATCAGTTCATGGCATATTCGAAGACTGTAAAGCATGTTATCATGGCAAGCATGTTATTCGATTCGCATAAGCAAGGAGGCAAGCAATCTCGTATTGTTTTGTGACTTCTTACCAACATCGACGCACAACACCAATGTAAGGTGAATACGCCTATCAGGTTTCCCTGTCATGTTATAAGTGTTCTCTATGAAGGATCTATGTATGCAGTTATATGTATACCTTGCACTTTCAACCCATCGCCCTTAACTATATGAAGGTCACTAGCTTTCCGGACTAGAATGGACTTATATTTCTTAAATCAAAACATAAGACGATGATTACTCTGTGTGGTTGCTAACTGAAACATCAGAGGACCACCGAAATAATCACAGCAAGTGGCTTATCACATTCACTAGAAGGTCGCTACCCGTCTAAATGAAGTGCACCAACAATATCGTAAATGCAATACCCTCATAGGCCGAACGGTTCCAGCGCCCTGGCGCACCACGTTCGAGGGCTGCCCGTACACAGGCTTCTTTATATCTTTAAGTCCATTTGACCATGCAACGCATCTTATCTTTCATACAACCAAACAAATTTGCCTATCTCTATTTCAATTGGCACAACGCCCCAAATGTTCTCAATGAACACCCCGAAGGCCATGAACATTTCAAAGGCACCATGCCGCATCGACAGTTATGTCACATCCGTGCCACAATTATTCTCTTCATCGCAACGACGCCATCTTTTGTAAGTCTCGTCTTGCTACGTATACCTTGATATAGTCATTCGTCTTTCCTTGCATTGTGCATTCAATGCACACCTCGAAGCCGTATTTTTATGTTATATGCCTTTCAACGCGTTATACTTATGTTCCATCCTTTCGACTCGTACAACTGAGGCACGCCTTGATAGGGTATTCAATATTCTATAGCTTGTGCAACTGAGGCACTCGCGCCGATATAGTCTTTCAATGTTCTAGCATGCTAACTCATGCACAGGGCACGAATGACTTGTGCACTGAGGCACTCGTCGACACAGTTATCCCACGTTCTTATGGCTTGCGCACCGAGGCGCTCGCCTTTGCGATATTCAATGTTCCATAGCGACTCGTACATTTGTTGTATGATTCATTTTAATTGTTCTATCTAGTGTTCGACACGTACTATGTTTATCTCTCCATCGAGCCACGCCCATGGCATCGATAGGTCAACTTAGCATACAATGATATATATTTTACTTAGGCATGAAGGAGTAGGAAAGAGAAGTCAATGTCCCCCCACCTTGAGCCGATACGCCTTGTCGTTTCGCCGAGCCGATACGGCTCAATTTTATAACTTCGTTGCACGGCCAACTCTCCTGACTTAGCCATTCGAGCCCTTTGTGCTTCATTAAATTATACGATCGATTTGGCTTACCGTGTCAACACCTCAATCCGTTGCGAGGCGACGATTGGTTTTGCGGACACCTTTCTGAATAAGACAAAATATCGACCTCTAATATTTCAGCGTAAATGTATAGCCTACACACAAAACCAACTAAAATCAATACTCGTCTGAATTGGTCAATTGTCTTGCGTCGATTTGATTTCTTAGAATCTTCGAACCGACTCAATGCTTTTCCTCGGGCCAACTTAACACTTGCATCGATATTACTCGATACGTTCCTCGGGTCAACGTAACTTTTTGCATCGATTCCCATCGATGCATTTCTCGGGACAACATAACTGTTGTATCGATTTGCATCGATACAAAATCGGGTCAACGCAACTCTTCGAGTCAACGACTCAGCATAATGTACCGTACGGAGCAGGGCATTACAGATATCGCCTTCTGAAGCATCCATAAAGTTGTAAGCCTTCGGGCATGAATGAGTGTAATTGAGAGAAGAAAGAGAGAGAGAGAGCTAAGTGTCTGTAATCAGAGAGAAAGTGAGCTTGAGCGACTTGTAATCTTGGCTTCGCGCCCTTGTAATCTTATTTTCAATATCAATAAAGAGTATCATTTTTTACATGTCTTTGTGTTATTCAACTTCTCTGTTCGAACTTCTGTACAATGACCCTATCGCCAAGCTGTTATAATCGGTCGTTATGGATCCCGTCTTGTGTGAGCGTAACCTAGGCTGTCATGCCCCAGATCCAAAATACCTTGGAACTTGGGCGAGACGACGCCAGCTAATACATTCTGGAATATGTTCTCTAATTTAATGGATATACCCAGACGTACTACGCTGTAAAAATATACTAAGCATATAATATGTCAACTAGTCTCAATCCATATATAAGTAAATAGAGTAAGAATGGACATCATGTACTATAGTCGACCGCCCTAAGATACACATATCCGAGCAAACTCGAAGAAGAGTGAGCTTGCAAAACTAGACTATTGTTGCCATCAGGCAGACGTTCGTCGTGTGTCACGCCCCAGAACCAGAATACTGGAGAGCGGGGGCAGACACAGCCAGCTACGTATAACGGAATGGGATCCACACCGCTATACGGTCACGGCTGTCTAGATATGTGAGGGTTTCACTACAATCCATCAGTCTCTTAAGGTCATAAAATAGCCTATTGTCTCAATCTCAACCAACTAATAATAATTACAAGATATCAGATCTCCAAATATACAATTGTAAGACGTCCCAAACATTACATATCCAGATGATCATGAAGCTAGTCGTTACAAAATGTGAGGACTAGCAAGAGTTCAGTCATACATGATCAACCCCCGGGGCTTGTCAATCATGTTACAGCCCGTAGGCAGACAGTAAGTAAGTACAATCGAGCTAACACTTGCTCGTCGGCTAAACGCCTCAAAAGAATAATTTACAATATTACAGTGGGAGAATAAAAGAAACCCACTCGATGCCCTGGTTACGCCTGGTGACCACCATCGGGCTGGAAGACAGGTAGATCCTTTGTTGCTGCTCCGGTATCTGGCCATACAAAACCAGCTGGATCAGACCCCAGGAAGAGCAAGTGCCACAAAGGAGGGCACAAAATAAGAACCAAAGCCAGCAAATTAGCACAATAATATAATTACATAATAAGAGACAGTAGTTTAAGAAAAAGCATGATGGATAATTATAAAAGACAATCTTGCATAGAATCACTAAAAGACAGGACATATGGAAAAGCATGTCAGGATGATATACGATGAGATAACCATGGGACTATTCAGACAGCTAGGTTACAACCCGTAAACCAAACAAGGACCGGGGTTGTAACCCTTCGTCTGAACGGAACTTGGTTTCTCTCACCATTTATCGGCAAGATAAGGATAAGAAATCAGGTCAAGTAACAATCTGGAGTGACAATCATTATAGTGACAATCTGGAGTGACAATCATTATAGTGACAATCTGGAGTGACAATTATTATAGTGACAATCTGGAGTGACAATCATTATAGTGACAATCTGGAGTGACAATCATTATAGTGACAATCTGGAGTGACAATCCTTCAATCATTTTGGTACAATCTTACAATCAATCAATTCTAGACAATACTATACTGTACTAGACTCCATCCAAGCAATCACGGCCAATCATTGCCTACGGCTTTCTACATTAACTAACTAGGGTTATCACAATCCTAGTTACTAGCAAGATGCAATGAGATGCTCCAAGTAGTCACAGGCCCTGCATCTATCCAGGTTATCCAGGCAATCATTATAGTGACAATTTAGAGAGTTCAATACATTAGAGTGACAATAGAGTTCAATTATTAAAGTGACAATCAAGAGTGCCCCACATAACAGTGGGCTGGAAATGTGCCCTACTCGTCGGCAGGCTACAAGTCCAAACATTTACGGCCGGGATAACGGGATCACCTGTAACTGGGGAACATCTCTTCATGACTAGTGAATTATACTAATTATTAACCTTAGTCCAATTCAGTAGGTACTCCTGGCCGTGGTACTCAGGAGTCCCCTCCTAGACATGATGTAAGACAGGACTGGATTATTTGTACAAGCACAATCGTCCACGGTGTCCAGGTTAATTATACAGGTCATGTCATGTCAGGTAGCCGTCGCAACAGCTATTCAAGATATATCAGGTCAGGTTATCATATCAAGTGTACTAGTCAGGAGTGCGCCACGACGGGCCACTTATCAGGTCATGCTCAATTATCAATTCCAAACATATCCAGTAAATTCGTGATTATCAAGTTCAGGACAAAAGGCGTAAGGATATAAAATGGACGTAAAATATCTAATAAAATATCAATATACAGGGCTATAGAAGAGCAAAGCTTTAAAGAATTAAGACCAAAACTCCAAGAGCCAATGTGTTAAGCAAGGGGTCAGGGGGCAGCGTACACAAAAGTTACGCACGCAGGGGGAGCTGCGTACGCACAAAAGCACGCACGCAGGAGACACGCTTCCAACAGGAAGCGTATCCAAGACTCAGTGGCGTAAGCTAAGAAGCTCTGCACACTGCTCACTGTCTTCCCCAAACAGCAAGAACACCATGGATGAACCCAAAGCTTCACAACTTGGCCATCCGAATTCCAAATCCAGATTTCCAAATTTCCAACTGGAGTGAAACTGAATGTTCTTCCACGTGGAAAAATCAAAACCCATAGAACTCCAACCAAAATGGATCAAAACATACAAAATCCAAAAATAGGAAAACTTAGATCTAGAGCAATGGAGACACCAAATCACAAAAAGCCAAGAACTAATGTTGATCACCATGTCCTAATCTAGCTAATAGACCAAGAAAATAGGGTTCTCATGTAGTGGCAAGATGCACTTGCCTAGGGTTGGGAGAGTTGTGGAGGAAGGAGAAGAAAAAGAAGGAAATAAATGGTGGTGGTAATGAAGAGAGAGAGTGGTAGGTGGGGATATAAAGATGGAAAGTTGTGGTGGGGATGAGGGGTAGCATAGGTTAAGGTGCTCCATGCATAAACCGAACCAAAACAAACCACCCCACTTAAAACCGAGCCATGCCAAAAAACCCAAGAATACGAGAAATACCAAAATTCTATAAGTCGAAAAAAAAATACATGCCAAAATCCAGATACGAGTATAAATACGAAATATGGGAAATACGGAAAAAAAAATGAGGGTAACATCGTGTCTTGAGGACAACTTTCTTCTTCAGACTCACTGGCTTCGCTTTCGTGCCAAATACTAGTATTGGCGTACTTTCGTTAAGATGGCTTCTTATAGGGCTTCTCGTATCTGCTTCCTTTCTTTGCAACTGGGCAGTCTTTTCGAACATGACCAGTCTTTTTACAGCCGTAGCAAGTCGGTTCTTCCTCGTCGTATTTTTGTTGTTCCTTCTTCCTTCGATTGAAGCGAAGGAACTTCTTGATGTTACGGACCATAAGTGCTTGATCATCACCATCGGAATCATCATCATCAGTTTTTTCTGGACCAGTTCTTCGACGATGAGCTCTTAGGGCAATTTCTTTTGTCTTTGGAGTTGTTTCTTCAAAATCTTTGAGATCGAGCTCATGCGTCATCAACTTGCCCATGAGAGTTTCCAGCATCATGATGGTGAGATTATTTCCTTCTATTATTACCGTGACTTTGTGATTCCAGACCTTCGGTAGTCCCCTTAGCACCTTACGTATCTTTCGTGGTTGGAGTAATCCTTACCAAGGGAAGATAGTGGGTTGACGACGTCGAGGAACCTTGTGAACATTTGAGTAATAGTCTCGTTTGGCTTTATTTTGAAAGCTTCATATTGTTGTGTCAGCCGGCTGATCTTTGATTTGTAACTTGTGTGGTTCCTTCATGAGTCACCTCCAGAAGCTTCTATACTTCATTTGAGGTAGATCATCTTGAGACCCTGTTGAATTCAGTCATGTCTATGGCACAGAAAAGAGCATTAATAGCCCTAGCATCTAGATTTGCCTGTTTCTTTTCCAGGTCAGTATACTTGTCATGGGGTTTCTCAATGAGATTTTCCTCGACAACTATTCTTGCCGGTTTCTTATAACCATCAGTTACTATGGTCCACAGGTCAAAGTCTAGAGACTTAAGGTAGAAGCTCATCCTAGTTTTCTAATAGGTGTAGTTGGTTCCATCAAATAGGTGTGGCCTATTTGTGGACCGTCTCTCACCATAGTTGGAAAAGATAGGTTGTGTGGTTGCCATGGATCAGCTCTAAGATGTTAATCCTTAATCAAGAGAACAGAGCTCTGATACCAATTAAAGAACGTGTAGGCAACTCTAGACGGGGGTGAATAGAGTTTATGTCAAAAATATCCAAATAAAATATAACTCTATCACAAACAGAATATAATCAGAGAATTGAATACGGAAATAATAAAGATCAAGAGAGCATACGCAAACACAACGGTTTTAACCTGGTTTCCCTCGTAGAGGACTAGTCTAGGCCTGAAAACTCTTGCTCAGGATTAAAATTCACTATTTGTGAAATAGTAGTTACACCATATGCCTTTACTCAGAAGAGCACGTCAACTTCTTACAAAGATCGTTGGGGCGACACTTGGAATTTTCCAAGAAACTTTATCTGACTCTTGCACAAACTTCTAACTGAATATGTCACCCTCATTTCCCGTATTTCCCGTATTTCGTATTTATACTCGTATTTGGATTTTGGCATATATTTTATTTTTCCTTAACTTATGGAATTTTGGTATTTTTCGTATTTCAGATTTTGACATGATTCAGTTTTAATTAGATTGGGTTGGTTTGGTTTGGTTTATTGAGCATTGGATCACCTTAACCTATTCTCCACCCTCAATACACCACATCCCACCCTCTTTATAACTCCACCAATCTTTTCTCTCTCCTCATAAACCACCATTTATTTCTTCTTCTCCTTCCTCTACACAACTCTCTTCTCCGTCCTCTCCATAACACCCACCCATAGGCAAGTGCACATTGCCACCACATGAGAATACCATTTTATTTGTCCATTTGCTAGTTTAGGACATGGTGATCAACATTAGAACTTAGCATTTTGTGATTTGGAGTCTCCATTGTTCTAGATCTAGGTTTTTCCTATTTTCGGTTTTGTATGGTTTTGATCTACTTAAGTTGGATTTTTATGGGTTTTGATGTTTCCTTGTGGAAGAGAGTTCAATTCCACCCTGGTTAGAACTTTAGAAATCTGGATTTGGAGTTCGGATGACCAAGTTGGGGTGCCTTGAAGTTTTGGAGCCATTGGAGCTTCTTCTCAGCCATGGAGAAGAAGACCCAGACCCTGCGTGCGTGTTTTTACGCGTACGCAGCTCTCTGCTTGCGTGCTTTTGCACGTACACAGCTCTCTTGCGTGCGTGACTTTTTGCGTACGCATCTCTCCTGCGTGCGTGACTTTTCACGTACGCAGCTCTCTTGCGTGCGTGACTTTTCGCGTACGCAGCTCTCCTGCGTGCGTGACTTTTCACGTATGTAGCTCTCCTGCGTGCATGACTTTTCCTCTCCTGCGTGCGTGACTTTTCACGTATGCCGCTCTCCTGCGTGCGTGACTTTTCACGTATGCCGCTCTCCTGTGTGCATGACTTTTCACGTACGCAGCTCTCTTGCGTGCGTGATTTTTTGCGTACGCAGCTCTCCTGCGTGCGTGGCTTTTCATGTATGCAGCTCTCCTGCGTGCGTGACTTTTCCTCTCCTGCGTGCGTGACTTTTCACGTATGCCGCTCTCCTGCGTGCGTGACTTTTTACGTATGCCGCTCTCCTGCGTGCGTGACTTTTCACGTATGCCGTTCTCTGGCGTGCGTGACTTTTCACGTATGCCGCTCTCTGGCGTGCGTGACTTTTGTTGCGTAACTTTTGTTCGTACGCAGCTCCTGCGTGCGTGACTTTTGAGCGTACGCAGCTCTCATACGTGCGTGACTTTTGAGCGTACGCTGCTCCCCTGACCCCTTGCTTAACCCATTGGATCTTGGAGTTTTGGTCTTATTTCTTTCAGCTTGGCTCTTCTATAGTCTTGTATATTGATATTTTATTAGATATTTTACGCCCATTTTATATCCTTATGCCTTTTGTCATGAACTTGATTTTACTTAATATGTTTGGAATGACTATTGTACATGGCATGTATGACAAGGAACTAGCATAACACGACAGTAACCCGTAGTGGTGCACTCCTGATATGACCAACCTGACATGATAGTGGCCCGTCGTGGCGCACTCCTGACAAGTACCCTGACTTGATTTATCTTAATGCTGTTGCGACGGCTAGCTTAACTTGACTTGCTTTGACACCGTGGGTAGTTCTTTCTTACTTGCTTGTTAAATCCACTTGTCCTGTCTTGCATCATGTCTAGGATGGGACTCCTGAGTACCACGGTCAGGAGTACCTACTAAAATAGATTAAGGTTAATAACTAGAATAACTCAGTAGTCATGAAAAGATGACACAGCTACAGGCAATCCCGTTACCTGGGCGCTCTTGGGATCTGTAGCCTGCCATCGAGTAGGGCACATTTCCAGTACACCGTCGCGTGTTGCACCCTCTAAGTCACCTAAGGGTACATTTGTCTTCTGGGCGATGTACCCACCTAAATTTAATCCCTAATTTTTGACCTGGGTAACCTGGATGGTCTGCAGGGCTTGTGGCTGTGGAACAATCTTACTGCATCTTGTTAGTAATTAGGCCTGTGATAACCCTAGTTAGTTAAAGTAGTAAGCCGTAGTATCTACATGGCCGTGATTGATTGAATGAGGTATAACCAGTTTAGCCATGTCTTGATCCAGTACAAGATTGCCTCCTGTCTTGATTTCCTGTATTATTATCTTGCCGATAAATGGTAGGAAACCAAGTTCTGTTCAGATGAAGGGTTACAACCCCGGTCCTTGTTTGGTTTACGGGTTGTAACCTGGCTATCGGAATAGTTCCATGGTTATCTCGTCGTATATCATCCTGACATATTTTTCGTATATTCTAGTTTTAATGTTAGATTTTCTTGTGTTAATTGCTGGCTTTTGTTCTTATTTCGTGGCCCCTTGTGGCAATTGCTCTTTCTGGGGTTAACCCAGCTGGTTTTGTGTGGCCAGATTTCGGAGCTGCTCCCGAGGATCTACCAAGCTTCCAGCCCAATGGTGGCGACTAGAAGGAACCCGGGCTACGAGTGGGTTTTCTATTTTGTTTCGCTCACTCTATTGTAAAGTTATTTTTTTGAGGCGTTTAGCCGACGAGCACCTGTTAGCTCGATGCACTTTACTTACTGTCTGCCTACGGGCTGTAAACATGATTAACAAATCCTAGGGTTGATCATGTACGACTAAACTCTTGTTAGTCCTAATATTTTGTACGACTAGCTTCATGATCAGCTGAATATGTAATATTTAGGATGCCTTATTATTGTATATTTAATGATCATACATCTTGTGACCTTACTTACTTGCTTGTGATTGAGACATTAGGCTTGTTCATGACCATAAGAGACTGTTGGCTTATAGTAAACCCTCATATTTCTAGACAGCCGTGAACGTATATCGAGGTGGTTCTATTTCAATATACGTAGCTGGCTATGTCTGCCCCCGCTCTCCAGTATTCTGGTTCTGGGGCATGACACGGTTTAAGTGGTGGCCCATGCAGGTCTTGTCAATCAAGAAATGTGAGGGTTTACCGAATAGATGTCTCAATCAGTATTCGTCCTTGATCTCCGCCCGTATTTTCAAATCCCTGAAATTCTTGCCCTGATTACATGCTTGTACCGTTGATCTGTCCTTGTCCTTCCTTATTGTTTCCCTGTGTCATCTTCCTCAGCGGCACTGTACCTGACCCTGCCGATCAGCAAGGAGGAGCACCTCCCGTGGACCAGCAGCAACCTGGAGATCAAGCCCAGCATTCCGGAGTCGCCTCCAGAGTGATACATACTGGAGAAGAGTCACCAGTTTGGCCCGTCCAGCCCGCAGAGCCAGATTATGGTACCTTAGTAGGCCTCATCAGAACCTTGATAGCTTCCCAGGATCGTCGAAGCGACGCCCTGCACCAGACAGTTCAAGATGCTTTGACCCGAGGCGGACATCTAGGGAACCAGGCGGCCAACAGCTTCAAGCGATTGAACCCTCCTTTCTTCGACGGCAGCGAGGATGCGATTGCCGCGGATGCATGGCTTCAGGATACCGAGGTGATTCTAGAAGCAGCTAGGACACCCGAGAATGAGAAGGTGGCGGTGGTACGCCTGCAGTTGTTGGACTTGGCTCGCAGTTGGTGGGCAGCGCAAGCCATGGGATTAGTGGCGCCCATTGCTTGGACAGTGTTTAGAGAGAGATTACAGACGAAGTATTTCGATGCTGTGGCTCGGTACGACCTGCAGACCAGATTTACCAACTTGAAGCAAGGAGGCAGAACAGTCGACAGTTATGCATCGGAATTTTCTAGGCTCAGTAGGTTTGCCCCCACCTTGGTGGCGACCGAGTTTGATAGGGTCCAGCGATTCCAGCAAGGACTGCATTGGGAGATCTTGTTGGCGGTTGAGCAGTTCGAGCACCAGACGTTCGATGCAGTCTTGAGAGCAGCTAGGAGGCATGAGTACACCTTCCAGAGGATCGTGGATAGGACCGGAGGTAGGAAGCGGTCCCACAGTCAGATGCACCAATCATCAGCTCCAGCCCCGGCAGCTAGGGGATTGACCGTTGGAACTCCGAGGCGGGCGGCCTCAGTAACATCGGTTCAGCATTCGACCCCGACGTACCCGTAGCAGCAGAAGCAGAAGCAGACTTCCGCGATGGGATGTTCTTATTGCGGGAAGCCAGAGCATGTGGTGGCAGACTGCCGCAGGGCGCAGGGATTGTGCCTGGCTTGTGGAGCAGCAGATCATAGGATAGGGGCTTGCCCGAATAGGGGTTGTTCATCAGCATCCAACCCTTCTAGCTCTTCGGTGAGAGAACCGGCCCCAGCACCAGTTCAGCAGCAGCAGTATCAGTCTTCGAGGCCCTTGCTGCCTCAATCTCAGGCATTCCAGCAGCAGCACCCCCAGCAGTATGCACAAGCCCAAGCTCAGACCCATAATAGGCAGAGAGGTTTCCAGCAGAGGGGACCAGCAGCCAGAGGACAAGGTCAGGCCATGATGATGGCTATGGAAGAAGAAGTTGCACCAGGTGAGATTGTGGCAGGTACTATTCTCGTCAACTCCTCTCCAGCGTCTGTATTATTTGATTCTGGTGTATCGCATTCATTTATGTCTGCACGATTCATGACACGGATAGGATTGGAGCCCGAGTCATTATCAGTGAGGCTCAATATACTTACTGGTAATGGCCTTGTGGGAGTAGATCGAGTGTTTTCCTCGTGTCGGATTGTAGTTAGCGGTAGGGAGTTCCCCGCTAGATTCATAGAGTTTCCTATGGCAGACTATGATGTAGTCCTAGGCATGGATTGGTTGAGGAACCAGTATGCTAGGATAGACTGCCATATTGGCAGAGTTGTCTTTAGTATCCCCGGCGAGCCAGAGTTTTCATTTTCCAGAGGCGCAGTGGAGCCATCTTCTCCAGCATTACGGATGGCAATAGCAGCAGTACAGTTACCCCGGATAGTTGAAGAGTTTCCAGATGTCTTTCCAGAGGAGCTTCCAGGGATGCCGCCGGAACGGGAGATTGAGTTTACTATAGACTTGATTCCCGGGACAGCACCCGTATCAGAGCGAGTCTACAGGATGGCACCTTCAGAGTTGGAGATTTTATATAAGATGATTGAAGAACTGAGGACCAAGGGATTCATCCGTGCAAGTGGATCGCCTTGGGGAGCCCCGATGCTTCTTGTGAAAAAGAAGGATGGTACGTCCAGGCTATGTGTTGATTATCGTACCTTGAATTCGGTGACAATCAAGAACGATACCCTCTTCCGAGGATAGATGACTTGTTTGATCAGCTCAGAGGGGCTTCAGTGTTCTCGAAGATCGACTTGCGGTCGGGATACCACCAGATCAGAGTCAGAGAGCAGGACATCCCGAAGACAGCCTTCAGATCAAGGTATGGACATTGGAAGTTCCTTGTCATGCCCTTTGGAGCGACCAATGCGCCGGCCGTATTCATGGACCTCATGAATCGCATTTTCATGCCTTACTTGGATCAATTTGTGATCGTGTTCCTAGATGACATCCTGGTCTACAGCAAGAGTGAAGCAGAGCATGGGCAGCATCTCAGAGTCGTCCTCCAGATGCTTAGGGAGCATCAGTTGTACGCCAAGTTTAGTAAATACGAGTTCTGGCTCGATCGCATATCATACTTGGGTCAAATCATTACCCGAGGAGGAGTGGAAGTGGAACCCCAGAAGATCGTGGCTATCGAGTCATGGCCGGTACCCAGCTCAGTGGCAGAGGTTCGCAGCTTCCTTGGATTGGCCGGCTACTACCGGCGGTTCGTTTCAGATTTCGCAAGGATTTCAGCGCCGATGACCTAGTTGACCCACAAGGATGTGCCGTTTGTTTGGACAGCAGAGTGTCAGGAATCATTTGAGAAGTTGAAGCGAGGTTTGATAACGGCTCCCATTCTCACCCTTCCAGATGGGACCGGAGGATTCACAGTTTATTACGACGCTTCAGGCAGAGGATTGGGGTATGTCTTGATACAGCATGGGAAGGTAATATCTTATGCGTCACGTCAACTACGTGATCATGAGAAGAATTACCCGACCCACGACTTGGAATTGGCGGCGGTAGTGTTTGCTTTGAAATTGTGGAGACACTACTTGTACAGAGATAGAGTGGAGATCTTTACTGATCATAAGAGCCTGAAGTATGTTTTCATCCAGAAGGACCTTAATATGCGGCAGAGAAGATGGCTCGAGCTACTGGTGGACTATGATATAGATTTGCAGTATCATCCCGGGAAGGCCAACGTTGTAGCAGATGCATTGAGCAGTAGCGCCGGAGTTTATTTCTTGACGGCACAACCAGAATTATTGGCAGATCTTCAGAAGATAGGAATTGAAGTGGTTCTTCCAACCAGCGTGGCATTGATGGCCAGCCTACAGGTTCAGTCCAGCATAGTTGAGAGAATTCGGGTGGCACAGTCAACAGATTCCAAGATCCAGCGACTCAGAGCAGAATGTGAAGCAGGAAGAAGGCCAGAGTTATGTATCCATAAAGATGGTACACTTCGGTACGGCACTCGTCTTTGTGTACCCAGTGGAGATATCAGACAGGAAGTCATGGCAGAAGCCCACAGTTCATAATATTCTATTCATTCGGGTGGTACGAAGATGTACCGTGATATTCGTCAGCATTTCTGGTGGAATAGCATGAAGAGGGAGATAGCCCGATTTGTCTCTCGGTGTTTGGTTTCCCAACAGGTTAAAGCTGAACATCAGAGGCCCGCTGGACTTCTTTAACCCTTACTGATCCCAGAATAGAAATGGGAACATATAACCATGGATTTTATGACCGGATTGCCCAGATCTCCGACCGGCAGAGATACTATTTGGGTAATTGTGGACAGGCTTACCAAGGTGGCACACTTTCTCCCATTCATAGTTGGACAGTCGACGGCGCAGTTAACAGAGATGTATCTCAGGTAGATCGTCTGGCTTCACGGTGTGCCAGTCAGCATCACCTCGGACAGGGATTCAAGATTCACATCATATTTTTGGTGCAGCTTGCAGAAGAGTTTGGGGACTCGCCTTCAATTCAGCTCAGCTTATCACCCGCAGACGGATGGTCAATCAGAGCGCACTATCCAGACCCTTGAAGATATGTTGAGATCCTGTACCCTTGACTTTGGTGGTTCATGGAAGAATCATCTGCACCTGGTGGAGTTCTCGTACAACAATAGTTATCAGGCCAGTATCCAGATGGCATCCTTTGAGGCTCTTTATGGCAGGAAGTGCAGGTCCCCGCTAGTATGGGACGATGTCGGGGAGAGGCAGATGCTCGAACCCGAATTGATTTCTCAGACGGTTGAAGTGGTCAGGAAGGTCAGAGATCACCTCCGAGTTGCCCAGGACCACCAGCGCCATTGGGCCGGTGCTCATCGGCGTCCCTTAGAATTTGCTGTCGGTGACCATGTATTCCTTAGGATCTCGTCTAACCGTGGCGTCGTTCGCTTCGACGTGCGGGGAAAGCTTAGTCCTAGGTATATAGGGCCGTTCGATATTCTAGAGCGAGTAGGAGATGTATCCTATCGTCTCGCTCTTCCGCCGTCGCTAAGTGAGGTGCATGATGTATTCCATGTGTCCCAATTACGACGGTATATTTCGGACCCGAGCCACATCCTAGACCATTCGGAATTGATTGTTGGTACCAACCTTTCGTATGAGGAGAGGCCCGTGTCTATATTGGATCGGAGGAAGAAGATACTCAAGAACAAGACTATTAAATTAGTCCGTATTGCTTGGGGTCATCACTCTCTAGGTGAGTCAACATGGGAGCGTGAGGACGACATCCGATCGCGATATCCCTATCTGTTTGACTCGTGAGGTATAATGTCTTTCTTATGCCTTACGTTTTCCCTTCCTTGCTTGCATTGTATGATTGTATGATTGAGCTGCTTAGTATTACTTGCTTGTGCTTAATGTAGCTTGTCGTGACAATCTCTAGCTCCTTGATTAAATTCCGAGGACGGAATTCTTTTAAGGTGGGTAGAGTTGTCACCCTCATTTCCCGTATTTCTTGTATTTCGTATTTATACTCGTATTTGGATTTTGGCATATATTTTATTTTTCCTTAACTTGTGGAATTTTGGTATTTCTCGTATTTCGGATTTTGACATGATTCGGTTTTAATTGGATTGGGTTGGTTTGGTTTGGTTTATTGAGCATTGGATCACCTTAACCTATTCTCCACCCTCAACACACCACATCCCACCCTCTTTATAACTCTACCAACCTTTTCTTTCTCCTCATAAACCACCATTTATTTCTTCTTCTCCTTCCTCTACACAACTCTCTTCTCCTTCCTCTCCACAACACCCACCCATAGGCAAGTGCACCTTGCCACCACATGAGAACACCATTTTATTTGTCCATTTGCTAGTTTAGGACATGGTGATCAACATTAGAACTTAGCATTTTGTGATTTAGAGTCTTCATTGTTCTAGATCTAGGTTTTTCCTATTTTCGGTTTTGCATGGTTTTGATCTACTTAAGTTGGATTTTTATGGGTTTTGATGTTTCCTTGTGGAAGAGAGTTCAATTCCACCCTGGTTAGAACTTTGGAAATCTGGATTTGGAGTTCGGATGACCAAGTTGTGGTGTCTTGAAGTTTTGGAGCCATTGGAGCTTCTTCTCAGCCATGGAGAAGAAGACCCAGACCCTGCGTGCGTGTTTTTACGCGTACGCAGCTCTCTACTTGCGTGCTTTTGCACGTACGCAGCTCTCTTGCGTGCGTGACTTTTCGCGTACGCAGCTCTCCTGCGTGCGTGACTTTTCACGTACGCAGCTCTCTTGCGTGCGTGACTTTTCGCGTACGCAGCTCTCCTGCGTGCGTGACTTTTCATGTATGTAGCTCTCCTGCGTGCGTGACTTTTCCTCTCATGCGTGCGTGACTTTTCACGTATGCCGCTCTCCTGCGTGCGTGACTTTTCACGTATGCCGCTCTCCTGCGTGCGTGACTTTTAACGTACGCAGCTCTCTTGCGTGCGTGACTTTTTGCGTACGCAGCTCTCCTGCGTGCGTGACTTTTCACGTATGTAGCTCTCCTGCGTGCGTGACTTTTTCTCTCCTGCGTGCGTGACTTTTCACGTATGCCGCTCTCCTGCGTGCGTGACTTTTCACGTACGCAGCTCTCTTGCGTGCGTGACTTTTCGCGTACGCATCTCTCCTGCGTGCGTGACTTTTTACGTATGCAGCTCTCCTGCGTGCGTGACTTTTTCTCTCCTGTGTGCGTGACTTTTCACGTATGTCGCTCTCCTACGTGCGTGACTTTTCACGTATGCCTCTCTCCTGCGTGCGTGACTTTTCACGTATGCCGCTCTCTGGCATGCGTGACTTTTCACGTATGCCGCTCTCTGGCGTGCGTGACTTTTGTTCGTACGCAGCTCCTGCGTGCGTGACTTTTGAGCGTACGCAGCTCTCATACGTGCGTGACTTTTGAGCGTACGCTGCTCCCCTGACCCCTTGCTTAACCCATTGGATCTTGGAGTTTTGGTCTTATTTCTTTCAGCTTGGCTCTTCTATAGTCTTGTATATTGATATTTTATTAGATATTTTATGCCCATTTTATATCCTTACGCCTTTTGTCATGAACTTGATTTTACTTAATATGTTTGGAATGACTATTGTACATGGCATGGTATGACAAGGAACTAGCATAACACGACAGTGACCCGTAGTGGTGCACTCCTGATATGACCAACCTGACATGATAGTGGCCCGTCGTGGCGCACTCCTGACAAGTACCCTGACTTGATTTATCTTAATGCTGTTGCGACGGCTAGCTTAACTTGACTTGCTTTGACACCATGGATAGTTCTTTCTTGCTTGCTTGTTAAATCTACTTGTCCTGTCTTGCATCATGTCTAGGATGGGACTCCTGAGTACCACGGTCAGGAGTACCTACTAAAATGGATTAAGGTTAATAACTAGAATAACTCAGTAGTCATGAAGAGATGACACAGCTACAGGCAATCCCGTTACCTGGACGCTCTTGGGATCTGTAGCCTGCCGTCGAGTAGGGCATATTTCCAGCACACTGTCGCGTGTTGCACCCTCTAAGTCAGCTAAGGGTACATTTGTCTTCTCGGCGATGTACCCACCTGAACTCAACCCCTAATTTTCGACCTGGGTAACCTGGATGGTCTGCAGGGCTTGTGGCTGTGGAACAATCTCACTGCATCTTGTTAGTAATTAGGCCTGTGATAACCCTAGTTAGTTAAAGTAGTAAGCCGTAGTATCTGCTCGACCGTGATTGATTGAATGAGGTATAACCAGTTTAGCCATGTCTTGATCCAGTACAAGATTGCCTCCTGTCTTGATTTCCTGCATTATTATCTTGCCGATAAATGGTGGGAAACCAAGTTCTGTTCAGATGAAGGGTTACAACCCCGGTCCTTGTTTGGTTTACGGCTTGTAACCTGGCTATCGGAATAGTTCCATGGTTATCTTGTCGTATATCATCCTGACATATTTTTCGTATATTCTAGTTTTAATGTTAGATTTTCTTGTGCTGATTGCTGACTTTTGTTCTTATTTCGTGGCCCCCTTGTGGCACTTGCTCTTTCTGGGGTTGACCCAGCTGGTTTTGTGTGGCCAGATTTTGGAGCAGCTCCCGAGGATCTACCAAGCTTCCAGCCCAATGGTGGCGACTAGAAGGAACCCGGGCTACGAGTGGGTTTTCTATTTTGTTTCGCTCACTCTATTGTAAAGTTATTCTTTTGAGGCGTTTAGCCGACGAGCACCTGTTAGCTCGATGCACTTTACTTACTATCTGCCTACGGGCTGTAAACATGATTAACAAATCCTAGGGTTGATCATGTACGACTAAACTCTTGCTAGTCCTAACATTTTGTACGACTAGCTTCATGATCAGCTGAATATGTAATATTTGGGACGCCTTATTATTGTATATTTAATGATCATACATCTTGCGACCTTACTGACTTGCTTGTGATTGAGACATTATGCTTGTTCATGACCATAAGAGACTGTTGGCTTATAGTAAACCCTCATATTTTTAGACAGCCGTGACCGTATATCGAGGTGGTTTCTATTTCAATATACGTAGCTGGCTATGTCTGCCCCCGCTCTCCAGTATTCTGGTTCTGGGGTGTGACACGGTTTAAGTGGTGGCCCATGCAGGTCTTGTCAATCAAGAAATGTGAGGGTTTATCGAATAGATGTCTCAATCAGTATTCGTCCTTGATCTCCGCCCGTATTTTCAAATCCCTGAAATTCTTGTCCTGATTATATGCTTGTACCGTTGATCTGTCCTGGTCCTTCCTTATTGTTTTCCTGTGTCATCTTCCTCAGCGGCACTGTACCTGACCCTGCCGATCAGCAAGGAGGAGCACCTCCCGTGGACCAGCAGCAACCTGGAGATCAAGCCCAGCATTCCGGAGTCGCCTCCAGAGTGATACCTACTGAATGAAAATGGTTGAAATCATGTCCTATATATACTAGTCTGGAAGGCATAATTCAGCCAGAATTTTGTCCTCAAAATTCAAAAATATGGTCGTTGTACCAGTGTAACCACCACTTTTTTAAAATGAGGGTAATTTTAAACTTTTGTACAATTGATTATTTAATAATAGGTTTAAATCATTTTATTGATTTATTGGTGATTTTGATTATTTTAATTTAATTAAATTAGTGTTTTGTGATTTTGTTCTTTGGCTTGTGTAACCTTATAGCTGTTTAGCCTAGAGACTAACCATGACCATGGAGGCCTAACCCATGTGACTAGATTAGCTAATTACCACTTTTTAGTCTAAGGATATTTTGGTTATTTTGTGACTTTTGAATTATTTAGGATTTTGATTAATTGGTGAGTTTTATATTATTTAAATAATATTTAAATTGATGTATTGTGATTTTGGTCATTTTATATTTTTATATTTTTGGGATTTTTTATATTTTAATATTGTATTTTGGGGTTTTATTTGACCGGGTTTGAGTTTTGTCTTATTTCGACTTGTGTAGTGACCCGGGTCAGTTTTGGACCCAACTGAAACCGAACAACTTGTCATGACCAAACCCATATATTTATATTTGACTAATTCCATTTGATTTTAGTGGGATTAGGGAATAGAATTAGATTTAGAACTTGAAATTAGGAGTTTCCAATTTACCATTTTGACCCCAACTCAAAACCCTTCTATTCCTTGACTTGGAGGGCACTTGTGACTTCGCACAAATGCCCTAACACCCTCAAATTAGTGGCCGGCCAGCAGCTCACTCCCTCTCTTCTTCCCATTTCAAGAAAAACTCTCTCTCTCTTCCTATCTCTCATTCTACAAAGATCTCTTTCTTTCCCCTTTAGATTTTAGGATCAAAAGTAAGTCAAATCTCTTCCAATCACTTCCATTTCTCTAGATCTCTCTCTAATCTTGGTACTAACCCTTGTTTATCTCTTATTTGTGATTTTTATCTAAGTAGAACCTAGCATGGAGGGGTTGGAGGCTTAGATTTGGCTCTTGACCCAAAAAGAACCAATTTTGGAACTTTTCCTTGGGATTCCAACTCCCAAGAGGTAAACCCTAACTCTAACTCTTATAATTACTCCTAATTAGTGTTATCTACATGTTAGAGGATGCTCGAGGCGTAGGACAACCCATTAGAAGAGGTTTGGAATCCATTAGACTCAATTCGGGACTTTCGGGCTAGGTTTAGTGCCAATTTTAGGGAAAATCATAAATTGACATGTTTGGATGTTACCCCTAACCTAATTAGACCTAATTAGGTTAGTTTGGGTGAGATGAGGCTAGGTACGTGTCCGTATTTGGATACGTGGGGTCGTTTTGAGAGAATTCATAAAAATAAGCTTTTTCGGGGTTTTCGGGTTCCAACACACGGGTGACTTTTTCCACCGACACTAGAATCGCCAAGTTAGTACTTAGAATAGGTTCTAATCATTATTTAGAACTCGTGGATAGAGTTTGGGTCAAATCCGGATAGGTTTGTTGTCCGTATCACGCGGTATCGCGAATCGGACACCCTGGAGTCGCCAGAATGGCCGTTTGGCCATTCGGGCCTCGTTTCTCGTTTCTGCTCGCGTGCGCAAGTTAGATTTCTTGTGTGGGGCACGTGTTTAGGCCCTAGAGGGTAGAATTGCAAGGATTGGGTATTCCGATAAGGTTTTGGGTCGTTTAGGAGTATATGCATATGTGTATGTGTATGTGTATGTGTATGTGTATGTGTGTATATTTATATGGGAAGTGTGTTAGTGTGTGGTAGTAGGGGTGGTGCGGGTAGTGTGTGTGTGTGGTGGTAGTGGTGGTGTTGGTAGTATGTATGTATATATATATATATATGTGTGTGTATCCATATGAATAGGTGTGTGTGTGTGTGTGTGTCCATATGTATATAAATGTATGTGTGTGTGGTGGGGAGTAGAGATTTGATAGGTAGAGTTGAGAGTAGTGGACTTGGTAGATGAAATAGTGTGTGTGTGTAGTTTTTGGTTGAGAGTATTAGAAAGTTTGAGAGTGTTAGAGAGAGTGAGAGATTAGAGGGATAGATGAGGAGTGATGGAGTGATAGGAAGGGGGAGGGGCTGCTCTTAACAGCAGCTGTAGCAGCATGATGCTGCTGCCTATTGCAGCAGGGGATGGGGGATTCAGTCCCCGTAGCAGCCCCAATCCAATCCCTTCATGACAGCACCAAGCAGCTCCAAACCAGCCCAAAAACAGTCCCTATGTTTCAGCCTAATTCAGCCCACTTGATAGCCCATATAAGCACCTCATTGACAGCCCTATAGGACCCCAAACCAGTCCTAAAATCAGCCCCTAAATCACCTATATTTAGCCCCATTTGACAGCTAATTCAGCCCCCTAGAATAGGCCAATTCAGCCCCCATTCAACCCTACAAATCAGCCATATATTAGCCTATATATAAGCCTCCAAATCAGCCCTTACATTCAGCCATGAACACGCCATAGGACAGCCCATAGGCACTACATTTCAGCCCCATATCGTCCCTTGGTTCACTTATTCATTCACATGTTTCATCCACCCATTTCTTCATTCATTCTCCTACTCATCCATTCATTAATCCTACATCATTCATCCTTTCCCTCTTCACAATTTCAGTCCATCCATACTTCATTTCAATCTTCATTCATCCATGCATTCCATTCTATTCAATCCATTCACCCATCCATCAATTCACTCTTTCATCCATTTATTCTCCATTCAATACATATACCATTTGAACCCCATATTGCCCCACAAATTTATCCACTAGAAGCTTATATAAACCCTTAGTGCCTAGTTGAGTGGTGTCTAGTGTGGGTTGAGTGTCTAGTTAGTATGGTTTTTGAGGTTGGTGTTAGAGTTGGTGCTAGTGTAGTGTTAGTAGTGAGTTAGTTAAGTTAGTGTCCTAACTAGGTTAATATCCTAGTGGACTAGTAGAGAGGGCTAACCTAGACACTAGGAGAGTGTGGGAGAGTAAACTAGGAAGGTTGGATAGAAGATAGAGTGTGGTATCTCACGATACCATAGTGTATCATGACGATACCCTAAGGTAATGTCGAGATGACTAACATGACCATAAGATGGACTAGATGTCCTAGAACCCTAGATTTCTTAGTTGGTAAACCCTAGATAGGATAGTATCTAGCTACCCTAAGAAGCCTAGGCTAGTATCCTGAGATCTAGAGGGGTTTCCTTTGTAATGGGCAAGGTATCGGAAATACCTTGTAAGGGTAAATTATGGGGTATCGGGTAATGTAAGGTATTGGGTTTCTGATTGCTAGATGGGCTTAGAAATATGTTGTCTTGGTAGGTAATGACTAGATGAGGGTAGTTTAGACTAGTCTTGACCCCCGTTGACCAAGAGTTGACTTTTTGATCGAAAGTTAACTTCAAGTCAACACTTGACTTAGAATTGACCGAAACCAAACCAGAGTTGACCAATTGACTGAAAATCAACTGTTAGTCAATATTTGACTTGTTTGACCTAGGGTTGACCCAAGATTGACTCAGTATTGACCAAAGTTGACCAGAGTTGACTTTTTGACCAAAAGTCAACTATAAGTCAACCTTTGACCCAGATTGATCTAGTTTGACTTGGATTAACTTCCTATGACCTTGTTTGACCTTGGTTGACCTAGTGTGACCTAGTTTAGCTTGGTGTGACTTAGTTTAACCTAGATTTGACTTAGACTTGCATATCATGACTCGATTAGCTTTCCTTTTATTATTAAACCATGTTTTGACTTGTAGTATATCATCTTTAGGTCTGTAATTACTCTGAGCGTCTATTCACCTTATCAGCTTAGGACCACAGGCGAGTACATTCTCTGATAATATTTTTGTTTTATGATATCGTCTATGTTTCTTGTATTTAGTGTAGATATCCTTGTTCTCTTAACATATTGTTCACACGGATTGGTATTTGTTTGGATCCCGTCATAAGATGTTATTCCTCTTATATAGGTATACTTTGTGCAAGTCTTCCTAGTTTCTTATGCATTATATAGACAGGATTTCTGCGAAGGCAAGCTACCTTCTCAGAGAATCACGTGTCATGACGTGTCATGACTGGATCAACTATATTAGTCAGGGATGGGGGTGTTAGCGTAGATATGTGATCAATACCCCACAGTATTATATTGTATCATCAATGTATAGTGTTAATCATACACTCACGTATGATTAGCCAGGCCAAACATTGTATCATGTTCTAAGCCGATCACATGTTGAAACTAATACTAAACTCACATAATAGTTCCAAATTTTTGTACATGATATATACTGTTTTCTTGTTCTTACATTCAGTTACAGTCTTGACATGCCTTACCATGATTCATGTACATATTATTTTACCTCGTATATTCTCTCTATTTACTGCTACATTTTCAATATAGTCTAACTAGAACTGTTATTTGAGATTTGTGCTCATTCCATCCTGACTGGATATGTTGACAAAATTTTACAGATTATGGCGAGGAGGATTGTCCTACCTACTACGGTCCTCATGACGTAGTTGGCCTAGACTTGGAGACCCTAGTTCAGCAAGGGTTAGCTCCAACCGATAGGGCTTTAGAGTAGTTTAGCTAGTGTAACACCCAGTTTTCTAAATGAGGATAATTTTGAAATTTTGTAATTTTAATCTTTTATTAATGATATTTAAATCATGATATGATTCTTGGTGATTTTTAATCATTTAAAACTATTTTAAAATCATGACTTATGATTTTGATGTGCTTGCTAGCGTAACCCAAGAGACTGTCTGACCTAGAGCCCAACCATGGCATTAGGATGATTTATTTTCACTTTTGAGCTTGAGGGTATTTTGGTCATTTGGTCTCTTTGAATTATTTGATGATTTATTTAATTGGTGTTTTTGATTTTTGACTTGAACTAGTTGAGACTTGTAGACTAGCCTAGAAGCTAACCCTAGTTGGTGACCCTAGTCTAACTCTAGTTAACCTACTTTTAGTCATTAGAATTTAGTTTTAATGTAGGGTGATTAGTTGAGTGAAATTAGTTAAAGACTAGTGACTTAAGTCAATGACTTATGACTTACCAATTTAAAGACTAGTGATTAAGCCATAGCCCCATGACTTAAGCCCAAAACCAATTCTAACCCAACCATGGCAGCCACTATTAGGTTTCCCTTTGCCTATAAGTAATCTCTTAGGGTGTTCTTGCCTCTTTTTAAGTTTGCCCTAATTTTGGAGGAGAGGTATTTTTCCCATTGCTCTAAAATCCCATTTTATTCATTTTAACTCCTTTTTGACCCTAGTCTTTTGCAATTGGATCTAATTTATGTTTATTTACTGATTTTGGAGGATCACCTCAGTTTGTGTGCCATTTGGAGGATTGGAGTTGCCATTTGGAATCTCTTCTTTGAAGCTTTTTCTTGAGTTTTAATACTCAATAAGTAAACCACCTAAACTCCTATTTCTTCCTAATTTCTTTGCATATAAGGTTAGGTTTTAGGGTTACTAACTGTCCACGAGATTTGGGCATAATTTGTGTCTATTTCGTGTCCGTATCGGACACGTATCGTATTGGTATTGTAGGTGTTTGTAGAAATGCCACATAGGAATTGATTTTCGTATTTTTGAAAAGTGATTGCATGGATTTGTAGATCGAGGTGAGTGTATTAATTTTTTTGAAGATGGTATGGTGTTTTGTATCCTGTTGTGTCGTGTTTTTTCACTTGGACACGCAGCACGAGCCCGTTGGCCGTGTCCTGCATCTCGGGCCCTGTATCTCAGGATACAGGACACGTCATGTCCTAAATTTTTGGGGGAAGCAAGGGGCAATGTCTGCCACCATGCTCCCAAAATTTGGAAGCATGACGTGGAGTACACGTGGAGTTATCGCACTCGCACTGGCCGCGCGCTGTCACGTGCGGGCGGCTGTGCACGTGCACAGGCACGGCTGACACGTGAGTCGTGTCGTGTCTGTGTGTCACGAGGACTCGATTCAGGGTGACACAGTCCTAGACCTACCCTAGACGCACCTCTGGACACGAACACGAGTTGTGTCGTGTCGTGTATCGCGTGTTAGACACGCGAGCACGCGTGCACGACGATTAATTTTGTGCACAGTGTGTGTCTGTGTTCGTACAGTTATTTGGACATGATTCATGTCCAATTCTTGGACACGAAGACCCTAACTAGTGCCCTCACATGTATAACATTAATTACCAACCCTTTATTTGTCATTTTGATGGAGATTTGAATTCAAAAATTCGAATTCCCTATGTGTACTGTCATTACACTGATACTCTTTGGGCTGAATGTTATTTCTGAATTTGATTTCATTTTTTTTCCTGTTTTATGATGATTGAATGATAAGTAGGACTCACCTACATATTTGTTGATAGTTGAATATGTAGTCGTGTTTGTGTGGGGAAAGGGGAATCATCGAAATGAGATTTGTGTATTGGGTTGGGGGTTTACTGTCAACTGTTTCAGGAAATCCTAAAACTTATTTCCTGATTTTCCTCACATATATCACAGTCCTATGAATCACATTGCCTCCACTTTGCAAACACACACTTTACAAACTCACATCTGGTTTCTCTCACAACAGCTCACATATGCCACTGTATACACACAAAAATCTAAACACACTGTTTCCTGTGATGATTTACACACACACAATCCTATTAGCACACACAAATGAATTTCCTCACACTCTCACACACATGTCACTGTTTTTGCTCACTTGCAATCACACACACACACACCCAATTCCAGTTTCACTATCACAGTCCTATGATGTCTCACACACAAACTCACATATGAATTTCTCTTCACACACAAATCATCTAACACTCACATTCCTCTCATTGACACACACATGACACTTCACTCCTATATACAAATCACTCATACACACACACATGTGTATCATGACACACACATATGAGAAAATATCTCACACACACACATGTATACACATATATAAAATCCACACACACATTTATGTATTTATATATATATATATATATATATATATATATATATATATATATATATATATAAATAGTTACTAGTGTATATGTGAATGTGTAGTAGGGATTTCATTAGCCTATTTGTATTTGGCCCATGGCCTAGGTAGTTGGCCTATGGCATGTGGTGTGATACACTTGTGTATCACTAGGCTAGGGTGACTTGTATGGTATCTAGTTAGTTGACCTAGAATTGACTGGTTAAGCCTAGGTTTGACCAACCTAGACTAGTTTGACCAAGTTTAACCTCGTTTGACCTAGTTTGACTTAATTAGACTAGAATTGGCCTAGTTTGACGTCTGTTAGGGTTGACTAGAGTTGACCAAAGGTTGACTTTAGCCTAGATTGACCCCAAACTTCATGTAGATGCATTATAGCAGTCTATTTTCTTATTTTAGACCTATAGTGACTTGTACTGTTCTATAGGAGACAGACACCACTCCTCGGACAGTATACTCTCTTCGGACATTCAGGATACCAGGCGAGTACATTCTCTGATCATTTCATATCTTTGTTAGGACTATATTTCCTGCTTTAGATTATCTTACTTGATGCTGACACGTTGGTAACACGGATTAATACTTTATGGATCCCTTCATGAGATGTTATCCCTCTCGGGAGCATCAGATACTCTTGTCTCGTATGTTTCACTTACATCATGTATCTCTTGCTTCTATTATCATGAATCTTCGGGAATCAGCTAGTGACTCATGTACTCTCATGATCACCGAGCCTTCACGAATCAATTCATGAATCACCCTATACGGGTCAAGTAGTATAATCATGAATCTTAATGTAACTTGACTGGATCCTTGTGTATTGATTGGGGATGGGGGAGTATAAATGAACATGTGGATAATTCCAAGTAGTGTAATCATGAATCAGTCCCTAGACATTCACATGTTTATCTTGTACTCTGAATCACTAGCACTGTCTCTCTGTTATATATCATAGATATTTACTTACAGTCTTTCTTTACATTATGCTATTCTTCAGTTTCCTGTATTTTATTATCTAGCATGATTATATTTCCTTTCCTGCTATGACTTGTTGAGATGTATTATGCTCGCTCCTGTCCTGACTGGACCTGTTGAAATATTACAGAGGATGAGGACGAGGCGTGTTGTCCCACTTATTATGGGGCTACCCTAGATGACAGTACAGACTTGGACCAGCAGCAGGATCCTTTAGCTGTGGACGACACTCCACTAGACTGGGATGTTTCCTTATATTTTTATTTTGGATGACTGTATTATGATATTTAGGATTTTGTGGATTTGTTATATCTTTTAGACACTTAGACTTCTCTGATTGTATTCTGTGGATCTTTATTTCAGTATTATCTATCTTTCTATCTTTACTCTGCCTTAGATGTGATTGAGACTGAATATTGTTATGTCACTCCATTCGGAGAGTATATACTGTATAGGTACCTTTATACTGTTAGATGTTTGACCTAGGACAGCATTCTACCGCCGATACTGCGGCGTAGGCTGGACGTACCCACGTCTCGTTCCCTTACTCTAGGGTGCGGGTCGTGACAGCTAGTTTAGTTTGGTACTGGACTTTGTCTCCAGATTACATTTTGGCTTGTTATTATTTTAGTATTGTATTGAGATTGTTGACTCTGTGACTGGACTTGTATTATTCTGTGTTGGATTTTTAGGATGATATTTCATATCTTGTTGTCTTTATCTTTCGGTATCATCTATACTTCTTAGAGCTTGTGATTGAGTATATTATATTGTCATTGCTTGTCCTCCATTCGGAGTTGACCGTTCTCGACAGGTTTTGATATTATAATTGTTGTTAGATAGTAGACCTAGACAGCGTTCTACGTCGTTTCTGCGGCGTAGGCTGGGACGCTGTCATGTACTCATGCCCTTACTTTGGGTGCGAGTCGTGACACGTTTTTAGTGGCGGCCCATGCAGGTCAAAGTCGCAACTAGTGCGATTTTGTAGTGGTGCTCGACTTAGAGTGCTGCTACGAGCCTGCTGTTAGGATATAGGATTAGGCAGTATAGAGAGTTACTCAATCACAGTTAGGACTACTTGAGAAGATTCCTGAGATGATCCTTGAGAATCTCATTATAAACTATCTCGAAATTTGATTCCGGCAGTTTCTGTCTACTTTCTTGTTCATCGTTGAATTTGATTCTTGGTATTCATTATTGACTTGATTTTCTACCAAGATAACATTATGGGCTAGGTTGTCTCAGTCATGGAATCTAGAGTCTTTTAAAGCCATATTAGCTGGTTTGGCGATGAGATAGAGTCTGATTTTGGATGTATTTCTCGGGTGTGGGAATTTAAAGTTTTTGCAGCCAAGCTAGCGGCAATACGAAAATTTTAAATACCATGATTCTAGAGGTATGTACATTAGTTGCAGACTCTATGGATTATCGTAGCCATACTTACTGGTGTGACGAGGATTCTGGTAACATGGTTCTGGATAGACGGGTATGATTATCAGATTGCAGAATAGATACCATATAGATGGTGCCCTAGTATAATGGAGTGGAATATCAGTATGGATATTACTTGAGTATTATGGATTAGATAGAGGGAGCTAGGCCACCTGTAGCGCAGCACCGTGTCCCACACAATTAGAAGGATATACCCCAGAGGGACAGGACTTTTGTGCTGACAGTCGAGTAGACCGATGCTACGGGTGACGGGTTAGGAGATCTGTCTTTCTTGTTCTTCTTTCCATCTTGTTGTGTGATTCCATTAGTACCTGTCAAGATGTTTTATGCTGTGATAGATAGTATAGTGACCCTGATCACGACCGTGATATCACGACCAGTAGGACCACAATTTGTATGTTTTAGATATAGTTTTCTTGACCTTGATTGTTGGGGGTTTAACCTAGAAGGATTATGGCCATCTTAATTTCGAGGACGAAATTTTTCTAAGGAGGGTAGATTTGTAACCACCACTTTTCTAAAATGAGAGTAATTTTGAACTTTTGTACAATTGATTATTTAATAATAGGTTTAAATCATTTTATTGATTTATTGGTGATTTTGATTATTTTAATTTAATTAAATTAGTGTTTTGTGATTTTGTTCTTTGGCTAGTGTAACCTTAGAGCTGCTTAGCCTAGAGACTAACCATGACCATGGAGGCCTAACCCATGTGACTAGATTAGCTAATTACCACTTTTAGTCTAAGGATATTTTGGTTATTTTGTGACTTTTGAATTATTTAGAATTTTGATTAATTGGTGAGTTTTATATTATTTTAATAATATTTAAATTGATGTATTTAATTTTGGTCATTTTTATATTTTATATTTTTGGGAATTTTTATATTTTAATATTGTATTTTGGGGTTTTATTTGATCGGGTTTGAGTTTTGTCTCATTTTGACTTGTGTAGTGACCCGGGTCAGTTTTGGACCCAACTGAAACCGACCAACTTGTCATGACCAAACCCAGATATTTATATTTGACTAATCTCATTTGATTTTAGTAGGATTAGGGATTAGAATTAGATTTAGAACTTGAAATTAGGAGTTTCCAATTTACCATTTTGACCCCAATTCAAAACCCTTCTATTCCTTGACTTGGAGGGCATTTGTGACTTTGCACAAATGTCCTAACACCCTCAAATTAGTGGCCGGCCAGCAGCTCACTCCCTCTCTTCTTCCTATTTCAATAAAAACTCTCTCTTTCTTCCTTTCTCTCATTCTACAAAGATCTCTTTCTTTCCCCTTTGGATTTTAGGCTCAAAAGTAAGTCAAATCTCTTCCAATCACTTCCATTTCTCTAGATCTCTCGCTAATCTTGGTGCTAACCCTTGTTTATCTCTTATTTGTGATTTTTATCTAAGTAGAACTTAGCATGGAGGGGTTGGAGGCTTAGATTTGGCTCTTGACCCAAAAAGAACCAATTTTGGGACTTTTTCTTGGGATTCCAACTCCCAAAAGGTAAACACTAACTCTAACTCTTATAATTACTCCTAATTAGTGTTATCTACATATTAGAGGATGCTCGAGGCATAGGACAACCCATTAGAAGAGGTTTGGAACCCATTAGACTCAATTCGGGACTTTCGGGCTAGGTTTAGCGCCAATTTTAGGGAAAATCATAAATTGACATGTTTGGATGTTACCCCTAACTAATTAGACCTAATTAGGTTAGTTTGGGTGAGATGAGGCTTGGTACGTGTCCATATTTGGATACGTGGGGTCGTTTTGAGAGAAATCATAAAAATAGGCCTTTTCGGGGTTTTCGGGTTCCAACACACGGATGACTTTTTGCACCGACACTATAATCGCCATGTTAGTACTTAGAATAGGTTCTAATCATTATTTAGAACTCGTGGGTAGAGTTTGGGTCAAATCCGAATAGGTTTGGTATCCGTATCACGTGGTAGCGCGAATCGGACACCCTGGAGTTGCCAGAATGGCCATTTGGCCATTCGGGCCTCGTTTCTCATTTCCGCTCGCGTGCACGAGTTAGATTTCTTGTGTGGGGCACATTTCTAGGCCCTAGAGGGTTGAATTGCAAGGATTGGGTATTCGGATAAGGTTTTGGGTCGTTTAGGAGTATATGCATATGTGTATGTGTGTATATTTATATGGGGAGTGTGTTAGTGTGTGGTAGTAGGGGTGGTGCTGGTAGTGTGTGTGTGTGGTGGTAGTGGTGGTGTTGGTAGTATGTATGTATATATATATGTGTGTGTGTGTGTATCCATATGTATAGGTGTGTGTGTGTCTATATGTATATATATGTATGTGTGTGTGGTGGGGAGTAGAGATTTGATAGGTAGAGTTGAGAGTGGTGGACTTGGTAGATGAATTAGTGTGTGTGGTTTTTGGTTGAGAGTATTAGAGAGTTTGAGAGTGTTAGAGAAAGTGAGAGATTAGAGGGATAGATGAGGAGTGATGGAGTGATAGGAAGGGGGGAGGGGCTGCTCTTAACAGCAGCTGTAGCAGCATGATGCTGCTGCCTATTGCAGCAGGGGATGGAGGATTCAGTCCCCATAGCAGCCCCAATCCAGTCCCTTCATGACAGCACCAAGCAGCTCCAAACCAGCCCACAAATAGCCCCCATGTTTCAGCCTAATTCAGCCCACTTGATAGCCCATATAAGCACCTCATTGACAGCCCTATAGGACCCCAAACCAGTCCTGAAATCAGCCCCTAAATCACCTATATTTAGCCCCATTTGACAGCTAATTCAGCCCCCTAGAATAGGCCAATTCAACCCCCATTCAACCCTACAAATCAGCCATATATTAGCCTATATATAAGCCTCCAAATCAGCCCTTACATTCAGCCATGAACACCCCATAGGACAGCCCATAGGCACCACATTTCAGCCCCATATCGTCCCTTGGTTCACTCATTCATTCACATATTTTATCCACCCATTTCTTCTTTCATTCTCCTACTCATCCATTCATTAATCCTATATCATTCATCCTTTCCCTCTTCACAATTTCAGTCCATCCATACTTCATTTCAATCTTCATTCATCCATGCATTCCATTCTATTCAATCCATTCACCCATCCATCAATTCACTCTTTCATCCATTCATTTTCCATTCAATACATATACCATTTGAACCCCATGTTGCCCCATAAATTTATCCACTAGAAGCCTATATAAACCCTTAGTTAGTGCCTAGTTGAGTGGTGTCTAGTGTGGGTTGAGTGTCTAGTTAGTGTCGGTTTTGAGGTTGGTGTTAGAGTTGGTGCTAGTGTAGTGTTAGTAGTGAGTTAGTTAAGTTAGTGTCCTAACTAGGTTAATATCCTAGTGGACTAGTATAGAGGGCTAACCTAGATACTAGGAGAGTGTGGGAGAGTAAACTAGGAAGGTTGGATAGAAGATAGAGTGTGGTATCTCACGATACCATAGCGTATCATGACGATACCCTAAGGTTATGTCGAGATGACCAACATGACCATAAGATGGACTAGATGTCCTAGAACCCTAGATTTTTTGGTTGGTAAACCCTAGATAGGATAGTATCTAGCTACCCTAAGAAACCTAGGCTAGTATCCTGTAACACCCAGTTTTCTAAAATTGGGGTATTTTTTGAAAATTTATTATTTTTATTATTTATTAATGGTATTTTAGTCATGATATAATTTTTGGTGATTTTTAGTTAATTTTAAACTATTTTTCTAAGTCACGACTTGTGACTTTGGTTTACTACTAGTGTATACCTAGTGTAACCCTAGAGATTACGTGACCTAGAGACTAACCATGACCATGTGAGCCTAACCATGTGTTTAGAATATCAATTACCACTTTTTGGTCAAAAGGATATTTTGGTAATTTATTAGAATTTATTGGAATTATTTGATTTTATGTGATTTATTATTATTTAATTAGTTGATTAGTGTCATGTTAGCTTCTAACCTAGTTTAGCCTAATCTAGAGGTTAGCAACTAACCTAGAAGACTAAGTAGAGGATGTTAGCTTTATGTATAAATATCTAGTTTACAAATATCTAGATATTACCTATCTAAGATATTTCCTAGAAACCTAAATATCTATCTCCTTAGTCAAAACCTTAAGGGCTAAGTTTGCAAGGTAGAAAGGGACCCTAATATCTACCCATACCCTTCCCATGGCAGCCAACCCTACCCTCCATCACATATATGCACCCCCTCATCAACATGCCATTTTTACATACACAAAACCTTGAAATTCTCATTCCTTCACAAGACCATAACTTCATCAATTTTGATCCTTTTTACCTCTAGTTTCTTGCATTGGGACCCTACTATACTGAGGAAGCTGAGGGAGGCTAGCAATCAAAGTTTCACAAGGCTAGGACATCACCAAGAGAAGTGGACACCCTCCCTATTCTAGGCTTTTCATTGAGTTTTCACTCAATAGGTAAATACCCTCAAACCTTGTTAATATTGTGATTTCTCTTCATGATTGCATGCATCTAGGTACCATAGACCTGTAGGTCAAGTTTGGTAGGATCTAGGTTGGATTTGGTGTCCGTATCGGACACGTATCCATGGTTTTAAATAAGTGTTTGGTGAAATGCCACATAGGTTTTAATGTTGTGTTTTTGTGAAACAAATTATATTTTTGGGTAGCCCTAGACATGTAGGACACAACCCTAGTTGACTGAGCACACTTTGTGTCGTGTCCGTGTCCAAAACGGGATAAAAACACACTGTTAACACCACACTGTGCACACTGTAAAACCCTACTGTTTGACAATTCGTGTCGTGTCCACACGTGTCGTGGACACGATACAGAAACCTAGACACGAACCTAATGTAAGCCCCTAATTTTCAAATTTCATTTTAATTAGTGTTAATTAATTTTTAATGTCAATTTTAGCCTTAAAATATTTATTATGATTTTTAGGAATTTTTCTAGAATTTTTAAATGCTTTTTAAATGAGTTTTGAAATACAAAAATATTAATTTGCAATTTTTTAAATTGTTTTAATATCATACTGTAATTTTTAGATTTGTTTTATATCAGTATGCAATTAGTGAAATGTTTTAAAGTATGGAATGCAAATTTCTTTTTGCATTTAACTCTGTAAGGGGCCTTAGTGTAATATCCTAAACTATAGGGGCCTAGGTGCTAATCTCCTACCCACTCCCTGCCCGACGACCGACGACCGACGACCGGGCTGCCCCCGCCATTTCCGGCCAGCGCGACAGCCCCCGACCGCCTCGACCCCCTATTTAAACCTCCCCTCTCACTCCCCAAACCAAACCCTAACCCTAAATTCTCCCCACGACCACCACGACCACCTTTTCTTCCCCGACGAACCTAGACCTAACCCTAACTCCGGCGAGCCCCGTTCAGCCCCACCGACGACCCTCACGGCCAACCACCGCCGTCGACGAGTTCATCGCAGCGAGCTGAGTCGATCGCCACCACTCCGCCACCGCCCCGACGCCTACTCCGCCGGCCAGAACGCTCGAACCCACCCCCAGCAAGTCGGACATGTGAGTAGCATTGTCTTCTCATGCCGTGCGTGTCTCGTGTTGGGTCTATATTGTTCGCCGCGTCCTGGAGAACCTAGTGGTGAGTTTGGACACGACGAAATCGACTCATGCGTGTCGTGCTGACCTTGGACACGAGAATACCTGTGTCCCTAACTGTCAGGACACAGGACTGTATTATATTTTTTTTATCATTTTAAACACTTAAAACCTAATAAAACTAACCTAATCCTAACCCCTAACACAACCGTCGGGCTGACCCCTAGCCAGCCTGACCCAACTCAAAACCCGACCCAAGCGGGCCGAGTTCGAGCCCCCCTGCTGTTTCTTTTTCTTTTTCTTTTTTTTTCTTTTTTCTATTTTTCTATATATATATATTTTTTTTTCTATATCTTTTTTTTTCTATTTTTTTATATATATATATATATATATATATATATTTTTTTTTTTCGAACAACTCCTTTATTGAAGATAAGTGGCGGAAACAAAAAGTACAGTGGACTTAAAAAAAGAAGAAGAGAAAGCAATAACTATTGATTCTTCCGCCCATGGGAGCATGCCACCGTAGCCTTTCCGATTTGCCGTTGGATCTCCTTGCAAACTTGCCACCCGTTGTATTTGTATTGTTCGTACCGCCACTTGTTCCTGTTCTTCCACAGAACCCAGCAAATAGCCCCGACAGAAATTTGTTTGAAATGAAGATTATTTCTTCTCCACCAAAGTTGAAGACATTCCTCCAAGCTGGACACACGTCCTCTAATCTGAACGAGAGATTGGTTCGTCCTCCATGCTTGCTTGGCCAAATCACTCTCAAAGAAAATGTGCTGGATATCTTCAGGTTGAGGATGAAAACAACAGTGACAGGAGGAAGCAAGCTGATAGCCGAGTCTTTGAACATTATCATCAGTAGGGAGGCGTCCAAGAAGAATTCTCCAAAGCAGTATAGACCATTTAGAAGGAATGCATGAACTCCATATATGTTTGAACCTAGTATCAACAGGGAAAGGTTGACGAATCACTTTCCAAGCCGAAGACACTGTGAAGGTGGATCCATGAAGCCAATGAACGCCATGGTCATCATCTGCAATTAGAAGAAACCTTTCATCCATGTCACGCCCTGCAAGTATGCGATGCCAAATATGGGAAGCATTAGAGCTGATCATAGCTTGTGATGGATGAATATGGGGGAAGTACTTCTTTTTCATAAATGACGTCCAAAGAAGATCTTGAGATCGCAACTTCCACCATAGTTTAACAGTGAACGCGTCAAAGACGTCCTTCAATCTCCTGATTCCCAAGCCTCCCTCCTCATGGGGTCTAGCAATTTGATTCCAACCAATCCATGAGCATTTCCTGTACCCATCCTTCGAGCCCCATAAAAATTCACTGAACATGGCTTCGATTTGCTTAAGGACACTCATAGGGGGATTGCATGCAGCAAGACAAAAGATCGGTATGGAAGAGAGAACTGATTTAAGAAGAATCAACTTACCCCCAGGCGATAACGTCTTGTTGTGCCAGCCTTCAATTTTGCTATGAATTTTGTTTTTTAGTTCGTCGAACATCGCCGAGTTCCTTCTGCCATTCATAAGGGGCCAGCCGAGATAGGTAATAGGGGGATGTTGAAGTTGATAGCCAGTCAACAAACTCAACGAAATGCCTCTATCCACAGGGAAATCCTCTGAAACACAGATCGCTGATTTAGACGAATTTACCAGCTGGCCTGAGGCACATTCATACCGATGGAGGACCTGTGTAAGCAGTTGTATCGATCTCCTATCACCACCCGAAAATATAAGTAAATCATCGGCATACGCAAGATGTGTCACTCTAGGGCAACCACTGGGAGAATAATAAGGAGTAAATCTGCGTTGCGTAGCTAGTCTTTGTAGATTTCTACTCAACGATTCAGCAGCAATAACAAATAGCATAGGAGAGAGTGGATCACCTTGGCGTAGTCCACGAAAAGCTTGGAAATAACCCGAAATGTTGCCATTGATCATGGTCGAGAACCAGACGTTGTTGACCAGATGAAGAATCATGTTGATCCAAGTTTCATTGAATCCAAGCTTGCGGAGAGTGGCGAAAAGAAATCTCCAATTAACTCGATCATAGGCCTTACTCATGTCGAGTTTGATTGCTGCATTCCGTCCCCAGTTATCATGACCTAGCATACTGAACATCTCCTGTGCTAGGACGATATTATCGACTATTTCCCTGCCCTTGATAAATCTACTTTGTTCAGGTGATATGATCCTCGCCATTATAGGGGAGAGCCTATTAGCAGGAGCTTTGAGAAAATTTTGTTTACAAAATTACAAAGGCTAATAGGTCGATAGTCACCAATGGAAGCCGGACTTTTGTTCTTCGGGATCAAAATGAGTAGAGTGCTAGTGATGTTTTTGGGCAAAGAAAAGCCATCAAAAAACATATGAACCGCAGCAAGAATATCATGTTTAATGATAGGCCAGCATTTGATAAAAAATACCCCATTGAACCCATCTGGGCCAGGGGCACTATGACGATCAATAGATTTCACCGTTCTAAACAGCTCCTCCATATCAGGCTTCTTAGTCAATGCAGCATTATCTTCTTCAGACAGAATGGTAGGGAGAACGGACATAAAATCGTCATCTATGTTAACAGGTTCAGGGAGGAATACCTTAGTAAAGTGTTCATTTGCAATCTTTGAATATCCTCTAACTCCGTAGCAGTAGAGCCATCCTCACCCCGAATGTGATGAATGTGAAGTCGCCGGCGCTTGTTCGAGACGCAAGAATGAAAATACCCAGAGTTACGATCTCCTTGCAAGTCCCATTTAAGTCTAGCATTTTGCTTCCAATACGACTCTTTAATTTGAATTCTTTGTTTGAGATGAGCTTGAGCCTCCTGAAGATCTGAGCATAGTGAAGGATCATTCTCAAAAGCAACTTCGGCTGCAACCACTCTATCCTCAGCCATTTTCACAGCCTGAAAGATATCACCGAAGGTGGCGTGACTCCATACAGATAAGGCTTTTCGAGTAGCTGTCAGCCGCATACCCAAGTTGAGGATGGGATGATGATGGTGAACCGAAGTCCAAGCTTGCTCCACCGTTTGTTGAAAAGAAAAATGATTTGGCCAAAATGATAGAAAGCGGAACGGCTTCTTAGGGACTGCGGCTCTAGCCCGAAGCTGAAGGAGAATGGGAGCATGGTCCGACTCCGTACGATTGAGGTGATCACATTTAGTGAGAGGCGCCCAATCCTACCACTTGTTGTCCATAAGCACCCTATCCAGGCATGAACCCTGTCGGTCGGGGCCATCCACTGATTTAACCCATGTGAAGCGATTACCGGAGAATGGGGCCTCCTTAACCCCAGCCGCCATGTGGAATGCCCTGAAATCCTGTATAGACGCCTCATTGGGGGGTAAACCCCCAAACTTTTCATCAGCTCTAGTGATTGCGTTAAAATCCCCACCAATCAGCCATGGATATGGGAAGACGGTCTGTAGCTGTAGCAGAGAATCCCAAAGCAGACGACGTCCCTCCTTGGTGTTACAACCATGAACAACAGTAATAATAGCAGTTGACGGGATCAGTGGATGAGAAAAAAGTACAGAAAGAGATTGATCTGTCGAATCAGCTAGAGTGAACTGCCCCTCCTTACTACAAAGTATCCAAATATTCCCTTTGTCATTAGAAATAGCCATGTGAAAGCCAAGTTTGACTTGATAAAAGTGAAATTGATCTGGACTAACTTTAGGTTCAATAATAGCAAGGAACTGCACTTTGTGAATACGACAAAGAGTTTTCATTCTTTTAAGAGTCATGTTGTTTGCTATACCCCGAACATTCCAAAAAAGTATGTCAAACATCAGAGGAGGTTGAGGAGGAAGGGTTTGAGGGGTGCTTAGCTGCCGAGCGAAGGACTCGAGACGAAGGAGGCGGTGGCAACTTCTTAGCTCTGGGTTCAGTTGGATGGATGGCTTCTGCCGTATTCTGAGCATTACGGGCTTCCTCGTCTTCAACCTGAAGAGCCCATGACCTTTCTTGAGTAGTGAGTTCGCCTTCCTCGCGCTGGTCATCGGAGGGGGAACCTTCTTGGCCGAAATTGTGAGGAGGTGGAATAAGTGGTGCAGGAACGACAGGGTCCTCCACACCCTCAGATGTGTTGGCCATGGAAGTGGGCACCGTCGCTGTCACAGGAGCAGTGTCTGTCGAATCAGTAAGAATGACGCCGCCGTCAGGAGCTGGTGGGATGACAGGGTTGATTTGAGCCTGGAGAGAGGATGGACTATGTGGCAGTTCACTATTGGAGGGAACCGGAGAATTAGTGGTGGGGTTCACGTGAAAGGATTGAGTAATTAAAGTTTCCTTGGGATCCATAGATAGCTGTGGTTCATTTATAGGTTGCTGGGCCTGATCATTAATGCTTCCTGCGATTGTAGGTGCAACAGTAGGGGCTTGAGTTGAGCCTTCACCATTTGTTAATTCGTGCACGGGATCACCAGTATGAGGAATATTCTCTTTCATTGGTTGTTTGTCTTTTTGGATGGCTTTACATGAGCTTCGAACGTGTCCTTGATGTTTGCAGAATGAGCAGTACCTGGGAGAGGACTCGTATTCTACCTTTTGAGAGATCTTTCTGCCATTAGATAGCTGGATGTTAAGAAGCGGGGGATGAGATTTGCTCGCGTCAAGTTCCACGAGGATGCGTGCGACACTCGGACGCGTCAACTCTTCGGTGGCTCGGTCCAGCCGCAGAGGGTTTCTATTCCCATGGCCAGAGAGAACAAGGCGTTCTTGTTGAAAAATTGTACGGGAAGACCTGGCAGGGAGATCCATACAGGGGCTAGAGGGGACTCTTCAGAGGGAGAGAATTCTTTGTGCCACCTAAACAGACGCATAGGCGCCTTGGTGATGAACCACAGATCTTTGGAACGGAGGCGTAAAAAATCTGCCTCCTCCTGAGGCCGAATGAGGATGTGCTTGGGATCAATAGATCCGACTTGTACGAGACCAGCAAACTTGAAGTTGACGAAAGCTTTCCGAATCACGTCCATGGAAGGACGCGAATGAGAAAACTTACCAATGAGAGCGAATCGAAACGGATCCGCGAGGATGGTTTCCTCCTCCTCAGAGAAAGAGATCACAGGGATTCCTCTCGAGAAGGACGGAGCTCTGATCGCGATCGATGGGGGCGGCGGAGGAGTTCCACCCCTACCACCTCGGCAAACGTCCTAGCCATCAAACAGAGGAAGGCCGATGGAGCGAGTGTCTCCACTGGCCGTGGGACGCCGGCCCGGCCAGAGGCCAAGCCGGAGTCATGAATAAGGAAGGAGCGGCTAGGGTTTTGGGCGATCACCGAGGAGCGCGATCTTATATATATATATATATATATATATATATATATATATATATATATATATATATATATATATATATATATATATATATATATATATACTGTATTTTTGACAGTATATTATATATGTATATATAATTTTATAATTAGTTGTAAGCCCCTGATTTTCAAAAAAATTTAAACTAGTATTAATTAATTATTAAATGTCATTATTGGTTTTAAAAATAATTTAATATGATTTTCGGAATTTTTTAGAATTTTTAAATGAATTTTTAATGAGTTTTAAATACAAAAAATATCATTTTGTAATTTATTTAAATGTTTTAAAAGCATTTTGTAATTTTTTGAATTGTTTTAATAGTGTTTTGCAATTATTAGAATTGTTTTTATATTGATTTGTAATAAATGAATTGTTATTTATTAAGAAATACAAATCCTATTTTGCATTTAGCCCTAGGAAAACCTATTATGTAAATTCCTAAACCTAGGGGACCTAACTGCTAAACTACCTAACCCCCCCCCCCCCCCCCCGACCGAACCCTCTCTCTCTCTCCTCTGACTCGACGCTGCCCCGACCGACCGACGCTGCCCCCTCCGCCATTTCCAGCTGCCCCCCCGACCAACCCGACCGCTCTCTTTCCCTATTTAAACTCCCCTCCTCTCCCCAGACTCAACCCTAACCCTAATCGACCACCACGACCACCGCAAACTCCCCTTCTTCCCCACTCTTTCCCGTCGGAACCCTAACTCCGACGATCACCACCCCCACCCCTACACAAACCCTCACAGCAAACCACCACCACCCCTACGTTCGCCTTGACGAGACGCGCCCAGCGCCATCGAAGCGCCGCGACGCCGACGCCTCCACCGCCGTCCAGCTCGTTCGAAACCCCCTCTCCAAATCGGACACGTATGTGTCAGTCGCTTTTCGTGTCATTTCGTGTCTCGTTCGCCCACGCATGTTTCGCCAGGACACGGGCAACTCAATGGTAAGACTGGACACGAAAGATGAGACCCGTGCGTGTCGTGCTTAGCACGGACACGCTGACTCTATGTTCCAAACTGTCCGGACACAGGGTCGAGTTTTATTTTTTTTTTTTCATGTTATTTAATTCGAACCTAAATAAAATAAACAAAATCCTATCTCTAACATAGCGGGCCGCTGGCCCACTGGCCAGCGCGCAATCAATAAACCCCCCGCTCGGTTAGCCCGAGTTCGAGCCCCCCCCCCCCTGCTGCTGTTTCTTTTCTTTTCTTTTCCTTTTCTTTTTTCTTTTTCTTTTGTTTTTATATATAATTATATATATATATATGTATACATATATTTGTATATATGTATATATGTATTATTATACATACTATATTTAGGTATATATAGTTGCTGTTTTTATAAATATATATATGAATATACTTCATTATTTTATGTATGTATATATATATATATATATATATATATATATATATATATATATATATATATATATATATATATATATATATATATATATATATATATATGTGTGTGTGTATTATGTATACATATATATTTATGTACATATATTTCCTTATGTATATATATTATTATATATATACTATTATATATATATATGTATACATTAATTTTGTATATATATATATATGTTATATAGATAAGTATTTTCTTATATGTATGTATATATACATATATTTGTATATATATATATATAATATATAGTTGAGCATTTTCCTATATATAAATATCCCTATATTTATATATATATATATATATATATATATATATATATATATATATATATATATATATATATATATATATATATATATATATATTATTTCCTATGTGTATTTTACTTAGCTTAGTGTAAATTATTTATATAAAATAATGTTCATACTTTTATAGTTACTATGCATAACTTTACCTTATTAAATAATAATATTTATTTTAACTATTACCAAATTATATTTTTATCATATTTAAATTACTGCAACCATTTGGTGTCCAAGCCTAGCATGGGTATTTGGGCTCAAATGTGTTTTCACACATTCAAGACCTGTACAAGTCATATTGGACTTGATTCATGGCCTTGGGTCCTGTATTTGAACTTTGGTTCAAATTATATACATGGACAAAATACGCAGATAATTAATTATTGTGTGCATTGCTGTTTTTGATTTTCTAAAAATACTTAAAGTATTGCTAAAATTATGGAAAAATAGTTTTTAGATACTATGTTAAGTTAGCTAATTTAGTATAATTTTTGTAGTATTTAATTTACTGTTTTGCCACTAGTTTGGCATATGAAACCAAAACTCATTTTCTGTATACTTAGGAAAACTGATTTTTATAAAATATTTGTACTGGTTAATAAATTCCAGAAAATTATAATAAATTTCTATGATTAACAAGGATCACCTTGGTACTTTGCTTTAAGAAAAACTAGGCTTTTTGCCTATCTCTAAAATTGTTAGAACACAATGATCTTTTGATTTATTTATTGATTAATTACGACTTGTAGCTTTTTGTGTTATTTGGAGTTTTAGTCGTGTTGAACCCCATCCCTCACTAGTATAAAGACCCTAGAAAGTTAGTTAACATAGTGTGTCACCCCACATTGGTCTCCTATGCCAAGTCATCATTATTGGCTAGGTGCCCAGTCACAAGTCATGTCGCACCAATTAGTGTCCTAGTGTTTTAGCTTAGTGTAAAAGCTAAGTTATTGCATTTATTTCTACAGTGATGAGTTACCAGACATCCATAGCACTTTTATCGCAGCTTGTTTTGCTAGAGGCAAGTACATCTACATACTCATTTACTGTCTTTTAATGCTAGAACATGTATTAACCCTGTTAAAAGACTGATCCTTGAGGTAGCAAGTTATGTCTTCACATGTTGTATCACTTTCAGTACCGGCCATGTTTAGTACAGCTCTTATATCTTCACATGCTTCTTACGGGTTCTCAGCACAAGTTTCACTATGCTTTAGACTGCTCTGAGTATTCACATGTTTTATACTGCTTCCAGTACCTGTCATGCTTATACTGCTCCCAGTATCTCTCACATGTTTTTACTGCTCTCGTATCTCCCACATGTTAAATAAATGGGTTAAGGGGAAACTGTTAGTAGTGTACGTGAACATGACCCCCTTCTCCGTATGTACTTACCGCGCTCGGGGACATTCTATATGCGACCTTGCCGTATGTTTCTGAATCTCGCGTTTGTGTATGGATATACACCGATGCCGTTCGTGCACGTGTGGGCACACCAGAAAAAACTTGACATGTACCACAGTACATCCTACCACCTATTGACCGATTCACGTACATGCTACGGTTTTAAACTTTTAAACTATATGTGGTCATTTGTAGAAATGACCAATTAAACCATGATATGCCATGTTCCCTATGTTACTATGATACTATGATCCCAGTTGTACCATGAGGCCATGTTTCCAGTATTTCCTGTTTATAGACTTATCACACCATGTTTCTTGTTGTACATCTCTTTCATTATATGTTCAGTACTTTAGTTGTAGAGGTTGTACTTGCTCCCGTCCTGACAGGATAACGTTGTAGGTATACTTACTGAGGAGGAGTTGCTCTGTGATTCGTATTATGGAGTCACTGTCGAGGACCCGGTTTTGCCATACGAGGATGTTCCTGCGGGGAGACTCGTCTAGTTTGCTTAGCTGCTTGGGATACTTAGTGTAGTCATGTATTAGACTATACCATTTTGTAACTAGACATGTATCCAGTTTTACATTTCAGTTTACTTGTACTTGGATATTTCACTATATACGACGACTTTTGTGTTTGGAGCATTTATGATTCTTCTTCACCTATAGAACTGTTAGCACATTTAGTCTTGTCTTGTTATCTCTAGAACAGCTTACTGCGCTTTATCTTAAGCGTAGGCTGGACATGGCTCGGCCCGGCCCAACAATTTGGGTAACGGATCGTGACATGTTTTTTTGGCGGCCCATGCAGGTCTCGACTAAATTGTTTGGTTACGTTATTGTACCAAGCATGCCTGCAATTAGGAACTTAAGGTAATTAGACAACATTAGAAAAGACGCTTAGAACACTTAGAGGAATGCTAGGATTGCAACATAGGAAATACATCACATATTTGCTATTATAATTAGATTTTCTTGCATATGATTGCTTGCTTTAAATAAGTCCTTATAAGTCTTTTTATGTGTAATTTAGATGGTGCTTACTCGCTCGTCCCAGTATGTTACCCCCGAGAATGGGGCCCTCCTTATCCAGTCAGCTGACCGGTTGACTGATACACCTCCACCTACCACATTTCCCCACTCTACAGATCCACAGACCCAGATACCACCTTCTACATCCCAGGCCCGGCAGGACCCGATACTTCCACAACCCCCTATCACTATACCCACCCAGGCTTCCGTCACTCTCGACGGGAACCAGCTGCTCACACTTATTCAGGGGTTCCTAACGACCCATCAGGAGCAGACTACCCTACTCCGCCAGAGCATGGAGCGTTCTGAGGGACGTCCCGTGGTCCCACCATATGTAGAGCCACGGCAGAAAGCGGGGACGGTCAAGGACTTCATGGGTCTGAATCCCAAGGAGTTCTCAGGGACTGAGGGTATAGTAGTAGCTGATGACTGGCTAGATTCTGTAGAGAGGAAGCTTCTAGGAGTTAGGATGCCGGATGACCTTCAGGTCGAGGCAGCAGGATTTCTGCTGATAGACTTAGCCGGAGTCTGGTTCAGGAATGAGCCGTTGTTCGCGAGAGGTAGAGCCACCTGGGACCAGTTCAAGACCCAGTTCAAGAAGAAGTTCTTCTCGACCACTGCTAGAGTAGCCATGGGGCTACGATTCCAGAACATCCAGCAGGGGAACCGTTCTGTTGATGACTATGCGGGAGAGTTTAGTCGCCTGAGCCGTTTTGTTCCTAGTCTGGTTGCTGATCCAGAGGAGATGATCCGTAGGTTTTGCCATGGTCTAGTTCCAGACATTGGCATCCTTATAGTGGCGAACGGTACGACTGACTATTACCAGAGCCTAGAGTTAGCCCGGAGCATCGAAGAGCGTCTTCTGTCTAGCAAGAGGCCGGCTTCTGTACACCATGAGGGACCGTCCAAGCGTCAGGCTTTCCAGCAGAGAGCACCGATGCCACCCCAGCAGACTTACCATCCCCCTACATCACATTACCCGACCCAGCCAGTTAGAACCCCGGGACCCCGACAGCAGCAGCAGAAGGGAGCTTTTTGTGTATACTGCAAGAGGCAAGGCTATGACTCTCTCGTCTGCAGGAAGAGGTTGGGTCAGTGTTTAGCTTGTGGGTCTGCCATCCATCAGATTCGGGACTGCCCAGTAGCCAAGGGACCCCAGGGGAAGACTTATAGCCTAGTCCTTGAGCCGGAGCCGGAACAGGTTTCGGAAGGTTAGTTTTGATCGTAGCCTTAGTCATTTGTTGCATTGCTTGCTATGTTAGAATATTGTCGGGTCTTCAATCCTTGTGAATTTCGAGGACGAAATTTTTTTCTAGGAGGGAAGACTTGTAAGCCCCTGATTTTTAAAAATTTTTAAACTAGTATTAATTAATTATTAAATGTCATTATTGGTTTTAAAAATAATTTAATATGATTTTAGGAATTTTCTAGAATTTTTAAATGAATTTTTAATGAGTTTTAAATACAAAAATATCATTTTGTAATTTATTTAAATGTTTTAAAAGCATTTTGTAATTTTCTGAATTGTTTTAATAGTGTTTTGCAATTATTAGAATTATTTTTATATTGATTTGTAATAAATAAATTGTTATTTATTAAGAAATGCAAATCCTATTTTGCATTTAGCCCTAGGAAAACCTATTATGTAAATTCCTAAACCTAGGGGACCTAACTGCTAAACTACCTAACCCCCCCCCCCCCCCGACCGAACCCTCTCTCTCTCTCCTCTGACTCGACGCTGCCCCGACCGACCGACGCTGCCCCCTCCGCCATTTCCGGCTGCCCCCCGACCAACCCGACCGCCCTCTTTTCCTATTTAAACTCCCCTCCTCTCCCCAGACTCAACCCTAACCCTAATCGACCACCACGACCACCGCAAACTCCCCTTCTTCCCAACTCTTTCCCGTCGGAACCCTAACTCCGACGATCACCACCCCCACCCCTACACAAACCCTCACAGCAAACCACCACCACCCCTACGTTCGCCTTGACGAGACGCGCCCAGTGCCACCGAAGCGCCGCGACGCCGACGACTCCACCGCCGTCCAGTTCGTTCGAAACCCCCTCCCCAAATCGGACACGTACGTGTCAGTCGCTTTTCGTGTCATTTCGTGTCTCATTCGCCCACGCATGTTTCGCCAGGACACGGGCAACTCAATGGTAAGACTGGACACGAAAGATGAGACCCGTGCGTGTCGTGCTTAGCACGGATACGCTGACTCTGTGTCCCAAACTGTCCGGACACAAGGTCGAGTTTTATTATTTTTTTTCATGTTATTTAATTCGAACCTAAATAAAATAAACAAAATCCTATCTCTAACATAGCGGGCCGCTGGCCCACTGGCCAGCGCGCAATCAATAACCCCCCCGCTCGGTTAGCCCGAGTTCGAGCCCCCCCCCCCCTGCTGCTGTTTCTTTTCTTTTCTTTTCCTTTTCTTTTTTCTTTTTCTTTTGTTTTTATATATAATTATATATATATATATATGTATACATATATTTGTATATATGTATATATGTATTATTATACATACTATATTTAGGTATATATAGTTGCTATTTTTATAAATATATATATGAATATACTTCATTATTTTATGTATATATATATATATATATATATATATATATATATATATGTGTATTATGTATACATATATATTTATGTACATATATTTCCTTATGTATATATATTATTATATATATACTATTATATATATATATATATGTATACATTAATTTTGTATATATATATATATGTTATATAGATAAGTATTTTCTTATATGTATGTATATATACATATATTTGTATATATATATATAATATATAGTTGAGCATTTTCCTATATATAAATATCCCTATATTTATATATATATATATATATATATTATTTCCTATGTGTATTTTACTTAGCTTAGTGTAAATTATTTATATAAAATAATGTTCATACTTTTATAGTTACTATGCATAACTTTACCTTATTAAAATAATAATATTTATTTTAACTATTACCAAATTGTATTTTTATCATATTTAAATTACTGCAACCATTTGGTGTCCAAGCCTAGCATGGGTATTTGGGCTCAAATGTGTTTTCACACATTCAAGACCTGTACAAGTCATATTGGACTTGATTCATGGCCTTGGGTCCTGTATTTGAACTTTGGTTCAAATTATATACATGGACAAAATACGCAGATAATTAATTATTGTGTGTATTGCTGTTTTTGATTTTCTAAAAATACTTAAAGTATTGCTAAAATTATGGAAAACTAGTTTTTAGATACTATGTTAAGTTAGCTAATTTAGTATAATTTTTGTAGTATTTAATTTACTGTTTTGCCACTAGTTTGGCATATGAAACCAAAACTCATTTTCTGTATACTTAGGAAAACTGATTTTTATAAAATATTTGTACTGGTTAATAAATTCCAGAAAATTATAATAAATTTCTATGATTAACAAGGATCACCTTGGTACTTTGCTTTAAGAAAAACTAGGCTTTTTGCCTATCTCTAAAATTGTTAGAACACAATGATCTTTTGATTTATTTATTGATTAATTACGACTTGTAGCTTTTTGTGTTATTTGGAGTTTTAGTCGTGTTGAACCCCATCCCTCACTAGTATAAAGACCCTAGAAAGTTAGTTAACATAGTGTGTCACCCCACATTGGTCTCCTATGCCAAGTTATCATTATTGGCTAGGTGCCCAGTCACAAGTCGTGTCGCACCAATTAGTGTCCTAGTGTTTTAGCTTAGTGTAAAAGCTAAGTTATTGCATTTATTTCTACAGTGATGAGTTACCAGACATCCATAGCACTTTTATCGCAGCTTGTTTTGCTAGAGGCAAGTACATCTACATACTCATTTACTGTCTTTTAATGCTAGAACATATATTAACCCTGTTAAAAGACTGATCCTTGAGGTAGCAAGTTATGTCTTCACATGTTGTATCACTTTCAGTACCCGGCCATGTTTAGTACAGCTCTTATATCTTCACATGCTTCTTACGGGTTCTCAGCACAAGTTTCACTATGCTTTAGACTGCTCTGAGTATTCACATGTTTTATACTACTTCCAGTACCTGTCATGCTTATACTGCTCCCAGTATCTCTCACATGTTTTTACTGCTCTCGTATCTCCCACATGTTAAATAAATGGGTTAAGGGGAAACTGTTAGTAGTGTACGTGAACATGACCCCCTTCTCCGTATGTACTTACCGCGCTCGGGGACATTCTATATGCGACCTTGCCGTATGTTTCTGAATCTCGCGTTTGTGTATGGATATACACCGATGCCGTTCGTGCACGTGTGGGCACACCAAAAAAAACTTGACATGTACCATAGTACATCCTACCACCTATTGACCGATTCACGTACATGCTACGGTTTTAAACTTTTAAACTATATGTGGTCATTTGTAGAAATGACCAATTAAACCATGATATGCCATGTTCCCTATGTTACTATGATACTATGATCCCAGTTGTACCATGAGGCCATGTTTCCAGTATTTCCTGTTTATAGACTTATCACACCATGTTTCTTGTTGTACATCTCTTTCATTATATGTTCAGTACTTTAGTTGTAGAGGTTGTACTTGCTCCCGTCCTGACAGGATAACGTTGTAGGTATACTTACTGAGGAGGAGTTGCTCTGTGATTCGTATTATGGAGTCACTGTCGAGGACCCGGTTTTGCCATACGAGGATGTTCCTGCGGGGAGACTCGTCTAGTTTGCTTAGCTGCTTGGGATACTTAGTGTAGTCATGTATTAGACTATACCATTTTGTAACTGGACATGTATCCAGTTTTACATTTCAGTTTACTTGTACTTGGATATTTCACTATATACGACGACTTTTGTGTTTGGAGCATTTATGATTCTTCTTCACCTATAGAACTGTTAGCACATTTAGTCTTGTCTTGTTATCTCTAGAACAGCTTACTGCGCTTTATCTTAAGCGTAGGCTGGACATGGCTCGGCCCGGCCCAACAATTTGGGTAACGGGTCGTGACATTAGTAAACTTTTATTTATATATATTTGTGTTTATATATATATGTATGTATATATTTCCATGTGCATATATTATATATATATTAATATATATGTATACAATATTGTATATATATATAAAAAAATAAAATATATATATATATATATATATATATATATATATATATATATATATATATATATATAAAAATATATATATATATATATATATATATATATATATATATATATATATATATACTTTATAAATTAAGTATTTTCCTTATATATATATATATATATATATATATATATATATATATATATATATGTGTACTTTTAACATATGTATGTATATTTTCACGATGCATAATTTTACCTTATTAAAATATTAATATTTATTTTGCATTTTTTACTAAATTGTATTTTAGTGTATTTAAATTACTGCAACTATTTGGTGTCCAAGTCTAGCATGGGTTTTTGGGCCCAAATGTGTTTTCACACATTCAAGACCTGTACAAGTCATATTGGACTTGATTCATGGCCTTGGGTCCTGTATTTGAACTTTAGTTCAAATTATGTACATGGACAAAATACGCAGATAATTAATTATTTAATTTTAATTGTGTGCAATGTTGTTTTTGATTTTCTATAAATACTTAAAGTACTATTAAAATTCTAGAAAAATAGTATTTAGATGCTATGTTAAGTTAGCTAATTTAGTATAATTTTTATAGTATTTAAATTACAGTTTTGCCACTAGTTTGGCTTATGGAACCAAAACTCATTTTCTGTATACTTAGGAAAGCTGATTTTTATAAAATACTTGTACTGGTTAATAAATTTCAAAAAAATTATAATAAATTTCTATGATTAACTAGGATCATTTTGGTACTTTACTTTGAGTAAAATTAAGCTTTTTGTCTATCTCAAAAATTGTTAGAACTCAATGATCTTTTGATTTATTTATTGATTAATTACGACTTGTAACTTTTTTGTGTTATTTTGAGTTTTAGCCATGATTGAACCCCACCCCTCACTAGTGTAAAGAACCTAGGAAGTTAGTTAAAGTAGTGTGTCACCCCACATTGGTCTCCTATGCTAAAATCATCATTTTGGCTAGGTGCCAAGTCACAAGTCGTGTTTCACAGATTAGTGTCTTAGCATTCTAGCTTAGTGTAAAAACTAAGTTATTGTATTTATTTCTACAGTGACGAGTTACCGGACATCCATAGCACTTTTATCGCAGCTTGTTTGTTTTGCTAGAGGCAAGTACTTTCTACAAACTTTACATACTGCTATAACAATAAACTGTGATTTACCCACCATGTTAAATGCTGATCCTTGGGATAGCAAGTTAGAACTTTACATGTTGTATTACTTTTAGTCTCCACCATGTTTATACAGTATTCCATATCTCTCACATGTTTAAATAACGGGTTAAGAGAAAACTGTTAGTATTGTACGTGAACATGACCCCCTTCTCCGTATGTATTTACCGCGCTCGGTGACATTCTATATGTGACCTTCTCGTATGTTCTGATATCACGTTTGTGTATGGATATACACCGATGCCGTTCGTACATGTATGTACATACCAGAAAACTTGATATGTACCACAGTACATCCTGTTTACCTATTGACCGATTCACGTACATGCTACAATTTTAAACTTTTAAACTACATGTGGTTATTTATAAAATAACCAATTAAACCTTAATATGCCATGATTCCAGTTTATTACATTCTTGTTCATGCTTCGTATATTTAGTTTGCTAGATTCAGTACTTGCTCCCGTCCTTACAGGATAACGTTGTAGGTGTCCTTACTGAGGAGGAGTTACTCTGCGACACATATTATGGAGTTACTGCCGAGGACCCGGCTTTACTTTACGAGGATGTTCCTGCAGGGAACCTCGCCTAGTTGTCTTTTGTTTTTAGACTTTTAGAGAGTAGTCATGTATTAGACTATATATTTTTGTAACTAGACATGTATCCAGTTTTACATTTCAGTTCACTTGTACTTTGGACATTTTACTATCTGAGACGACTTTTGTGTTTGGAGCATTTATGACTTTTATTCACTTATAGAACTGTTAGCACATTTAGTCTTATCATGTTGTCTTTAGAACAGCTTACTACGTTTTATATCAAACGTAGGCTGGGCATGACTCGGCCTGGCCCAACAATTTGGGTAGCGGGTCGTGACATATTTTTTGTGGTGGCCCATGCAGGTCCTGACTAAATTGTTTGGTTACGTTATTGTACCAAGCATGCCTACAATTAGGAACTTAAAATAATTAGACAACATTAGGAATGACGCTTAGAACACCTAGAGGAATGCTAGGATTGCAACATAGGAAAACATCACATGTTTGCTATTATAATTAGATTTTCTTGCCTATGATTGCTTATTTAAACAAATCCTTATAAGTCCTTTTTACTTTTTATTAGATGGTGCTTACTCGTTCGTTCCAGTATTTTACACCTGAGAATGGTGCACTCCCTATCCAGTCAGCTGACCAGTTGACTGATACACCCCCACCTCCACCTACCACATTCTCCTACTCCATAGATCCACAGACCCAGATGCCTCCACCACCTTCCATATCCCAGTCCCAGCAGGCCTCGATACTTCCACCACCCCCTATCATCATACCTACCCAGGCCTCCGTCACACTCGAAGGGAACCAGCTGTTCACTATGATCCAGGGGTTCCTAACAACCCATCAGGAGCAGACTGCCCTACTCCGCCAGAGCATGGAGCGTTCCGAGGAACGTCCCGTGGTCCCACCACCTGTAGAGCCACGGCAGAGAGCGGGGACGATCAAGGACTTCATGGGTCTGAATCGCAAGGAGTTCTCAGGGACTGAGGGCATCGTAGTAGCAGATGACTGGCTAGATTCGGTAGAGAGGAAGCTCCTAGGAGTCAGGATGCCGGATGACCTCCAAGTCGAGGCAGCGGGATTTCTGCTGATAGACTTGGCAGGAGTCTGGTTTCGGAATGAGCCGTTATTTGTGAGAGGGAGAGCCACTTGGGACCAGTTCAAGACCCAGTTTAAGAAGAAATTCTTCTCGACCATTGCTAGAGTAGCCATGGGGCTACGATTCCAGAACATCCAGCAGGGGAACCGTTCTGTTGATGACTATGCGGCAGAGTTTAGTCGTCTGAACCATTTTGCTCCTAGTCTGGTTGCAGATCCAGAGGAGATGACCCGTAGGTTTTGCCATGGTCTAGTTCCAGACATTGGCATTCTTATAGTGGCGAACGGTACGACTGACTACTACCAGATCCTAGAGTTGGCCCGGAGCTTTGAGGAGCGTCTTCTGTCTAGCAAGAGGCCGGCTTCTGTACATCATGAGGGACCGTCCAAGCGTCAGGATTTCCAGCAGAGAGCACCGACGCCACCCCAGCAGACTTACCGTCCCCCTACACCACATCATCAGACCCCGCCAGTTAGAGCCCCGGGACCCCGACAGCAGCAGCAGCAGAAGGGAGCTTTTTGTGTATACTGTAAGAGGCCAGGCCATGACTCTCTCGTCTGCAGGAAGAGGTTGGGTCAGTGTTTGGCTTGTGGGTCTCCCACCCATCAGCTTCGAGAGTGCCCAGTAGCGAAGACTAGAGGACCGCTTCCGACTCAGCAGCAGAGGTTTGGGCAGCATCTACAGTAGCAGAAGGGACCTCAGGGGAGGGTTTATAGTCTAGCCCTCGAGCTAGAGCCGGAGCAGGTTTTGGAGCCGGATTACTTAGCTGACGTAATCACAGGTCATGTTTATTTGCATACTTTTCTAGCTGTATGTTTGTTTGATTCTGGTGCATCTCATAGCTTCCTATCATTAGAGTTTATGCATAAACACCATCTAGTAGCTATACCTACTTCGGAGATTAGTAGAGTGATAACGGAAGGAGGACCAGTGCCTATTAGATCTATCTATAGATGTTCTATTTTTATAGCCGGGAGAGAGTTCAGAGGACGATTCTTTGTGATGCCACTCCCCGGTTATGATATCATATTGGGGATGGACTGGCTTAGCTATGCCCATGCATTTATAGACTGTCATGAGGGTAGTATTTTGTTCAGTCCCCCATGCACAGCACCATTCAGTGTCAGGAGGACAGGGCCGGAGATCAGCCTAGAGCCGAACTGTTGTGCGACAATTGGGGACGTAGCACCGCCACACCCTATCATCAGGAAGTTTATGGATGTATTCCCAGAGGATCTTCCAGGGCTTCCGTCTGACAGAGATGTGGAGTTCACCATAGATTTAGTGCCGGGTTCATCACCAGTATCCCGGGCTTGCTATAGAGTGAATCCCAAGGAGGCAGTAGAGATGAAAGAGCAGATTGATGACCTGTTGAAAAAGGGTTTCATTCGATCCAGTGCTTCTCCATGGGGAGCGTCAGTGCTCTTTGTGCCTAAGAAGGATGGTACAGTCCGGTTGTGTATTGATTACCGGGCGTTGAATGCCATCACCATCAAGAACAAATATCCTCTGCCCAGGATAGATGATTTGTTCGACCAATTGAGCGGGGCGAAGGTGTTTTTCAGGATAGACTTGAGATCCGGGTACCACCAGGTGAAGGTTAAGGCAGCAGACATCCAGAAGACGACATTCAACACGAAGTACGGGCAGTACGAGTTTCTGGTGATGCCATTTGGTCTCACAAATGTGCCAGCTGTCTTTATGAACCTGATGAATAAGACATTTCACCAGTATCTGGATAAGTTTGTCATAGTGTTTATCGACAACATCCTGATATACTCGAAGATGCCAGAGGAGCATGCAGAGCACTTACGAATAGTTTTGGAGATTCTGAGACAGGAGAGATTGTTTGCCAAATTGCCGAAGTGCGAGTTCTTTTTAGACCGAGTGGAGTTTCTCGGCCATGTAGTCACTGGAGATGGAATCTCGGTGGATCCCAGGAAGATTATTGCAATTGAGAAATGAAAGGCTCCGACGTCAGTTTCAGAGATCAGGAGCTTTCTGGGTTTAGCAGGCTATTATAGAAAGTTCGTCCAGGACTTTGCTAGGATAGCTGAACCCATGACGAAGCTGACGCGGAAGGACGCAGAGTACATCTGGTCAGAGGACTGCCAGGCAGCATTTGAGGAGCTGAAGAGGAGGCTGACGACCGCTCCAGTTCTGACTTTACCTTCAGGTTCTGGAGGTTTCACCATTTACAGCGATGCTTCTGTGAAAGGGCTAGGATGTGTCCTACAGCAGTATGGGAAAGTGATTGCTTATGCATCTAGGCAATTGCGGACTCATGAGAGGAATTATCCTACCCATGACCTAGAGTTAGCTGCGGTGATCTTTGCATTCAAGTTATGGAAACATTACTTATACGGAGAGCGTGTGGAGATCTTCACTGACCACAAAAGCTTGAAGCATGTGTTCACGCAGAAAGAGCTGAACATGAGGCAAAGATGATGGTTGGAGTTGATGAAAGACTTCGACATCGATTTACAGTATCACCCTGGAAAGGCAAATGTTGGTGGCAGATGCGCTGAGCAGGCATCCGATGGCATGGTACCTGATGATTGATCGGCATTTACGGGAGGATCTGGAGAAGCTCGGTATCGAGCTAGTACAGCCAGGATCAGTGATACAGATGATGGCGCTTGACATTCAGTCAGGTTTGATGGAGCAGATCAGGGAGGCATAGTCTACAGATGAGAGCCTTCGTAGACTTCGAGCCCAGGCGTTAGCAGGATTGCTGGATGACTTCACTATAGCAGAGGATGGATCCTTGAGGCATGGCAGCCGATTGTGTGTGCCGAAGGGAGAGCTGGTAGAGGCAGTCTTGCAGGAGGCGCACCGATCGAGATATTCTATTCATCCTGGTGCTAACAAGATGTACCGTGACTTGCGGGAACATCTTTGGTGGCACGGGATGAAGAGGGATGTATCATGTTTTATCTTGAGATGTCTAGTTTGCCAGTAGGTTAAGGCAGAGCGTCAGAGGCCAGCTGGTTTATTGCAGCCGTTACCCATTCCCGAGTGGAAGTGGGAACATATTACGATGGACTTCGTCTTAGGGCTTCCTCGTTCCCAAGGAGGGAAGGATGCCATCTGGGTCATCGTAGACAGGCTGACGAAGTGTGCACACTTCATACCCTTCAAGGTGGGGCTTTCATCGAGAAATTGGCAGAGCTATACATGTAGCAGATAGTTCGCCTGCATGGAGTGCCGGTGAGCATCGTGTCGGACAGAGACAGCAGATTCACATCCCACTACTGGAGGAGCTTGCAGGAGGAGTTGGGCAGTAGGCTCAAGTTCAGTACGGCGTACCACCCGCAGACAGATGGGCAGTCCGAGAGGATGATACAGATACTGGAGGATATGCTGAGGACCTGCGTGCTGGACTTCGGAGGATCATGGGAGAGCCATCTGCACTTGGTAGAGTTTTCATACAACAACAGCTACCAAGTCAGTATCGGTATGTCTCCTTTCGAGGCGTTGTATGGACAACGATGCTGCACACCGCTCTTTTGGGATGATGTCGGAGACAGAGTTATGCTTGGGCTAGAGATGATCACGGATGCAGCAGAGAAAGTCGGGATGATCAGAGACAGGCTCAGAGTAGCTCAGGACAGGCAGAAACACTGGGCTGATGCTAGTCGCAGGCCGATGGAGTTTGCAGACGGTGATATGGTGCTAGTGAAGATATCACCTACCAGAGGGACGATTCGGTTCGGACGAGGAGGGAAGCTGAGCCCCAGATACATCGGGCCATTCGAGGTACTTGGCAGGATCGGAAAGGTAGCTTACAGGGTTGCACTTCCACCCAACCTAGCAGGAGTTTACGATATCTTTCACGTATCTCAGCTGAGAAGATATGTTCCAGACCCCAGTCATGTGCTAGATCATTCGGAGTTGGAGGTCGGACCGAGCCTTACAGTTTTTGAGCAGCCAGTAGAGATATTAGACATGAGAGAGAAGAGGCTGAGGAACAAGGTTATACCCTAGTGCGAGTAGCTTGGAGCCGTCACTCCCAGGTGAATCTACTTGGAAGAGGGAGTCGGACATGAGGGAGAGATACCCTTACTTGTTCGATCCAACCGCTGCGAGGGAACCACCCGTTCCCGCTTGATACCTTAGAGGTTAGTTTCTAACATAGCCTTAGTCATTTATTGCATTGCTTGCTATGTTAGAATATTGTAGGGTCTTCAATCCTTATGAATTTCGAGGACAAAATTTTTCAAGAAAGAAAGACTTGTAAGCCCCTGTTTTTCAAATTTCATTTTAATTAGTGTTAATTAATTTTTAATGTCAATTTAGCCTTAAAATATTTTATGATTTTTAGGAATTTTTCTAGAATTTTTAAATGCTTTTTAAATGAGTTTAAAATACAAAATATTAATTTGCAATTTTCTAAATTGTTTTAATATCATTCTGTAATTTTAGATTTGTTTTATATCAGTATGCAATTAATGAAATGTTTTAAAGTGTGGAATGCAAATTTCTTTTTGCATTTAACTCTGTAAGGGGCCTTAGTGTAATATCCTAAACTATAGGGGCCTAGGTGCTAATCTCCTACCCACTCCCTGCCCGACGACCGACAACCGACGACCGGGTGCCCCCGCCATTTTCGGCCAGCGCGACAGCCCCCGACCGCCTCGACCCCCTATATATATATATATATATATATATATATATATATATATTATATATATATATAATATATATATGTACTTTTAACATATGTATGTATATTTTCACGATGCATAATTTTACCTTATTAAAATATTAATATTTATTTTGCATTTTTTACCAAATTGTATTTTAGTGTATTTAAATTACTGCAACCATTTGGTGTCCAAGCCTAGCATGGGTTTTTGGGCCCAAATGTGTTTTCACACATTCAAGACCTGTACAAGTCATATTGGACTTGATTCATGGCCTTGGGTCCTGTATTTGAACTTTGGTTCAAATTATGTACATGGACAAAATACGCAGATAATTAATTATTTAATTTCAATTGTGTACAATGCTGTTTTTGATTTTTCTATAAATACTTAAAGTAGTATTCAAAATTCGAAAAATAGTATTTGATGCTATGTTAAGTTAGCTAATTTAGTATAATTTTTATAGTATTTAAATTACAGTTTTGCCACTAGTTTGGCTTATGGAACCAAAACTCCTTTTCTGTATACTTGGAAAGCTGATTTTTTTATAAATACTTGTACTGGTTAATAAATTCCAGAAAAATTATAATAAATTTCTATGATTACTAGATCATTTTGGTACTTTACTTTGAGTAAAATTAAGCTTTTTGTCTATCTCAAAATTGTTAGAACTCAATGATCTTTTGATTTATTTATGATTAATTACGACTTGTAACTTTTTGTGTTATTTTGAGTTTTTAGCCAGATTGAACCCCACCCCTCACTCTTGTAAAGAACCTAGGAAGTTAGTTTAAACTAGTGTGTCACCCTACATTGGTCTCCTATGCTAAAATCATTATTTTGGCTAGGTGCCCAGTCACAAGTCGTGTTTCACAGATTAGTGTCTTAGCATTCTAGCTTAGTGTAAAACTAAGTTATTGTATTTATTTCTACGTGACGAGTTACCGGACATCCAAAGTACTTTTCGCAGCTTATTTGCTTTGCTATAGGCAAGTACTTTCTACAACTTTACATACTGCTATAACAATAACTGTGATTTACCCACCATGTTAAATGCTGATCCTTAGGTAGCAAGTTAGAACTTTACATGTTGTATTACTTTTAGTCTCCACCATGTTTATACAGTATTCTATATCTCTCACATGTTTAAATAACGGGTTAAGGGGAAACTGTTAGTATTGTACGTGAACATGACCCCCTTCTCCGTATGTTTTACCGCGCTCAGTGACATTCTATATGTGACTTTGCCGTATGTTTCTGATATCGCGTTTGTGTATGGATATCACCGATGCCGTTCGTGCACGTATGTGCATACCAGAAAACTTGATATGTACCACAGTACATCCTATTCACCTATTGACCGATTCACGTACATGCTACAGTTTTAAACTTTTAAACTACATGTGGTTATTTATAAATAACCAATTAAACCTTGATATGCCATGATTCCAGTTTATTACATTCTTGTTCATGCTTCGTATATTTAGTTTGCTAGATTCAGTACTTGCTCCCGTCCTGACAGGATAACGTTGTAGTGTCCTTACTGAGGAGATTACTCTGCAACACATATTATGGAGTTACTGCCGAGGACCCGGCTTTGCTTTACGAGGATGTTCCTGCAGGGAACCTCGCCTAGTTGTCTTTTGTTTTTAGACTTTTGGAGAGTAGTCAGTATTAGACTATATATTTTTGTAACTGGACATGTATCCAGTTTACATTTTAGTTCACTTGTACTTTGGACATTTTACTATATGACGACTTTTGTGTTTGGAGCTTTTATGACTTTTATTCACTTATAGAACTGTTAGCACATTTAGTCTTATCCTGTTTCTTTAGAACAGCTTACTACGTTTTATATCAAACGTAGGCTGGGCATGACTCGGCCTGGCCCAACAATTTGGGTAGCGGGTCGTGACACCTAACCACCCTACCTATCCACTGACACGAGCACAAGGCTCTATGTGCCACGTGTGGAGCACACGACCCTCGATATGCGTGCACAGACTGTGCACGCTGTCCTGCTACCCGACACTGATTGCGGACACGATATAACACGTGGAGGTTGACACTTGGTGGACACGAGGGGGCAATGTTTGCGAACATGCCCCAAAGTCTCATGACTTTTCGTGTCGTATCGAGTGAGAAAACTCACTTGCACTGGACACACTACCTGCACGCGCACGTTTTACTCACTGACACGCGACTCGTGTCGCACGGACACGAGTCGTAGACACCTCGTGTTGACACGAATGTGTAGCCCAACACGTAGGCTATACGTGGACATGACCACGAGGTCTCACGTGGCTCGTGTCGTGTCCACGAGACACGTGAACCGCTGTACGACGCGGTGCTAAACCGCGTGTATCAGTCGAGAAAACTCGACTGATACGGTGTTCGTGCGCGGACACGGGGACACGTAGACATTGTGCAGGCTACCTAATAGCTAGACCACCCTAGGCGAACCTAGGGACACGAGCACGACACCTCGTGTGCCCTGTGTCGTGAGCACGAGACACGTGAACACGTGCACGATACAGTGCAAATTCCAGTACACTGTGTTACCCGATTTGGTTTTTGATCACTTGGACACTTCGAATTGTGTCATGGTGTCGTGTCAGACACTTAGGACACTAGAGGACACCTAGGGCTAGTGTTACCAACCTTAGGTTTCGAGCCTTAGCTCGGTTTGGGTCGGGTATTGGGTTTACCTACTTTTCTATGATAGTGATTCCTGGGTTCTTAAATTTGGTACTTTTGAGTTGCAAAATGAATTTCTAACTAAAATTGTGTAATACTATGCGTATTTTGTGTGTATCTATATTGTATATATATGTATATGTTATATGTGTTTAGGTGTGTGTCTTAGGGTGTATACATGGGTATATACGTGTGTATATACATAGGTATATATATAGTATTGTGTGTGCGTGTGTTTGATTTCTGGGTTCCAGAAATCTGGAAACACCCCCCCTCCACTGTTAAACACACACACACACACACACCGCCCCCTTGTATCAGTATCTCTCTCTCTCTCTCTAATTCACTCTCTCTCATTATTTCCCTCTCTCACTATCTATATATGTTATATTTTTATTTTATATATATATATATATATATATATATATATATATATATATATATATATATATATATATATGTGTTGTGTGTGTGGTGTGTGTGTGTGTGTCATTATATATATGTGTGTGTGTTGATTTTGAATTTTATATATATATATATATATATATATATAATATATATTATATATATAGTAGATAGACTTGTGTATATCTATATTATAGATATGTATATATATGTGACTTTCTAGATATAGGTTTATATGGAAACCTATATGAAATTAGCCTATGGTCTAAGTTACTAGCCTATGGCCATTAGGGCTAACCCTAATTGACCTAATGACCCATGACCTAACTAGTTGACCCTTGTTTGACTAGAGTTGACCAAAGTCAACCTTAGGTCAAACTTGACCTAGTTGACCTAGATTGAAATTGAATTAACCTAGAATGACTAGTTTGACTAAACCCTAACTAGTCTGACCATGTTTGACCTAACTTTGACTAGTTTGACCTAGTTGACTTTTAGAGTTGACCAGAGTTGACCAAGAGTTGACTTTTGACCAGATTGACCTAGAATCATGTAGTATGCATAGTAAATTTTATTTTTACTATTTAGAATACATTGTGACTTGTGTTGCTCTGATCAGGAGCCAGACACCCTCTCCTCAGACAGCATATTCTCTACAGACATTCATACATCAGGCGAGTATATTCTCTGACCGTTTCATACTTGCCAGGATTTATATTCTTACTCTAGATTACTTTACTTGATGCTGACACAATGGTTATCACGGATTGGTACTATATGGATCTTTTCATGAGATGTTATCCCTCTTGGGAGCATCAGATACAGCATGTTTGTGCGTTTCATGAATCATCATGTATTTCTATGCTTTCCATAGATTCACGAATTGCTTGTGACTCATGTACTCTCATGTTCACAGAGCCTCTCATGAATCACCCATTTATGGGCTTATCATGAATCTTAACATAACTTGAACAGATCCTTGTGTATTGGTTGGGGATGGGGGAGTGAGAATAGTCATGTGGATATTACCCCAGTAGCTGTAGTCATGAATCACTCTTAGCTGTAGTCATAATCTCCTATGCCATTTCACATGTCTATATTTTACTATGACTCACTAGTCACTGCTAGTTCTCTATTATAGATATTTCATTATAGTTATCTCTTTTACTACATGTATCTTCCTTCAGCGTTTTCTGTATTTTATTCTATTACATGCTTTATATTTCCTATCATACTATGCACTGCGTGAGATGTATTGTGCTCGTTCCTGTCCTGACTGGGCCTGTTGAAAATATTACAGAGGATGAGGAAGAGGCCCTGGTGTCTACCTATTATAGAGCAGGACTAGATGACACTTATGTTGTGGACCCTCAGCAGGATCCACCTGCAGCTGAGGATGTTGCCCCAGTAGTCTAGGCTAGTTTAGCTAGACAGTCATTTCTATATTATTATTTTGTCTCACATTCTGAGTTGTATTTTGAGATGTTGAGATGTATAGACCCTTAGACTTATTTGTATATTGGGTTGATATTCTGGATGTTATGTTATCCTAGACACTTAGACTTATTTATTCTATTGTACTATTCTTTTTGAGTTACTATCTATCTATCTTTCATTCTTCTACCTTAGATGTGATTGAGATGTATATTGTTATGTCACCTCCCTTCGGAGAGTATATACTGCACAGGTACTTTTATATTGTTAGATGATTGACCTAGGACCGCGTTCTACCACCGACACTGCGGCGTAGGCTGGACGTACCCACTTCTCGTGCCCCTATACAGGTGCGGGTCGTGACATATCCTGAGATCTAGAGGGGTTTCCTTTGTAATGGACAAGGTATCGGGAATACCTTGTAAGGGTAATTATGGGGTATAGGGTAACGTAAGGTATTGGGTTTCTGATTGCTAGATGGGCTTAGAAATAGGTTGTCTTTGTAGATAATGACTAGATGAGGGTAGTTTAGGCTAGTCTTGACCCCCGTTGACCAGAGTTGACTTTTTGACCGAAAGTCAACTTCAAGTCAACACTTTACTTAGAATTGACCGAAACCAAAACAGAGTTGACCAGTTGACTGAAAATCAACTGTTAGTCAACATTTGACTTGTTTGACCTAGGGTTGACCCAGGATTGACTCAGTATTGACCAGAGTTGACTTTTTGATCAAAAGTCAACTGTAAGTCAACCTTTGACCCAGATTGACCTAGTTTGACTTGGATTGACTTCCTGTGACCTTGTTTGACCTTGGTTGACCTAGTGTAACCTAGTTTAGCTTGGTGTGACTTAGTTTGACCTAGTTTTGACTTAGACTTGCATATTATGACTCGATTAGCTTTCCTTTCATTATTAAACCATGTTTTGACTTGTAGTATCTCATCTTTAGGTCTGTGATTACTCTGAGCGTCTGTTCACCTTATCAGCTCAGAACCACATGCGAGTACATTCTCTGATAATATTTCTGTTTTATGATATCGTCTATGTTTCTTGTATTTAGTGTAGATGTCCTTGTTCTCTTGACACATTGTTCAAACGGATTGGTATTTGTTTGGATCCCGTCATAAAATGTTATTCCTCTTATATATGGTATGCCTTATGCAAGTCTTCCTAGTTCCTTGTGCATTGTATAGACAGGATTCCTTCGAAGGCTAGCTACCTTCTCAGAGGATCACGTGTCATGACGTGTCATGACTGGATCAACTATATTAGTCAGGGATGGGGGTGTTAGCGTAGATATGTGATCAATACCCTATAGTATTATTATATCATCATTGTATAGTGTTAATCATACACTCACGTATGATTAGCCAGGCCAAATTGTATCAAGTTCTAAGCCGATCACATATTGAAACTAATACTAAACTCACATAGATATAGTTCCAGATTTTTGTACATGATATATACTATTTTTTTGTTCTTACATTCAGTTATAGTCTTGACATGCCTTACCATGATTCATGTACACATTTTACCTCGTATATTCTCTCTATTACTGCTACATTTTCAATATCGTCTAACTAGAACTGTTATTTGAGATTTGTGCTCGTTCCATCCTGACTGGATATGTTGACAAAATTTTACAGATTATGGCGAGGAGGATTGTCCTACCTACTACGGTCCTCATGACGTAGTTGGCCTAGACTTGGAGACCCTAGTTCAGCAAGGGTTAGCTCCAGCCGATGGGGCTTTAGAGTAGCTTAGCTAGTTTAGTTTGGTACTAGACTTTGTCTCCAGATTATATTTTGGCTTGTTATTATTTTAGTATTGTATTGAGATTGTTGACTCTGTGACTGGACTTGCATTATTCTATGTTGGATTGTAACACCCATATTCTGAATACGTATTTTGTCAAGCTTGCATGTATTTCAGACCTGTATTTATTTTCTCGGATTTTGGCATGTACTTGTAATTGGCTTGACTTGCAGATTTTGGTTCTCGTAATCGGGTTTTACCTGGCTTGGTTTATTTTGTGGAGGAAAATTGGTTTGGTTTGGTTTGGTTTGGTTTAACATGCATTGGAGCACTTTAACCAACACTCCACCCTCAACACAACACACCCACCTCCATTAAATCCCACCTAACTTTTCTCTCTCCTCTTTATTTTTCATTAACTTCTCCATCTCCTTCTTCTTCCTTCCTTTACACAACTCACCAACACCCATAGGCAAGTGCACCTTGCCACCATGAGAACCATATTTTATTTGTTCATTAGCTAGATTAGACCATGGTGATCAACATTAGAACTTGACATTTTATGATTTGGAGTCTCCATTGTTCTAGATCTAGGTTTTAACTATTTTTGGATTTATATGGTTTTGATCTATTTTGGTTGGATTTTTGTGGATTTTGATGCTTCCATGTGGAAGAGAATTCAATTTTACTCAAGTTAGAACTTTGAAAATCTAGATTTGGCTTTGATTTGACAAAGATATGAAAATTTGAATTCTTGGTGTTCTTGGTGTTCTTCTCGCCTGGAGTAGCAGCCTGCAGCCTGCGCTCTTTAGCGCAGTGCTGGACTGCGCAGCCCCTCTCGGCCTGCGCTCTTTAGCGCAGTGCCGACCGCGCAGCTTGCCCTATGGTGAACTGCGCTCAGTCCCATGCGCCAACCATTCCTGTGCACTTCACCCTGTACAGTTCACTTCTGTGCAGTCGGCTCATGCGCAATCCGCTCCTGCACAGTCGGCTCATGTGCAATCCGCCCCTGCGCAGTTCACTTCTGTACAGTCGGCTCATGCGCAATCCACCCCTGCACAGCTCACTCCTGCGCAGTCTGTTCATGCACAATCTGACCCATGCGCCATCTTTCCCTGCGCCCTGTGCCCCTACGCACTGGCACCCTGCGCAGCTGACACCTGTGCAATCCAACCCCTTGACCCCTTGCGCAATCCATTGGCTCTTAGAGTTTTGGTTTTATTTCTTTAAGCTTGGCTCTTCTATAGCCCTGTTATTGATATTTATTAGATATTTTACGCCCATTTTATATCCTTACGCCTTTTGTCATGAACTTGATTTTACTCAATATGTTTGGAATGACTATTGTACATGGCATGGTATGACAAAAGAACTAGCATAACACGACAGTGACCCGTAGTGATGCACTCCTGACATGACCAACCTGACATGATAGTGGCCCGTCGTGGCACACTCCTGACAAGTACCCTGACATGATTTACCTTGATAACTTGATAGTGGCCCGTGGCGGCGCACTCATGACTTGACTTGACTTGTAACTTGTAACTTGACTTGACTTGATGCTTTTGCGACAGCTAACTTGACTCGTATAATCAACTTGACACCGTGGGTGTTCCTGCTTGCTTGCTTGTGCAATCTACTTGTCTTGTCTTGCATCATGTCTAGGACGTGACTCCCTGGTTCCCACGGTCAGGGATTCATACTGAATATGGATTAGACTAATGACTAGATCAAACTATAGTTCATGGAGAATTTCCAGTCACAGGCAATCTCGTTATCTGGGCGCTCTTAATTGGACTTGTAGCTTGCCGACGAGTAGAGCACATTTCCAGCACACTGTCATGTGTTGCACCCTCTAAGTCACCTAAGGGTATATCGTCTCCGGGGCGATATATCCAACTATACTCTCAACCCGCGGAAGGATAACTGGATGGTCTGCAGGGCTTGGGACTGGGAAATTCTCACTTGGATCTTGTTTAATTAGGCTTGTGACAACCCTAGTTAGTTAAAGTAGTAAGCCGTAGTAATTGCTTGGCCGCTTGTGAATGGACGATGTCTAGCCCTGTCTAAGTCTTGTCTAGTCCCTGTACCCTGAAACTCTTGTACATGATTGTTTTACTTGCTTTAACAATAATTGGGTAGGGACAAGGAGATATTCAGGCGAAGGGTTACAACCCCAGTCCTTGTTTGGTTTACGGGTTGTAACCTGGCTCCCAGAATGGTTCCACGTCCCTAGTCGTTTATTGTCCTGACGTGCTCTTTATTACTTGTACTTTCATTTCATTTTTGTTCTGATATGCTGGCTTTTGTTCTTATTTCATGGCCTTCCTTGTGGCACTTGCTCTTTCTGGGGTTTGACCCAGCTGGTTTTGTGTGGCCAGATTTTGGAGCAGCACCCGGGATCTACCGAACCTCCAGCCCGATGGTGGCGACTAGAAGGAACCCGGGCTACGAGTGGGTTTTCTATTTTTTTCGCTCACTCTATTGTAAATTTATTCTTTTGAGGCGTTTACCGACGAGCACCTGTTAGCTCGATGCACTTTTACTTACTGTCTGCCTACGGGCTGTAAACATGATTAACAAATCCTAGGGTTGATCATGTATGACTTAACTCTTGCTAGTCCTAGCATTTTGTATGACTAGCTTCATGATCAGCTGATATGTAATATTTGGGACGCCTTTTATTGTATATTTGGTGGTCAAACATCTTGTAATTATATTATTTGCTTGAGATTGAGACAGTAGGCTTGACCTTAAGAGACTGTTGGCTTGTAGTAAACCCTCATATCTAGACAGCCGTGACCGTATAGTTGAGATGTATTCTATTTCAATATACGTAGCTGGCTATGTACGCCCCCGCTCTCCAGTATTCTGGTTCTGGGGCGTGACATGGTTTAAGTGGTGGCCCATGCAGGTCTTGTCAATCAAGAAATGTGAGGGTTTACCGAATAGATGTCTCAATCATTACTCGTCCTTGATCTTCGTTCATATCCTCTGAATCTCTGGATTCTTGTCTTGATCGTGTGCTTGTATCGTTGACCTGTCCTGGTCCTTCCTTATTGTTTTTCCTGTGTCATCTTCTTCAACGGCACTGTACCTGACCCCGCCGATCAGCAAGGTAGAGCACTTCCCGCGGACCAGCAGCAACCTGGAGATCAAGCCCAGCATTCCGGGGTTGCCTCCCGAGTTATACATTCTGGAGAGCCCCCAGTTCAGCCTGTTCAACCTGCTGAACCGGATGATGGCACCTTGGTAGGTCTCATCAGGGCCTTGATAACTTCTCAAGATCGCAGAGGAGACGCCTTGCACCAGACAGTGGTAGATGCTTTGACCAGAGGCGGTCATCCAGGGAACAGCGCGGCCAACAGCTTCAAGCGCTTGAACCCTCCTTTCTTTGACGGCAGCGAGGATGCGATTGCCGCGGACGCTTGGCTTCAGGATATCGAGGTGGTTTTGGAAGCAGCTAGGACACCTGAGAATGAGAAGGTGGCAGTGGTACGTCTGCAGTTGCTGGACTTAGCTCGCAGTTGGTGGGCGACGCAAGCCATGGGATTAGTGGCACCCATTGCTTGGGCAGTATTTAGAGAGAGATTCCAGATAAAGTATTTCGATGCTGTGGCTCGGTACGACCTGCAGACCAGATTTACCAACTTGAAGCAAGGAGGCAGAACAGTCGACAGTTATGCGACTGAGTTTTCTAGACTCAGTAGGTTTGCCCCCACCTTGGTGGCGACCGAGTTTGATCGGGCCCAGCGGTTCCAGCAGGGGCTGCATTTGGAGATCTTGTTGGCAGTCGAGTAGTTCGAGCACCAGACGTTCGATGCAGTATTGAGAGCGGCTAGGAGGCATGAGTACACCTCCCAGCGGATCGTGGATAGGACCGGAGGTAGGAAGCGGTCCCACAGTCAGATGCACCAATCATCAGCTCCAGTCCCGGCAGCTAGGGGATTGACTATTGGAACTCCGAGGCGGGCGGCCTCAGTAACGTCGATTCAGCATTCGACCCTGACGTACCCGCAGCAGCAGAAGCAGAAGCAGACTTCCGCGATGGGATGTTCTCATTGCGGGAAGCCAGGCCATGTAGTGGCAGATTGTCGTAGGGCACAAGGATTGTGCCTAGCTTGTGGAGCGGCAGATCACAAAATAGGAGCCTGCCCGAATAGGGGTAGTTCGTCCTCTTCCAACCTAACTAGTCCATCGGTTAGGGGACCAGTACCTATGCAGCAACAGCAGTACCCGAGGCCATTGTTGCCTCAGGCCCAGGTATTCCAGCAGCAGTGTGCCCAGGTTCCAGTGCAGAGAAGGCAGAGAGGTTTCCAGCATAGGGACCCGCAGCTAGAGGTCAGGCCATGATGATGACTATGGAAGAAGAAGTTGCACCAGGTGAGGTAGTGGCAGGTACTATTCTCGTCAACTCCTCTCCAGCATTGGTATTATTTGATTCTGGTGCATCGCATTCATTCATGTCTGCACGATTCGCGACACGGATAGGATTGGAGCCCGAGTCATTATCAGTGAGGCTCAATATACTTACTGGTAATGGTCTTGTGGGAGTAGATCGAGTGTTTTCCTCGTGTCGGATCATAGTTAGCGGTAGAGAGTTTCCCACTAGATTTATAGAATTCCCTATGACAGACTATGATGTAGTCTTAGGCATGGATTGGTTGAGGAACCAGTATGCTAGGATAGACTGCCATGTTGGCAGGGTTGTTTTCAGCATTCCAGGCGAGCCAGAGTTCTCATTTTCCAGAGGCGCGGTGGAGCCATCTTCTCCAGTATTGCGGATGGCAGTAGCAGCAGTGCAGTTGCCCAGGATAGTTGAAGAATTTCCAGATGTTTTCCCAGAAGAGCTTCCAGGGATGTCGCCAGAGCGGAAGATCGAGTTCACTATAGACTTGATCCCCGGGACAGCACCTGTCACGCCCCGCTCCCGTAGGAGCGATCGTCCTCGCTAAGGCGTGATGCCGCACGAGCCTAGATTGCGCTCGTGCAAGGCGGGTTCCATAACGGCCGATTACAGCGGCTGCGACGGGGTCGTCGCACAGAAGTCCCGTGCAGAGACATTGAATATATTGCAGCGGAATTTAAAGAACACATGAACACAAGTATTTCAAAGAAAGCTCTTTTATTGATATTGAATTCAAGGATTACATTGTGGCGCAAGGCCAAGTACAAGTCTCTCAAGTCTCACTTTTCTCTCATTTTACAAGTCACTCTGCTCTCTCTCATCTCTCGATACAATACTTGATTCCAGCGGAAGCTTCGGAAGGCGATGTCCATACATTACGTCCTGTATAAGTCTTCAGATCACGCGACCGTACGCTTCGACTCGCCAAGGAACTCCGTGCCTCGACGCATCCAAGCGAGCTCCGCGCCACGAGCTTCTACCTGTGCCTGCACATGAAACACTGTGTGGGTGTCAGTACCACTGTACTGGTGGAGTGAGCTTCTCGCCCACCCATACAAAACCTACACGTTTCATTTACTTTGTGTAACATAAACCCTCTTTCGATTGTCTTTCTATTCTTGCCTTAGGATCAGTTTAGGACCGGCGCCTTAGCGCAACTTGTGTATCAGAACCATCCCGTGCTTGCAATGTCAACGTTAACTCATACTTTGTCGCTAGACCACTTCTCGTGCCAACAACGTTAACCTATCAAGTCGTGTTTGCCTTACGGCCATAATCGGAGACGCATACACGAAAGACTCCATTTCCTTATCTCTAGACCTTTCTCGTGCTTGCATTGTCAATGCACCGACTTATACTTATCTTCCGTGCCAAACTCTGGGACGTAACGACTTGGTCGTGCCATACTCGATTCGTACTTCAACATCACCGAGGCAGTACCTCCTCGCTTAGTCTCGCATACACTTGTATTGTGACAACGCGACCGTGCCTCATAACTCAACGTAACTCCACACAACATGCCCTACGGCCCTTTTTGACTTAACTCGCAACTTAAAAGTCGACGCCACATCTCGTGCCGAAGCACGTCGCCTTTGCTGTAGCTAAATCTTAGGCTCCGACATTGTGTCTTTTTAACTCATACATATTCAACTCAATCCAAAGGCACGCACACGGATTGCCGCCCGTGCCGACATAAAACTTACCATATTCAACTAATTGAAAACAACAATTATTATTAAGTGTTTGTTATGGGATTGGCCTAACCAACCGCCTTGGATGTAGCCTGGTACTCGGGATCCTTGCACCGCAGGTTGCGATCCCCGATGCAAGTCCCCGACATACCGATCGCCTAACCAGCGTTGCCTATTACCCAGCTCGGCTACAACTTGTTTCTTCCTAGGCCGAGACGGTCCCGTGGCCCCGGAATTCCGCTCGAAGAAACCACCCCTTGTCGACAAGTGTCCAAGTTCATAAGGGTTACATGGAGTGTTTTAGGATACAGTTTGGGCTTGTTATGTGATCAATTCATTTACTTGGTTGTTTTAACTCTTTCCCTTTTTCATACTTCCTTTGCAGAGCCCCTAACCAGGGTTGCCTCGGCGACTAACCATCGCTTAGACTTAACGTTCTTTGAACTCAGGGAACGGCTACTGCATAGCCTTCCAACTTAACTTGAACATAACATGTTTTCTTGAGTGTCGACCGACCGTGGATAACTTTCCACTGAACCAACCGTGGCTCGTGCCTCTAGACCGACTCGTGTTCTATGCAACGTTATCGCCCAAGTCATACTTCATATGACGGGCCTTGGAATCGTGGGACTGTTTAACTTGACAACCGTAGAATGAGCGGGACAGCACGTAGAATAACTTAGGTCGACCGGCATAACTTTGCCTAACTCACACAAGCCTACAACTTAACCCAAGGGACGAGCAAAGGCTATGCCAAGCCTTGCGGGACCGGACCGTACATGCTTTAGCAAGCATTTGTGCGGGCGACGCCTATGACTTAGGCTAACTCTCAACTTTTGCACCGAAGACCAACTTCCCTTCTCCCAACCACGGGACGAAGGACCGAGTGTCATTTTCAAAGCACGCCGTGCACCAACTCTAAGCCGACCGTGGGACGTTTTCCATGTTCTAACTCATTTTGACCCGTCGGGATTATTCCCTTAGCTATGTGGATGCGTAGCTTTTATTATCAAGCCTAACTTGTGCAAGTTGAAAACACGATTTATTATGTGAAGGCAAAGATGAGGAGAGTTCACCGAAACTACCCCACCTGAGCGATGTCTCCGAGCAAGCCGTTGCAAGGCTAAGGCCGAACGCCGTCGGCGTTTCGATTCCTCTGATTGACTTTGCGGGACGGGGCACTACATCATACACCACTCAGAACAAGTCTCGTCCTCGAGACTTTCCTGAAGGCAAGCTATCCTACCATTCCTATGGCCAAGACTTAATCGTACACATCTCGCCTACGCGTTCCTTCGATTCCGAGCCACGCTCGCACTATTACCAAACTTTCCTTTAACACGATTTCAATATCTCGACACACTCCCATCTTTCAAGCCTTGCTTGAACTCGTCGCATCACTTGGCTGGATCGTGCACGCATTCCAAGCGTCCCCAAAATACATGCATTCAGCCAAGCCGCATGATAGAAAATTTGTCATTCTCACTCGAGTCGCATCGTGCACATACCCAGGCGTCCCTGAAATATATGCATGTCAGCCGAATCTCGTGAGCAGGGTCTCCTATATTCGTGATTCATGCTATCCATCCATGCCAATCCTCAAGATCAATCCTTCGATTTATAACTCATGAAATAGGGCGTCTCGCCTAACCGCTAGGCCATTTCTTTTCGAGGCTAAGTCAATGTCAGGATTGGAATCATAGTTCCCAAACAATAATGCCAACACTGACCCCAATCCTAGGGTCAAACCAAACTCGATCACACGGGTCTTCTACCCAAGCTCGCGTCACTCAAATTTCTAAACATCAAGCACGATCACCTAATTCGTATTATGGCACGCATTGTGTATATTCAAATCCCTTCAATTCACCAATTATAACCAATTCATGTATTCGATCATGATGTCGTCTCGCTCGACAATACGTTGCACCCCAATCTCATACGAGTCCGATTATCTACGATGGTTCATGAATCACCATGCAACGCACCCGCAGAATAATCATTCTCATCGGGGCGTAACTCTTGTTTGAGTTTAGACTCATTCATTCTCGATACGCGGATTGGACCTACTCAATCCTCAAGTTCAATCGACAAGCACACCAATTCAATCTCGAGTCTATCCTCACGTCAAACCACAAGTCGAAGCACAATTTGTCGTACCGTGCAAGTTCGACCACTCCCGCTGTATGAATCACCATACCAGCGCTCACGCAGAGTGATCGCCCTAATCAGCGCGACGCATGTGCGAGGCTGGAGTAGCGCTCGCATAAGACAAGAACGTCAACGTTGTGGTTATCTACAAGGCAAATCCAAATATTCTAGTTTTCATTCAAACCAAGTTTGATAGATCGATCGTCATTCGTTCAACTTAGAAAGTCCTCGAGCCAAGTCTATCCTTTCCTCGACACATTTTAATATCCCGAATATAGCATCCATCGGAACCAAGACATCTGCACGATCGTTATTCGCCGAGTCAGAGTACCCCCGAGTTATCGCATATCGATCTTTGATATGCCTCAATACCATTGACGATATGCGTAACCTGACGATCTTCCTTTGCAACCCAATTTCGAGTCGTGCGTTGATGCTGTTGTCCGAGTTAGATATTCCTCAATTTTCTCAATACTCAAGATCAAGTTCAGTCGCTTTTCCTCAAGCTCGTTTCAAGATCATTATTCAAAACTCAAGTCGCATTTCAGTTGTATCAATCCGATATCGCACGTACGATCCTCTAAGTTTCCTCGATCAAGACCATTCATTTTTATTCATCGTTCCAAATCGTTTTCTAACTCGCGTTGCTCATTCACAAGTTGTCCAAACGAGTTGCTCGTTCGGGACATTCGAAGTCATGACCAACTAAGCGTGACGCGTTCTAAGGCTTTGCGCGATTGCATCGCCTCGCCGCATACTCGTAATCCTTAATATTCACTCGAACAATTTCCAAGACGAACCATACACCACTCGGATTCGAGCCACTCGACTAGTCGTCGACATTCATTCTTATTCTTCTCCGAACCTATCACATACACCACTCGGGTTCAAGCTATCCTATTTAGTCCTCAATCACGTTCGCGTCACTCGCTAAGACATCCTTCAGATTCGTTCGACGAATCGCTAGCGTAGTCGCTCGCGTCATACCGACGCACTAAGTTGTTCGTACTATATCCTCAAAATCCAATCAATCTTCCGTGTACGTCTAAGTATTAATCCGATAGCGTTCCTATCGATAGACACTCTAAGTGCATCTCCGTTCCCGACCGAACGATACTTAATATCGCTCGCGACTCGTTTGCACCAAAAGGTCGAGGTGCGCGACGCGAAACACAACTTAGCCAAAAGGCCGTGTGCATAGCCATCCTGTGCGGACTATATTCCGAGTCTGCATGCTCAATTGCTAGGGTCGATATTGGACTAATTAGGCATGCACGCGACTTGTTAACGTAGCACATATTTTCTATCGCGTCAAGTTTGCAACGTTCGGCACAAAGGCCCTATCGACGTATTTGGCAACAGCCTACCGATGCGTTAGATTGAACGCTTGTACGAGCTTTCGAAAAAAAAATATATTTAGACTTATTGTATGGACATGCCAAGGAACATTTGAGAGAGAGCGCACCAATGATAACAACTTGCGGAAGCAACAGAGTTTTGCGGAAACATCAAAGTTAAAGAATTCAATCGACGGTCCAAGGACGTAAAGCCGTGCTTTGATACCATTATGTCACGCCCCGCTCCCGTAGGAGCGATCGTCCTCGCTAAGGCGTGATGCCGCACGAGCCTAGATTGCGCTCGTGCAAGGCGGGTTCCATAACGGCCGATTACAGCGGCTGCGACGGGGTCGTCGCACAGAAGTCCCGTGCAGAGACATTGAATATATTGCAGCGGAATTTAAAGAACACATGAACACAAGTATTTCAAAGAAAGCTCTTTTATTGATATTGAATTCAAGGATTACATTGTGGGCGCAAGGCCAAGTACAAGTCTCTCAAGTCTCACTTTTCTCTCATTTTATAAGTCACTCTGCTCTCTCTCATCTCTCGATACAATACTTGATTCCAGCGGAAGCTTCGGAAGGCGATGTCCATACATTACGTCCTGTATAAGTCTTCAGATCACGCGACCGCACGCTTCGACTCGCCAAGGAACTCCGTGCCTCAACGCATCCAAGCGAGCTCCGCGCCACGAGCTTCTACCTGTGCCTGCACATGAAACACTGTGTGGGTGTCAGTACCACTGTACTGGTGGAGTGAGCTTCTCGCCCACCCATACAAACCTACACGTTTCATTTACTTTGTGTAACATAAACCCTCTTTCGATTGTCTTTCTATTCTTGCCTTAGGATCAGTTTAGGACCGGCGCCTTAGCGCAACTTGTGTATCAGAACCATCCCGTGCTTGCAATGTCAACGTTAACTCATACTTTGTCGCTAGACCACTTCTCGTGCCAACAACGTTAACCTATCAAGTCGTGTTTGCCTTACGGCCATAATCGGAGACGCAGCTACACGAAAGACTCCATTTCCTTATCTCTAGACCTTTCTCGTGCTTGCATTGTCAATGCACCGACTTATACTTATCTTCCGTGCCAAACTCTGGGACGTAACGACTTGGTCGTGCCATACTCGATTCGTACTTCAACATCACCGAGGCAGTACCTCCTCGCTTAGTCTCGCATACACTTGTGTTGTGACAACGCGACCGTGCCTCATAACTCAACGTAACTCCACACAACATGCCCTACGGCCCTTTTTGACTTAACTCGCAACTTAAACGCGCCCACATCTCGTGCCGAAGCACGTCGCCTTTGCTGTAGCTAAATCTTAGGCTCCGACATTGTGTCTTTTTAACTCATACATATTCAACTCAATCCAAAGGCACGCACACGGATTGCCGCCCGTGCCGACATAAAACTTACCATATTCAACTAATTGAAAACAACAATTATTATTAAGTGTTTGTTATGGGATTGGCCTAACCAGCCGCCTTGGACGTAGCCTGGTACTCGGGATCCTTGCACCGCAGGTTGCGATCCCCGATGCAAGTCCCCGACATACCGATCGCCTAACCAGCGTTGCCTATTACCCAGCTCGGCTACAACTTGTTTCTTCCTAGGCCGAGACGGTCCCGTGGCCTCGGAATTCCGCTCGAAGAAACCACCCCTTGTCGACAAGTGTCCAAGTTCATAAGGGTTACATGGAGTGTTTTAGGATATAGTTTGGGCTTGTTATGTGATCAATTCATTTACTTGGTTGTTTTAACTCTTTCCCTTTTTCATACTTCCTTTGCAGAGCCCCTAACTAGGGTTGCCTCGGCGACTAACCATCGCTTAGACTTAACGTTCTTTGAACTCAGGGAACGGCTACTGCATAGCCTTCCAATTTAACTTGAACATAACATGTTTTCTTGAGTGTCGACCGACCGTGGATAACTTTCCACTGAACCAACCGTGGCTCGTGCCTCTAGACCGACTCGTGTTCTATGCAACGTTATCGCCCAAGTCATACTTCATATGACGGGCCTTGGAATCGTGGGACTGTTTAACTTGACAACCGCAGAATGAGCGGGACAGCACGTAGAATAACTTAGGTCGACCGGCATAACTTTGCCTAACTCACACAAGCCTACAACTTAACCCAAGGGACGAGCAAAGGCTATGCCAAGCCTTGCGGGACCGGACCGTACATGCTTTAGCAAGCATTTGTGCGGGCGACGCCTATGACTTAGGCTAACTCTCAACTTTTGCACCGAAGACCAACTTCCCTTCTCCCAAGCCACGGGACGAAGGACCGAGTGTCATTTTCAAAGCACGCCGTGCACCAACTCTAAGCCGACCGTGGGACGTTTTCCATGTTCTAACTCATTTTGACCCGTCGGGATTATTCCCTTAGCTATGTGGATGCGTAGCTTTTATTATCAAGCCTAACTTGTGCAAGTTGAAAACACGATTTATTATGTGAAGGCAAAGATGAGGAGAGTTCACCGAAACTACCCACCTGAGCGATGTCTCCGAGCAAGCCGTTGCAAGGCTAAGGCCGAACGCCGTCGGCGTTTCGATTCCTCTGATTGACTTTGCGGGACGGGGCACTACAGCACCAGTATCAGAGAGAGTCTACAGAATGGCACCTTCAGAGTTGGAGATTTTATATAAGATGATTGAAGAACTCAGGACCAAGGGATTCATTCGTGCAAGTGGATCGCCTTGGGGAGCCCCGATGCTTCTTGTGAAAAAGAAGGATGGTACGTCCAGGTTATGCGTAGATTATCGTACCTTGAACTCAGTGACAATCAAGAACAGATACCCTCTCCTCGAGGATAGATGACTTGTTTGATCAACTCAAAGGGGCTTCAGTGTTCTCGAAGATAGACTTGTGGTCAGGATACCACCAGATCAGAGTCAGAGAGCAGGATATCTCGAAGACAGCGTTTAGATCGAGGTATGGACATTGGAAGTTCCTTGTTATACCCTTTGGAGCAACTAATGCGCCAGCAGTATTCATGGACCTCATGAATCGTATTTTCATGCCCTACTTAGATCAGTTCGTGATCGTGTTCCTAGATGATATCCTGGTCAACAGCAAGAGCGAAGCAGAGCATGAGCAGCATCTCAGAGTCGTCCTTCAGACGCTTAGGGAGCACCAGTTGTACGCCAAGTTTAGTAAATGCGAGTTCTGGCTCGATCACATTTCGTACTTGGGTCACATCATTACCCGAGGAGGAGTAGAAGTAGATCCCCAGAAGATTGTGGCTATCGAGACTTGGCCAGCACCTAGTTCAGTGGCAGAGGTTCGCAGCTTCCTTGGATTGGCCGGCTACTACCGGCGATTTGTTTCAGATTTTGCAAGGATTTCAGCGCCGATGACCCAGTTGACCCAAGGATGTGCAGTTTTCTTGGACAGCAGAGTGCCAGGAATCATTCGAGAAGTTGAAGCGAGGTTTGATAATGGCTCCCATTCTCACACTTCCAGATGGGACCGGAGGATTCACAGTTTATTACGACGCTTCAGGCAGAGGATTGGGATGTGTCTTGATGCAGCATGGGAAGGTAATATCTTATGCATCGCGTCAACTTCGTGATCATGAGAAGAATTACCCGACCCACGACTTGGAACTGGCAGCAGTAGTGTTTGCACTTAAGTTATGGAGGCACTACTTGTACGGAGATAGAGTGGAGATATTTACTGATCACAAGAGCCTGAAGTATGTTTTCACCCAGAAGGACCTTAATATGCGGCAGAAAAGATGGCTCGAGCTACTGGTGGACTACGATGTGGACTTGCAGTATCACCCAGGGAAGGCCAACGTTGTAGCAGATGCGTTGAGCCGGAGAGCCAAAGTTTATTCCTAACGGCACAACCAGAGTTATTGGCAGATTTTCAGAAGATGGGAATTGAAGTGGTTCTCCCTACCAGTATGGCATTGATGGCCAGTCTACAGGTTCAGTCCAGCATAGTTGAGAGGATCCGGACGGCGCAATCTACAGATTCCAAGCTTCAGCGGCTCAGAGCAGAGTGTGAGGCAGGAAGAAGGCCAGAGTTATGTATTCATGAGGATGGTACACTTCGGCACGGCACTCGTCTTTGTGTACCTAGTGGAGATATCAGACAGGAGGTTATGGCAGAAGCTCACAGTTCGCAGTATTCTATTCATCCCGGTGGCACGAAGATGTACCGTGATATCCGTCAGCACTTCTGGTGGAATGGCATGAAGAGGGAGATAGCCCGGTTTGTCTCTCGATGTTTGGTTTGCCAGCAGGTTAAAGCTGAACATCAGAGGCCCGCTGTACTTCTTCAGCCCTTGCCGATTCCAGAATGGAAGTGGGAGCATATGACCATGGATTTTGTGACTGGATTGCCTAGATCCCCAGCCGGTCGAGATGCTATTTGGGTTATAGTTGACCGGCTCACGAAGGTGGCTCATTTTCTACCATTCAGAGTTGGGCAGTCAACGGCTCAGTTGGCAGAGATGTACCTCAGGCAGATTGTCAGGCTTCACGGTATGCCAGTCAGTATCACCTCGGACCGAGATTCAAGGTTCACGTCACACTTTTGGCGTAGCCTGCAAGAGAGTTTGGGAACTCGTCTCCAGTTCAGTTCGGCATATCATCCGCAGACAGATGGCCAGTCAGAGCGCACAATCCAGACTCTTGAAGACATGCAGAGATCTTGTACGCTCGACTTCGGTGGTTCGTGGGAAGATCACCTGCATCTTGTGGAATTCTCGTACAATAATAGTTTCCAGGCCAGTATCCAGATGGCACCATTCGAAGCTCTGTACGGTAGGAAGTGTAGAACCCCGCTAGCATGGGATGATGTTGGAGAGAGACAGATGCTCGGTCCAGAAATGATTGCCCAGACAGTTGAAGTGGTCAGAAGGATCAGAGATCGTCTTCGAGTTGCCCAAGATCGCCAGCGGCATTGGGCCGATGCTCATCGGCGACCCCTAGAGTTTGCTATCGGCGACCATGTATTCCTCAGGATCTCGCCTAACCGCGGCGTCATTCGCTTTGGCGTGCGGGAAAGCTTAGTCCTAGGTATATAGGGCCGTTTGATATCCTGGAGCGAGTAGGAGATGTATCCTATCGTCTTGCTCTTCCGCCGTCGCTAAGTGAGGTGCATGATGTATTCCATGTGTCCCAATTACGACGGTATATCCCGAACCCGAGCCATATCCTAGACCATTCGGAATTGGTTGTTGGTACCAACCTTTCGTATGAGGAGAGGCCCGTGTCTATATTGGACCGGAGAGAGATATACTCAAGAACAAGACTATTAGTTTAGTCCGTGTTGCTTGGGGTCATCACTCTCTAGGTGAGTCAACGTGGGAGCGTGAGGACGACATCCGATCGCGATATCCCTACCTGTTTGATTCATAAGGTATAATGTCTTCCTTATGCCTTATGCCTTCCGTCCTTGCTTGCATGCATGATTGTTTGATTGACTGCTTAGTATAGCTTGTATGTGAATAGTATAACTGTCCTGTCTCTCTAGCTCCTTGATTAAATTCCGAGGACGGAATTCTTTTAAGGTGGGTAGAGTTGTAACACCCATATTCTGAATACGTATTTTGTCAAGCTTGCATGTATTTCAGACCTGTATTTATTTTTTCGGATTTTGGCATGTACTTGTAATTGGCTTGACTTGCAGATTTTGGTTCTCGTAATCGGGTTTTACCTGGCTTGGTTTTTTGTGGAGGAAAATTGGTTTGGTTTGGTTTGGTTTTGGTTAACATACATTGGAGCACTTTAACCAACACTCCACCCTCAACACAACACACCCACCTCCATTAAATCCCACCTAACTTTTCTCTTTCCTCTTTATTTTTCATTTACTTCTCCATCTCCTTCTTCTTCCTTCCTCTACACAACTCACCAACACCCATAGGCAAGTGCACCTTGCCACCACATGAGAACCACATTTATTTGTTCATTAGCTAGATTAGGCCATGGTGATCAACATTAGAACTTGACATTTTATGATTTGGAGTCTCCATTGTTCTAGATCTAGGTTTTAACTATTTTCGGATTTATACAGTTTTGATCTATTTTGGTTGGATTTTTGTGGGTTTTGATGCTTCCATGTGGAAGAGAATTCAATTTTACTCAAGTTAGAACTTTGAAAATCTAGATTTGGCTTTGATTTGACAAAGATATGAAAATTTGAATTCTTGGTGTTCTTGGTGTTCTTCTCGGCCTGGAGTACAGCCTGCAGCCTGCGCTCTTTAGCGCAGTGCTGGACTGCGCAGCCCCTCTCGGCCTGCGCTCTTTAGCGCAGTGCCGACCGCGCAGCTTGCCCTATGGTGAACTATGCTCAGCCCCATGCGCCAACCATTCCTGCGCACTTCACCCTGCACAGTTTACTTCGTGCAGTCGGCTCATGCGCAATCCGCTCCTGCGCAGTCGGCTCATGCGCAATCCGCCCCTGCGCAGTTCACTTCTGTGCAGTCGGCTCATGCGCAATCCACCCCTGCGCAGTTCACTCCTGCGCAGTCTGTTCATGCGCAATCTGACCCATGCGCCATCTGCCCCTGCGCCCTGTGCCCCTACGCACTTGGCACCCTGCGCAGCTGACACCTGCACAATCTAACCCCCTGACCCCTTGCGCAATCTATTGGCTCTTGGAGTTTTGGTTTTATTTCTTTAAGCTTGGCTCTTCTATAGCCCTGTATATTAATTTTTATTAGATATTTTATGCCCATTTTATATCCTTAGGCCTTTTGTCATGAACTTGATTTTACTCAATATGTTTGGAATGACTATTGTACATGGCATGTATGACAAAAGAACTAGCATAACACGACAGTGACCCGTAGTGGTGCACTCCTGACATGACCAACCTGACATGATAGTGGCCCGTCGTGGTACACTCCTGACAAGTACCCTGACATGATTTACCTTGATAACTTGATAGTGGCCCGTGGCGGCGCACTCCTGACTTGACTTGACTTGTAACTTGTAACTTGACTTGACTTGATGCTGTTGCGACAGCTAACTTGACTCGTATAATCAACTTGACACCGTGGGTGTTCCTGCTTGCTTGCTTGTGCAATCCACTTGTCTTATCTTGCATCATGTCTAGGACGTGACTCCCTGGTTCCCACGGTCAGGGATTCACTGAATATGGATTAGACTAATGACTAGATCAAACTATAGTTCATGGAGAATTTCCAGTCACAGGCAATCTCGTTATCTGGGCGCTCTTAATTGGACTTGTAGCTTGCCGACGAGTAGAGCACATTTCCAGCACACTGTCATGTGTTGCACCCTCTAAGTCACCTAAGGTATATCTCCGGGGCGATGTACCCAACTATACTCTCAACCCGCGGAAGGATAACTGGATGGTCTGCAGGGCTTGGGACTGGGAAATTCTCACTTGCAACTTATTAGTAATTAGGCTTGTGACAACCCTAGTTAGTTAAAGTAGTAAGCCGTAGTAATTGCTTGGCCGCTTGTGAATGGACGATGTCTAGCCCTGTCTAAGTCTTGTCTAGTCTCTGTACCCTGGAACTCTTGTACATGATTGTTTTACTTGCTTTAACAATAATTGGGTAGGGACAAGGAGATATTCAGGCGAAGGGTTACAACCCCGGTCCTTGTTTGGTTTACGGGTTGTAACCTGGCTCCCAGAATGGTTCCACGTCCCTAGTCGTTTATTGTCCTGACGTGCTCTTTATTACTTGTACTTTTATTTCATTTTTATGTTCTGATATGCTGGCTTTTGTTCTTATTTCGTGGCCTTCCTTGTGGCACTTGCTCTTTCTGGGGTTTGACCCAGCTGGTTTTGTGTGGCCAGATTTCGGAGCAGCACCCGGGGATCTACCGAACCTCCACCCGATGGTGGCGACTAGAAGGAACCCGGGCTACGAGTGGGTTTTCTATTTTGTTTCGCTCACTCTATTGTAAATTTATTCTTTTGAGGCGTTTAGCCGACGAGCACCTGTTAGCTCGATGCACTTTACTTACTGTCTGCCTACGGCTGTAAACATGATTAACAAATCCTAGGGTTGATCATGTATGACTTAACTCTTGCTAGTCCTAGCATTTTGTACGACTAGCTTCATGATCAGCTGATATGTAATATTTGGGACGCCTTTTATTGTATATTTGGTGGTCAAACATCTTGTAATTATATTATTTGCTTGAGATTGAGACAGTAGGCTTGACCTTAAGAGACTGTTGGCTTGTAGTAAACCCTCATATCTAGACAGCCGTGACCTTATAGTTGAGATGTATTCTATTTCAATATACGTAGCTGGCTATGTACGCCCCCGCTCTCCAGTATTCTGGTTCTGGGCGTGACATGGATTTTCAGGATGATATTTCATATCTTGTTGTCTTTATCTTTCGGTATCATCTATACTTCTTAGAGCTTATGATTGAGTATATAATATTGTCGTTGCTTGTCTTCCATTTGGAGTTGACCGTTCTCGACAGGTTTTGATATTATAATTGTTGTTAGATAGTAGACCTAGACAGCGTTCTACGTCGTTTCTGTGGCGTAGGCTGGGACGCTGTCATGTACTCATGCCATTACTTCGGGTGCGGGTCGTGACAACCAACTAGCAATTGGTAACCCTAAAAATTAGCTCCTGGAAATCAGGGGGCAGAGTTCGGCCCAAACTCTGTGTGGGGGCAGAGTTCGGCCTGAACTCTGCCTCCTAGGTGGCAAAATCGCCTTTGGGCTTTGTTTGGCTTTGTGGAGCTTGAGCTTCTTTGATGTAGTTTTAGGGATAAGTGTTCTAAGCCAAAAGTACTCAGTGTTAAGTCAGCTTACATCATTCTAGACTCAATAAAGGTAAATGATACAGACTCAGACTATGAGTACGCTGCAGGAGATTTGACGACGTCCATCTTGTAACGAGTTCTGACTTGATGTGTCATATTGAATCATGACAAGTATCATACTGTTAAGTTATCAATATTTGGTTGACTGCGATCCAGTTTGGGTCAACAGACTACAACAGTAGGTAACACACAATAGAAGGATAATAGATTAATAAATAAAGATAAACATCTAGCTACAATATACCTGAATATCCGACGTTCCAATCATCAGCTCCAGCAAGTCACCATATCAACCAACTCTGCAATCTGACAGGGAACCAGGTCCTCAGAGGGACGTAACAAAATATAAAATACATGCCCTAAAGTAAATATTGTATAAACATAAAGGTGAACTAACCATCTATGTGAAAATGCTCTAGCGAGGATGATCGGTTCTGCGAAACCGGGGTGTGACATACATCATCACAACAGTGACCGACGTAGAGGAAGGAACCTTATAGCATGTGCCATAACGGTGACTGGTCATGGATACGGGAGCTGTTGGCCCATTGGTCATATGGTCAACCTGATTTTAATAATTGATCAAACTCTGTCTGGATATACAAAGCTAGTTGGGACATCTCGGATTCTTGGACATAAGCAAGATTGGCTATCCACTCCGTTCAAGACTGAAGATCTGTTTGCCTACTCGAGTCTGTATTTTCTATGCAATGTAATTTTCATTTTATTTGAGTCTAGGAATATGTTGTACACCGAGTCGTACTGGCAAATAGGCTATCCCTAAATAATTCAAAATGTTTTTAAAAATGACCTATCAAAAAGGTTTTCAAAAAGGTTTTCAAAAATCACCTAAACCTATTTTTAAAACCCTAACCTAACCCTGACAGAACTCGGCCAGAGTTCGGCCAGAGTTCGGCCAGAGTTCGATTGGTGGCCGTTGTGATTTTGAATCTCTGGAACTTGGTCCTCCTGCAGTTGCGGATTTGACCGAGATTTGCTCAAAGAGTTCTGCCCGAATTCTGCCCGAATTCTGACAGAAGTCTGCCTTTGGAACTCCTATAAATAGAGAAGGATTTCGATCATTTGAACTCACTCATTCACTTTTAATCTTCTCTTTATCTAAAGCTTTCAGTCTTCCAAAGAGTTTTCTAGAGCTTTCAATTTCAGATCCCAAGCCAGTTACAATCCTCTAGTTAATTTGCCAGTGCGGTACGGTCTAGAAGTTTCTGAGAGATTGTAATCAGAAGGCTTGATTGAAGAATACCTCTTCATATTTGAAGTTGGACGAGTTCTTCGTATCAAAGCTCGCGTTGTAGAAGTTGTAAGGACTTCGTAAGAAAACTTGCGGTTTTTCCAATAGTGGATTCAACTGGTAGCAAGAGTTCTACCGACTGGATTAGTCCTCAACAGAGGGATACCAGTATACATCGCTGTCTTTGCGTTTGCTCTCTTAACTCTGTCTTTACATTATTTTAGTTGTGATTAATATTCTGTGATTGTGCTGCTAACTTTTTAATTAGCATTATTCCGCTGCCAACTCTATTCACCCCCCCTCTAGAGTATTACGCTTTACTATTTCGTTCCTACAGGAGCATCGTATCATGCCACTCCACGTAAGATGATCTTTATGTCATATCGAGACAGTAGGTTTGGACATGTCAAGATGAAAAATAAGAGGACTGCTGCAGTTGTCAGCATCGGTGATGTGAACTTGACAACGGAGCTTGGCAATTCTCAAGGGTGTGCGACATGTACCGAGTTTCTGCTATAACTTGGTTTTGGTATACAGGCTAGTGGATGATGGCTGTCGTAGTCTGTTTGGGAACAAAGATTGGATGCTTACGAAGGGTTTCCAATAACTGGCTCGAGCAGATATATGTTGTGGCATGTACATGCTCAAGTTGTTGAGATGTACAGGAAGATCATATACATCGGATGGAGGCTCGAGGGATATTCGACATGAGTTTGTGGATCATTGGTGTTACGACCCGCACCCAGTGCAAGGGCACGAGAAGTGACGAACGCCCAGCCTACGCCGCAGTGTCGGCGGTAGAACGCTGTCCTGAGTCACAGTATCTAACACAATCTAAAATAAACTCCGAATGGAGAGTAGAATAATAAGTAACTCAATCACAATACTAAGATGGAATAGAAGAATGAATCTCAAGAGAGTCACAGATAAAAAGTCTAGGTGTAAACCACCCAAATAATCTCAAGTACAACTCATAAAGTCTCAAACAGAAATACAAGTAAAGTACTAAGTCTCAGCTAGACTATAGGCAAGTCCTCAGCGACTATGGGATCCTCCTGAGGGTCCACGTCGCCAGTGTCATCTAAGCCAATGCCATAATAAGTAGGGCAGTACTCCTCATCAATACCTGTAAAATTTTCAACATGCCCAGTCAGTACGGAACGAGCACATATCTCTCACAATAGTTCATAGCAGGAACGGACATATAAAGCAAGCTATAGAAAACTATACATGAATCGCTGTAAAGGAATCAACAAGAGAGAGAGAGAGACTATAAAAATGAGATATAATATGATAATAGAGAAATATAACATTCTACATGAATCAGAGCATGAATTGGTTATGTAAACGGTCTGGGTTGCACATGGATACCTACTGGGGATAATGATCACATAACCAACTACACTCTCCCTGCCCCCAATCAATATACAAGGATCAATGCATGTTATGTTATTGCACATGGATAACAACTACTGTATACATGGAGCTCATATGGTCATGAGTGTACATGAATAACATATGAGTGCACATGGATAAATATGAATACATAGAGTACATGATGGCCATAATAAAGTACATGAACATGATATACTCGATGTATCCGAGGGGATAACATCGTATAAAAAGATACAGAGGGTACTAATCTGTGTGAACATCGTGTCAGCATCAAGTATACTAGTCTATAACAAGAGAACATATCCAAAGAAGTATGAAAAGATCAGAGAATGTACTCGCCTGGCAAATCGAACTGCTGATGATGAGGTGTAACTAAACTTGGGCAATGTAAACATATTTAAAATACACACATGTCACAACCAAGTCTGCAATATCAAGAGAAATAGCTACAATGCAAGACTACATGCTTCTAGGTCCATTTTGGTCAAAGTCAACCTTCAGTCAACTCTGGTCAAACCTGGTCAACGCTAGTCAAACCTGGTCAAACCTGGGTCAACTAGTCCGTCTACTATTTCTAGGTCATACACAAAATTCTAGGTCATTTGGAGTTCATTTGAGTTGAATTGGATCAAGTTTGACTCAAAGTTGACTTTTGTCAATTTGGTAAACTTGTCGGCCAATTCGACTAAACTAAGCTCGAAATGACAAACCAAATATGTCCTAGGGCTCCTATAGTCATATACACAACTACAATCTAATCTAAGAGAATTAACTAGCATAAATATATATATATATATATATATATATATATATATATATATATTATATATATATATATATATATATATATATATATATATATATATATACATATAGGTATACACACATGTGTATATACAGTACAAACAAAACCCAAATCTAACAAAAAGTGGTGTGTGCGTGTGTATGTACTGGTGCTTACTCAAAATAGGGTAAAATCTGAGGTTAAAAACAGTAAAACGCAACCATGGAATTACTCAAAATAATATACTATTTTATACATATAAAAAGTAAGAAACTATATATATATATATATATATATATATATATATATATATATATATATATATATATACACAAACGTTTAAATGGAAGATACGCAATGATGCGAGATAAATAAAGAGTCTAAAATCTGGAAATATATCTCCCTCGACCCATTCGCGATATATATATTAGGAATGGGTTTCAACGGAATTATATATATAGTTAAATATATGCATAAAGCTATATAGAAACACATATATTCACAAATGATGGAAAAAAAGCCAAAGGTTGGTTTCCACGAATCTGAAATCTCATATAAGTCCTGTAAACTCAGATTTAGAAGCTAAGAAGCTGAAAAAATCAGAATATCATACTAATTCAAAAATCGAAAACTAAAGAAAAACAACCCAATTCACACAACGGCCCAAAATCCAAAATACACCAAACGAACCCGCAAAACTTGGCATACACGTTGACCTCGACCCACGTGATGTGTTCGTATACTCTCGGGTTCGAAATCGTGTCCGTGTCATGTCCACAGAACGCGTATCGGAATTTCCCGATACCGCGTGGTACGCGTGCGTTCTCGCTCGTTTGAGCGCCGCACATGCAATGAAATGCCACGTGCTTGTGCACATAGCTAGGGGGGTCCTAGGGTAGGTCTAGGACATGATGACACGGCGACACGATACGCCAAAGCGGCGCACGCTGCCCCCGCACCCGCGCGGCCTGCTGTGCGCGCGCGCGCCAGCGCGCCCTCGTGCGCGTGGTGCCGACCTTGCTGCTCCCTCGTCGGGCCACGCCGTGACTTGGGTTTCGTCCTACGGGTCATATAGGTCTAGTTCAACATGTTCCGGGTCCTGGAACGGGTCTTCGCTGCGTCGTGTGCGGGCACGAAGTCCGTCTCCGCGACAAAAACGACAGGCTGAATTCACAGTGGCTGAGCGGTGCACGCACGATATCTCCGCGCTCGCTCAACGAACAGTCGTGAAATTTTACGAGCATGAGGAAAGAGGTTGCCCCCACGTGCTCATAAATTTTCACGCAAAAATACGCTTTGTTCATCGCGCAATCACACGCGGACAGCAGGGCACGCACGGCCTCGTGCACGGGATCCGTGCACGTGCGTCCGTTGTCCGAAACGCCGCTGAAACGATGTCAAACCCAAAACCTTCTTCATGAAAGTTTATCAAAATCATATTATCTAAATATCCATGAAGACAGAACTGAAAAACAACAACTTTCTATCCTAAGCGGCATTTCGTCGAACACGTGCCGTAAGGGACCGACACGGGCTCGATACCTCCATCAAACGGAGTCGAAATCCCACCAAATTTCATGGGCAAGGATAGGGCACCTATATGGATGTAAAAATGAATAAAAAACCAGATTTGCAATGGTAGATTAGGATTTACCTATTGAGTGTCAAAACTCAATGATCGGGGCTCCTCGGTTGTCGTGTCGACCGATTTTCCTCCAGCAAAACCCTCCGTATCCACTCCAGAAATGCTCCAGCAGATCCTCCTCTCCTCGATGAGTGCAACGGAGTTTGTTTGGAAAAAAACAGACTCCGGATGAAGAAAATAGGTGTTTTGGAGAGATGGATCTTTTAGGGTTTCTTGGTGGAGGCTCACAATTTTCACAAATAATGAAAAGAGGAGGGGGTGCTGCTGTGTTGGGCGGCCAAGGGGGTGTCTAGGGGTTAGGGTTTCACTTGGGCCATCTCCTACTCAATTACAAATGGGTCCAAGTCAAAAAGCTCAAAGGCCTACATGCAAAAAGGCTAAATAAATAAATAAAAGCCTTAAAAATAATCTAATGCACAAAATAAATTCAAAAATGAAAATAACAATTCTAATGCATGGTTAGGCCCCTATACAAGTCCACTAAGTTTAAACCAGTTGCTAGCACAAACAAGAGTCAACATATTCAGGAAATCACATAAAGGTCAAAATGGCTAAAATGACTGAAATACCCTTCTATGAAAAAGTGGATGCTACAAATCTACCCTCCTTAAAATAATTTCGTCCTCGAAATTAAAGACAAAATGCATGATTAAGAAAGAACAAAAATTATACCTCAAGACTGAAAAAGATAGGGGTAACGTTCGCGCATCTCATCCTCTCTCTCCCAGGTGGACTCTCCTGGAGAGTGATGCTTCCAAGCTACGCGAACTAAGGGTATCGACTGGTTCCGTAATACCTTCTTCCGTTGGTCCAGAATCTCAACAGACTGCTCTGGATAACTGAGAGTAGGTCCCACCTCAATCTCAGAATGGTCCAGTACATGGCTAGGATCTGCCACATACCGTTTCAACTGCGATACGTGAAATACATTGTGGACTCCCGCTAAGGAAGAAGGTAAGTCCAGTCTGTATGACACGTCATCGACCCTTCCGCTGATAACTAAAGGTCCGACATAGCATGGGCTAAGCTTCCCTCCTCCACCGAATCGAATAGTGCCTCGAGTCGGTGAAATCCTCAAGAATACCATATCTCCAACCTAGCACAAGCATGGTCTCAATTAACTAAAACAATCACACAATCAATAAAACACAAACAAACAAGATTCTAATCCTAAGTCTAAGCTATACCTCGAACTGCAAAGGTCTCCGGTGGCTGTCGGCCCAATGCCGCTGTCTGTCCTTCGCCACGCGAAGTCGATCCCTGATGAGCTTTACCTTCTCAGCTGCGTCCACAACCATCTCAGGTCCCAGTAAAGCTCGCTCCCAACATCATCCCAAGACAAGGGAGTACGACACGTACGCCCGTACAACGCCTCGAATGGTGACATACCAATGCTGGCCTGGTAACTGTTGTTGTATGCAAACTCTACCCAGTGCAGGTGATCCTCCCATGATCCTCCAAAATCTAGAACACAAGTCCGTAGCATGTCCTCGAGAGTCTGAATAGTCCTCTCCGACTGTCCATCCGTCTGAGGGTGGTATGCAGTACTGAATTTGAGCTGAGTGCCCAAACTAGTCTGCAAACTCCGCCAGAAATAGAAAGTAAAGCGACTATCTCGATCCGAGACAATGCTCATCGGAACTCCATGTATCCTGACAATCTGCCGCATATACAACTCCTCTAGCTTCTCCATAGACGTCCCCACTTTGAATGGCAAAAAGTGGGCCGATTTGGTCAACCTGTCCACGATGACCCAAATCGCGTCTTTCCCTCCTGATGAACGCGGCAATCCCGAAACAAAATCCATCGTGATGTGCTCCCACTCACACTTCCACTCCTGATGGCTGTCGTAGTCTGTTTGGGAACAAAGATTGGATGCTTACGAAGGGTTCCCAATAACTGGCTCGAGCAGATATATGTGGCATGTACATGCTCAAGTCGTTGAGATGTACATGAAGATCATATACATCGGATGGAGGCTCGAGGGATATTCGACATGAGTTTGTGGATCATTGGAAACTTATATTGGGAGCTCTTCGAGATGGTTTGAAGGATACAAAGGATTCGGTTCGTCGAGACAAAACAACGAATGGTGATGAGTCAAGGATTAAGGGTCAATATATCGTTCCCATGACAGTTGATCGGTTTAGGTGGAGGGTTGTTCTATGGATCCGAATTTGGTGTTGGTGGTTTGCCAAAGGTTCAAAGGAGCAACATCAGCAGTTCAAAACCATAGAGGAGATCAAGGTGTGCAACAAACTCAATTCGAGACAAGCGCATCTCCATTCAAACAATTTCGAAAAAGTTGTAGGTCATCTACGTGTACACAGTGCATGATGTTTACTTAAGGATACATGTGTACAGAGGAGCTTCAATATCGATACGAAGGTAGACAGGTTTAGGAGTTCGAATCTCATAAGGACCGCACCGTCCGCTTGGTTGGGCCAACCAAGGGTGAAGAAGTTCGACGAAATGGTAGCATGTTCAGGTGGAAGACGGAAGTCAGGGACAAGTAGCTGAGACTTACGGTGAGACTGATTGCCAGGACTTTGGTTTTGACCGTGTTATTGATGTCGGTGGAAGACCAGTGGTGTAAGAGGTGCTACGTATGACAATTATCATCGACGTGATGGTTGAGGACCTGGAGATGACGGAAGGTGTAAAATAGCTCAGAGGATCAGAGATCAGTGGCATGAGGGAGCAGGTATTATGTTGTGGGGCGACAGGCATAGAGTTGAGTTGAGGAGCCATGGGGTCACACCCTCTTATACGAGTGGAGAATTAGGTTGTTAGAGTCAGTCTGGATTGGTAACAACATATTTGTGGAGTCTAAATCTGGTTAAATATTTGATTTGATTAGATTTTGACATTTATAATTGGTGTTGGACTATTTTAGGTGTAATATGATTCTTATTTTAGGGTTTCCTATTTAAAATCCTATTATGATCTAAAATAGGCTTTTGGTGGACTATTTAGGTGTAATAGGATTCCTATTTTAGAGTTTCGATTTAGAAAATCCTATTATGACCTAAAATAGGGTTTCACATCCTATATAATGGGTTGATGGTGGAGGCACAAAGCATATCACAAATTTGAGATTCAATCGGGGTACTTGTCCATAGGAGATCTAAGAGAAGTTGCACTTCACTCTTAGGACTTCGTCATACAAGACATAAGAAAAAAGGATATCTGATCGAGAAGTCATTAACTTCGGTTAGGAGATGTTACGAGCTGGTGAGTGATTTCATTGTAATCTGTCGTTTCTTCTTGAGTGTGGTGAGAAGGTTGAACTATTAGGCAAATGGTTCAACATTTATTTGTTGTAAATCTTGTAATTTTTGAGTTATATATATTGAGATTTTTCCAGTGACGTAGTCACCTCCATATACTTGTCTTTATCTGCGCTTAGTGATCGTTAGACGAGGGTTGATTATTTCAGGTGGATTGCCTAAGTTTTCGCTGCGAACGTCTCAGACACGATATAAGAGCGCTTGTAGGACGTGTTCAATTGCAACATATTTTTGTCCATATAATAAGAGAAATATAACATAATCATCAACCTCACCAACTTCCATAAACCTAACACGCTCTCATATGGGCCGCCCGCCCAGGACAGGGCGACCGCCAGGGCCCACGGATCCGAAGGATCCAAAAAATAGTTTAAATATAAATATATAATATTTTTGTATTAAATAAATCTAGTATGTTTCATGAGCTCCATTAAAAAAAAACAATTATGATGTAGTGGTTACCATGTTAGTTTTTCATATATGAATCCTAAGTTCTTTTGATGATGATGATTTTTTTTTAATTTATTTTTGTTTTATTTATTTTTTATATTATATAGAAGATTTATTTTGAAACGTTGGTGTCGGCCCCATAAGTTCAGGCCGAAAAACCTAAAATTCGGAGACCACAAATTGGGGTTTGGTTTATTTGAGACAAAATTTTTTCCGGATATAACTTACTATAACTTTATTTATTTATTTTTGGTGAAAATTTAAAAAGAATATTTTATTGCCTGCAATCACAAGCTGGCTCAGAATCTTCCGCACAGAAGATGTAAGAAAACATGACATATTGATGGACCTTGTAATGAAGTATCGGAAACACAAAAAAAAAAAAAAAACTAGTAACGTTGCTGGTTGATCGGGTCTTAAAACTAAAAAAAAAAAAAACCACCGTTTATGTTGTTTATACGTAATAGTTAATATGTCGAAACACTGCCCAAATCCTTCTTTCTTTCTTTTTTGTAATTGAAATTCGCATAAATGCAGTCTTGGAGTGATGTCAGAGCACGGGATGGGGATGGGAGAGAGAACAGCAAAAGAAAACCGTCAAAGCCATTTACCGGGTGAGGGAACCAACAGAAAAAAAGAGAGAAACAACAAAGAAAACCGTCAAAGCCAACCATACCAATGAAAAAGAGGCGGGGGGCATATTCCTTTCTGTGCAAGCAAACGAGAAAAATAATATGCTTCTCCACCACTCTATAACCCCGTCATCACAACCACCACCGAGAGAAAAAGAAGAAAAAGAAGAGAAGGAGAAGAAGGGATGATGGGGATGTGGGTCCCGCCTGTGTTCCTTGCGACGGCTGTGACGATGTGGGCGGTCTGCCGCGCCGGTCCGATGGCGGCGACGATGACGACCGCGGAGGGGCCGTTCGATCCGGTGACGGTTCCCCTGGGGGACGCGGGGTTCAGGGGGAACGCGGTGGACCTGCCGGACACCGACCCGAGGGTCAGGAGGAGGGTGACCGGACTCGAGCCGGAGCAGATCACGGTGTCCTTGTCCGCCACCCCCGACTCCGTGTGGATTTCTTGGCTCACTGGTACGTATATTAATATTCTCTTCCTCCTTACTTAGTTACTTAATGAATGAATAGATGGATGAAGAAATTTTATGTTTAGGCCCTTAATAATTAGAGTTATAGTTCTTGTTAAGTAGTACCATTAGTATTAGCAGTAATTAATTATTACGTTTTTTGCACGGAACTACGACACGATGTACCAAAGACATGACCACAGGAGCACATAGTGGTATATCTAGTGTATTTTGGAGTGCCTATGGTACACGACATATACAGAACACCAATTTTATGACTACTATTTTATTTTTATTGAGCTGAATTTTGTGCGTAAATGACCTTGCAGAGGATATTTTCGCTAATCCCTTTTTGTACTGAGGTACGGATACGACACAATACAGACACGGAACCCTTTTTGGTATGTACTAGAGTATTTTGGAGTATTTGTATCATGTTCAATATGGATCAGACACTACATCTGTTTTTGGAGTTTACCTCATAGTTATCACGTTCCCATTACCCATGAACTTATTTCTGGTTCCTGTGATTGGAAAAATGGCAGCGACCCTGGTCTGGAACAGTAAAAATGACGATCCAGATCTTAAAATAGAAGTTCAATGAAAATATGGAAGACAATAAAATCAACTGAATGTCAAAATGAAGAGTATACATTTCGTTTTTGGTAGGATTCACTATGAATTCTTGTTCACCTGACAAAAATATATACGCAACACAAACAATCTATTGTTAAGCAAACGACAGCCCCAAATTAGCACATCTCTTAAGTTTACCTCCCCAGTACCATTGGTTTATCATCTTCTATACACAATCTCATATAACTGGATTTTGAAGGCTTATAAAAAATTCCTTGCTATCTATTTTTATTGGGGAACTTCTTGTAAATATTACTGAAATGGAAATTATGTGAAGTTTTACTTTTTCCTTTTTGATGTGATAAAGTATCGTTTGCTTTAGTTTGGAAGTTTAATATGGAAGTTTAATAAACTTTTATGGGCTTTTCTGTTTTTATTCTCATGATTATTTCTTGGTAAAAATAAAACTAATGAGGCTTAATTCTCAACTGCCTATGTTGACCACTCGCTCCATTTCGGGTTCTATATGTTGGGAAAGAATCGCAGAAACCTTTCCCCAAACCAGAAAGCTTGCGAGAGAACCAAGTAATACAACGCACAAACCAAACGCCAAACCACACAGAAATAATCCCATGCAGACACAAAAATTTTTGACGTGGAAAACCCTTGCAGAAAAAAATCACGGGATGATCGGAGTCCAATGCGGAAGAACCTCCACTAATGGAATAAAGAGATTACACCCTCTACAAGCTCCTCCCAATCCAAATAATAACTACTGGAACAGAAAATAGATTACACCACGAAGAAAGGAGACAATAAAAAATTATCCAACTTGATCCTCTTCTCCGAAACGGCCTCCAATCTCCCTTTCTCCTTCCCAAAGTTGCACAAGCATTCTTGTCTCCTTTTATCTGTTATTGCTATTGTGTCACTCCTGAATTAGGGTTAGAAAAACCTAATATAACCCCTAATCCCTAGCTAAACCTGGACTGTAGGATACGATGCAACGGTGTAAAACACACTTCAGCCCGCAAGACAGAACTCTGACCGAATTCTCCTCGAATCGATGTTTGCGAGCAATTGCAAACAGCAGCAAACAGAAGCTCTTTGGAACCCCTGGACCGCGTTCAGTCTGAACTCGGATTTCCCCTGGACAACTTCTCTTTTGGCTTTCGAGCTTCTTCGACCTCCCGAATGACCCTTGTCGCCTCCTCGAGCTTCTCTGACACACAGATGATGCTCGTCGCACTCCAAGGTTGTTCTCCACATAGGTTGGGAACCCCACCTACTCTAACAAATCTTTTCTTTCACAACTATGTGGAGGGGGTCGTTATCCCGACGATCCGCCTGTAGTACTTGAACTTTTTCCTTGGAAGAACCTTTGTGAACATGTCTGCTATGTTGTCATCTGTATGAACATTCTCAAGCGCCGCTTCCTTCTTTTCAATTACATCCTGTATCTAATACCGGTATCAATGTGTTTGGACCGGCTATGAAATGTCTGGTTCTTCATAAGGTGAATTGCACTCTGGCTATCACAAAGCAAAGTATAATGTTCTTACTTTAACCCCACTTTCTGCAATAGCTTCTTCATCCACAATAACTCCTTGCAAGCCTCCGTCGCTGCAATATACTATGCCTTTGTCGTCGACAAGGCCACTTCTGCAATCGCAACTGCCACGATACCGATCCACTAGCAAACATCATCACATATCCCGAAGTCGATCGCCTCGTGTCTACATCTCCAGCCGTATCAGCGTCGATATACGCAACCAACTTTGGCTCGTCACCACCAAAAGAAAGTCTCTAATCGGCAATACCATGAAGGTATCATAGGATCCCCTTGACCGCATTTCAATGTACCCTTCTAGGATTGGAAAGATACCTGCTAACTGTGCCAACTGTGTGAGCGATGTCTGGCCTTGTACACACCATAGCATACATAAGACTCCCTACAGCTGAAGTATATGCTATGTTACCCGGACTCTCCACTTTAAGGAGAAGTACCCGTGTCGACCCTTTAGGACATGGGTATGGATATGGAATCCGTATCCGATCCTCCATGGTGACAATTGGATCCTTCATGGTGACAATCGAAAGACTGGTAGTGAAGTAGATAGTTTATTTTAATGTGGTAGTGATGTAGATAATTTATTTTAATGTGGTAATGGTGTAGATAGTTTATTTTAATATGGTAGACTGGTAGTTAAGTAGTAGGGGAGCTGAAGGGACGGTCCCTTAGGGACTTATTCAACTAGTTGAGTAAAGTTTACTAGTAATTTATAATTACTGGTTGTCTTTTTACGAAATCTTAGTCATATCCCCGTACCCATACCCAAAATTTGGATCCTTTTTAGCCGAGTCTGTGTGTCCTTCAATTATGAGTTTGAAGGACCCGACTCTTGGATATGTACCCGTACCCGACACCCGTACCCGAGTCCAGGTAACATAGAGTATATGAAACCCGTTCCATATCTTCTCATCCTCGGTAGATGGACACTGCTCCTCAATGAACTTAAGTTAGCTGCAAGGGGGTTACTCACTTTCTTTGATTCGTCCATCCCGAAATGCTGAAGTACCCGGTGAATGTTTTTCTTAGGGACAAGTATAGGAGCTTGGACTCTCTCTCTCTCGGCAGATCTCCATCCCAAGAATAGTCTTAGCTGCATCCAAATCCTTCATGGAGAAGGCCGCACCCAGTTGACGCTTCAACTCCGCTATCATAGTAGCATTCCGACCTACCAGTAGCATAACATCAACATAAAGTAGTAAAATGATGAAATCATCCTCGACAAAGTACCTGCAAATACATAGTGGTCCGACGTTGTCTGTGTATAACCATGCTCTCCATAAATGACTCGAACTTTTTGTACCACTGCGGAGCCTGCTCCAGACTATACAAGCTCTTTCTCAAACGACAGACCAAGTGTGACTTGTCCTTTTCACAGAATCTCTCTGGCTGCTCCATGTACAACTCCTCCTGAAATATGTGGAGGAATGCCGTCTTCACGTCCATTTGCTCGACCTCTAAGTTGAAACTAGCTGCCAATGCTACACACTCGAATGGACGACTGCTTGACGATTGGCGAAAAGATCTTATCGAAATCTATGCCCTTCCGTTGATCGTAGCCTTTAACTACCAGCCTTGTTTTGTATCGAGGGCGATTAGCATCATCTGTCTGCTTCAGTCTGAATATCCATCGATTTTTTAAAGCCTTATTATGCTTTGGCAACCGCACCAGCTTATAAGTAGAGTTGGCTTGTAAGGAATCCATCTCCTCTTGCATAGCTTGCATCCACTCCTGCCTATATTTGACGTCTATAGTCTCTGCGAAACTTTCGGGCTCCCAGTCAGTCAGTAGCACATACTTATCTGGTGAGTATCTCGTAGATGGTTGACGCTTTCTGTCGCTCCTCCTCAATGGAACTACTGGTGCTAGCTGTATTTCAACAGCTTCTCCCTTTCAGGAACTACCTCCCCGGCATGCTCATCCTGAGGGTTATTCTGACCACTATCAGCAGGCTGATAATCAAGATCGGGAGCAACTATATGTACTGGCTCTCTATAGCTAAATCCTCTGCGATATCCTCTGAAAACTGCTCGAAGCGAAATGACTCTAACCCAGACAATTCCTCGGCCTCATAAGGCAACTCAGAATCCTGAGTTGGTCATGGTCTGATCCTAGACGAATATTGTGTTCCTGCTTCTGTAGAGCTTTCTTCCCACGGGGTCGTAGAGTCTATAGCCAAACTCATCGCCATCCCGACAAAGACGCACCGTCTCATCTTCGGCTCGAGTTTGGATCTCTCGTCCTTCGGTACATGCACGAAGGCCTTACAACCAAACACTTGCAAGTGATTGTATTACGATTCTTTGTCGTACCATACTTTGTCAGACACAACACTTTATAAAGGAGCACTAGGTGATAAATTAGTAGTATAAGCAGCAGCATTGAGAGTCTCACCCAATAACTGTCCGATAAGTTTATTTCGGACACAAACACTGATCCGCTCCATCAGTGTCATGTTCATTTGCTCCGCTATACCGTTGTCGCTCCGCTATACCGTTACGTTGTTGTGTCTTTGACGGAGTCTTCTGGTGTCGTATCCTTACTCTTTGCAATAAGCATCAAAGGGATCAATGTACTCACCGCTGTTATCGGACCGAACATATAGTAGCTCCTTGCCCGTCTTCTTTCAACAGAGGCCTAAAACTCTTTGAAAGGGCAACATTGATCCTTGGTCTTTAAAGCATAGACCCAAATTTTTTTGGAACAGTAATCAATAAAAATTACAAAGTAAGATGCAACACCAATAGATTTTACTTTTATAGGACCGCAGATATCCAAGTGAATCAATTCAAGCAACGTCGGCTTCCTTGAACTTGAGTGACTTTGGAAAGACACCCTATTTTGTTTCCCCGCTAAGTGTGTGCACTTCTCCAGCTTTGTAGACTTGAGCCCTGGAATTACCTTCATGTTCACCAAGAAGCGCTTCTCCTTCTCGCTGATATGGCTAAGCTGCATGTGCCATAACTCGGTAGACGCATCAATAGCTGCCTTCACCTTCTGTGTCCCATGTGTGCTCCCTTCCATATAATAGAGTCCGGACTTCTAGCTTCCTCTGGCAATTACCATCGAACCTCTTGAAAGCTTTCATTGACTGTTCCCGAAGAGATTGAAAAAACCCTCGTCATCCAACCTTCCAACCGATACCAGGTTGAAACGAATATCAGGGACATATCGGACATCTTTGAGAACAAGAACTACACCCGTCTTCGTCCTCAAATGCACATTTTCAATGGCAACCGCCTTAGACACATCTTTGTTGTCCATCTTCAACACTCCACAATCGCCTGTCGTGTAAGTGGCAAATAGTATCCTGTTGTGAGATACGTGTGCTGAAGCACCTGAGTCCATCAGCTAAGAACTGTTATCGCAGGCGAGGTTCATTACAACCTCATTACCTACGACGATCACATCGTCTATATGTGTCGAGGCCACCGTTGTAGTGTTCTCACTTTGTTTTCCTTGTCGTCCTTCTTCTTTCTCTTTCAAGCAAAACAGTTTCGCTTGATGTGGCCCTTCTTACCACAATGGTAACACTCTGAGTCCTCATACCGATCCTTGGACTTGTTCCTGCTCTTGTCTCTGCCACTACCTGGACCCCTACTTTTGTCCCTTTGCGGCTCTCTGAAACTAGCGCCTCTGAGTGGGATGTGGACGAAGTGTCTTGAGAACGTCTCCGTCTCTTCATTCAGTAGCCTGCCCTTGCTAAACTCCAGAATGACCATACCTTCCGGAGCAGAAGCGATAATAGATACTCGTACGGTGTCCCACGAGTCTGGTAATGTACACAACAACCAAAGTCCCTGAACCTCGTCGTCAAACTTGACTCCCATCAAGGATAGCTGGTCAACCATGTCTTGAAACTCACTCCAGTGATCCGTAATGGATGCACCATCTTTTTACCCAGACCCATCATTATCCGGATCAGGAACAACTTGTTTATCCTAGTTTTCTTCGCGTACAAAGATTCTAGCTTCTCCCGCAGCATCTTTACGTGCTCAATGTTGGCAACGTGGATGTACACGTTCTCGTCAACGAACTGCCGCATGTACCTACACACTGTATATGTTCGAAGTCCCAGTCCTCATTGGATTTGTCACTGGACTTTTCGGACGTAAATATTGGAAGATGCATCTCCTTGACGAACAACAAATCCTTCATCTTGTTCTGCCAATAATGATAGTTGGAACCATTCAAGTTTACCATGCACACCTGTTTTGCGTCCATATCTGCTTCCTGGTTTGACTGTCAACTTCTAACACCTCTCTGAATCTGATACCACATGTTGGTATTAGCCAGAACAAAACCAAAGCTTTGATACCACGTGCTAGGAAAGAATCGCAGAAACCTTTTCCAAAATCAGAAAACCTGCGAGAGAACCAAGCAATACAACGCACAAACCAAAGGCTAAACCACACAGAAATAGTCCCATGCAGACAGAGATTTTTGACGTGGAAAACTCTTGCGAAAAAAAAACACGGGACGAACGGAGTCCAACACGGAAGAACCTCCACTAATAGAATAATGAGATTACACCCTCTACATGCTCCTCCCGATCCAAATGGACCACCATAACTATTGGAACAGAAAATAGATTACACCACGAAGAAAGAAGACAATGAGAAATTAACCAAATTGATCTCCTTCTCGGAAACAGCCTCCAACCTCTCTTTCTCCTTCCCAAAGTTGCACAAGCACTCTTGCATCCTTTTCTATCTTGTTGCGATTGTGTTACTCCTGAATTAGGGTTAATAAAACCTAATATATAAGCCCTAATCCCGTAGCTAAACATTGACCGTAGGATACGATCCAACGGTGTATAAAACACCCTTCAGCCCACCAAACCGAACTCTGGCCGAACTCTCCTTGAATCGGTGTTTGCGAGAAATTGTAAACAACAGCAAACTGAAGCTCCTTGGAACCCCTGGACCGAGTTCGGACCGAACTCGGCCTGGGGAACCGAGTTCGGTCCGAACTCGATTTCCACTGGACAATAGCTTCTCTTCTGGCTCTCGAGCTTCTTCGACCTCCCGAATTGCCTCGTCGCCTCCTCGAGCTTCTCTGACACACAGATGGCGCTCGTCGCACTCCGGAATTGTTCTCCACATAGGTTGGGAACCCCACACACTCCAACACTATATTCTCCGCTTAGACCTTATGTATCTAAATTTTATTTGGTTCCTTGTTGTTAGTTTGTACTCCTAATTTTATTGATCTGTTATGAATGAACTATGGTTGAGATCTCCTTGATCCCATCTTGTATCTCAAAATAAAATAAAATAAAATAATAATAATTCTCAAGATGTGAACATTTTCTAAAAGAAACTATATTCGGGATTTGCTGAGAATTATTGAATGAGAAAACCTTTTTGATGGTTGATTTTTTAATCCTTTTATTTTTCTTATGCAGCTTTGTCCTTCATTTACGTCCATCTGGAAACCCACTATAGTTTGAGCTATAATTTTTCTGAACCCACAAGAGTTTGAGCTTTGCTGAAATTGGAATTGTTGGATTCTATTGTTAGATTTGATTCCTTAAGAAAAAAATGGATACGTTTATTCTTAAAATGAAAGTAATCTTCATATTTTTGTTTCCGTACAAAGTTTTCACTTTTGCCCTTTAGTTTGGTTTGTTGATTAACTGCATAAAGTTCAAGTACATGTCTTGTCATTCGCTTCGTAAAGGATTCACTTTAACTGAGAAAAATTATGATGGATTTAAAGTTATTTGGTTTTCCTATTATGGTTTGATCCACTTTGAAGATGGGTGTTTATGTACTGCAGGCGATTTCCAAATTGGGGATGACATCAAGCCTCTGGATCCTACAGCTGTAGCGAGCATAGTTCGTTATGGAAGGTTACGGCATCCACTATCGCATGAAGCCACTGGACATTCACTTGTCTACAACCAACTGTATCCATTTGAAGGCCTCCAGAACTACACTTCTGGAATAATCCACCATGTCCGTCTCATAGGTAGTAATTGCTATATATTTTGGTTTCCTTTTCGAATTTTTGTGAAACATTCTATTTATCTTTTATAGTTATATAGTTCTCAATTTTGTTTTAACTTATAAACTTATACTGGTAGGTCTATGATTTAGGCTGTGGCTTTGGTGAAAATCAAGGGAAACAAAATAGAAACCTGTTGTATAGAAATGGAAAGGAATTGTATAGGATCAAGTTTCCTCTTCTTTCCTTTCCTCACTTTCTTAGCAACCAAAATGGAATTAAGATTTCTGTTCATTTTCAGATTTTAAATAATCTGATCAATTCGATGGTTGTAAGCCCGGCAATTTTACTTCTATTTTCCAACTTTCAATGGAATTTACCAATCATGTTTATTAATTATTTAGATAGTGACCAACGGGTCAGTCCCTTTGTCTTGCATGAGATAACGAGATGTTAGATAAATTACACTTTCAGATTACAAATACTCTAATCAGTTTGATGGTTGTATGCCCGGCAATTTTAATTCTACTTTAGACTTCCAATGGCATTTAATTTACAGATCATGCTTGTTAGTTGTTTAGATAGAGGCCAACGAGTCAATTCTTTGTGCTCTTTCTATTCCATGAGGTAGAACGAGCTGTTAGTTAAATTGCACTGGCTTCCCTCTTCATATTTACTGAAAATAGGATATTACATGGAAAAGTTTCCAGTTCAATGACTAATACAACTGACATTGTAATTTCTTACTTTGGCAGTGATAGTGTAAACGACTAAATGGCAGTTCCAACAAGGTTTATATCACTTAAGGTTGGGTGGAGACATTTTAGGTCTTAATATCTGTTCAATGATTTAGCTTAATACTGAATGATTAAGTATCCAGAACGCTTGATAATCTATAAGCATGCTGGAATTAATGTGCCATCCTCAGTGACTGCAAAATTTAATCTGGAAAACATAAGATGTGGGTCCTTTGAGAGAGGGGATTTGATTAAATCAGTATACAACAACAACAAGAACAACAAAAGCCTTTATCCTACTGTTTGAATCCTCTTCTTCCATACGGTTGTGTTAAGGGCTATCCTCTGTAACGCTAACAAGGTCGATATCTTCTTTAACACTTCATACTATGTCAGTCTAGGTCTACCTCTAGTAGCAACTCCATTAGCTACTATATTATCTCTCCTCCTTACGGGGGCATCTATAGACATGTTCAAACCACTTAACTTGATTTTTTTCCCTTATCTTGTTGCTTGGTGCCAACTCTAACTTTCTACATATAAACTCATTTATTATCCTATCATTTAATATATTACCACCAACCCATTTTAGTATTCTTATTTTTAGCTCCAATAACTTTCTAGACATGGTTCTTAATTGTCCAACATTTTGATGCATAAAGCATAGCTGGTCTGTAACAGTTTTATAGATTTTTTATTTCAACATCAGAGGTATATTGCAATCACGAAGTATTCCAGAAGCACTCCTCCATTTCAAACATTATTTTTAATTTTATGCATGACATCCTTCTTAATTTCTCCGTCATTATGAATAATTGATCATAAATACTGAAAGCTATCACTCTTAAGAAGGGACGTTTGGTACGCTTAATTTGTTTTTATTTCCGAGAAAATTTAGGGTAGAAAATCTATTCCCATGATTGGTTGCGGGTATAAATTTTTTTTCGGGAAATTGTGAATACCAGGATAAACAATTTGACTACAAAATACGAGAATCCTATCCCTTAAGAATAGGTGGGTATTTTTTTGCCTGTGTAAATATATATTTTTCCTTGTTCTTTCGTTTTTTAAATCTTTCTACATTTTTTAATAATTTTTTCCCTTTTTTTTTTTTATTATTTTTTGTTTTTTTGTTTTGTTAATTTTTTCAGATTTTTTTTTGTTTTTAATTTTTAGAATGTTTTAGTTTTTTTGTTTGTTTGTTTTGTTTTGTTTTTATTTTTAATATTTTTTTTGTTTTTGTTTTCATTTTTTTAATAGTGATTTTTTTAACCTTTTTTTTATTTTTTTTGTCATTTTTCTTTTTTTTCATATATATATATATATATATATATATATATATATATATATATATTCACCAAACATGGGGATATAATTTTTCATGGAATTTAATTCCAGAAAATTTGATTCTCGAAAATATAGAATTTTCGACTATATAGTATTTCCGACTATATAGTATTTCCGACAATATTGATGCTTTTCATTAGGTATCTCTTATCCATCTATACGGATCCCCCATATTTTCTCTATGACTTTGAGTTCAAATTATATTTCATGTACTCTGTCTTAATTCTACTAATCATAAATCCCTTAGATTCTAAAGTCTCTCTCTGTACTTCTGTTTCGCATCTAACATTTCTCTGCTCTCATCAACTAACACAATATCATCAACAAACATCATACACTATGGAACCTATAATGAATTTGATAGAGAAAGTAACATTAAAGAATTTTGGCATATTCATTATGTTGAATCAAACTGAATATATACAATACAACCAATCTAGAATAGGTAACTACCCAATCTACAGTAGATAATTAATCTCCTAATAATGCCTCTAGAATTGGTAACTACCAATATATAGTAGGTAATTAATTTTACAAATCTCCTACGGTTAGACAATACTCCAAATCAGGATCCTATTAATTACAATGTAATAAATTTCTAGATATTGACATTTATGGTCAAATATCTTTATCATGCTCTCGCAAGATAGAGCACCGTAAGGAGATTCCAATCTTGTTCGCCAATTATTGGAAACAAGAGCGGAAAAAAGGTTTGATGAGCGCATCAGCTAGCTAGTCAGCAAAGAAAACATAGACAACTTGAAGAAAACCTCCTTGAACTTGTTCCTGAATGAAGTGATAGTCAAGAACAACATATTTCATGCAAGAATAGAATATCGGATTTGAGCACAGATTTGTTGCACCAATATTGTCACAGTAGATAACCGGTTGTTGAGGTATAAAAGCATGAATCTCGGTGAGTAGAGAACAAATCCAATGAATTTCTGCAGCCGTGGTAGCCACAACTCGGTACTCGGCCTCGGTGGAAGAGCGAGCTACGGTCCTTTGTTTTTTTGAACTCCATGATATTGAATTGCGACCAATGTAGAGAGATAGACACTTGTTGAGATGAAATCATCTTTGTTTCCAGCCTAATCGGCATCCGAAAATGCATGTAGTTTCAGTGGTGAATTGCGGTAGAGAACAACACCATGAGCAATAGTACCACAAAGATACCGTAGTAGATGCTTTACTGCATTCCAATGATCAGTCTTGGAACAATGCATGAATTGTGATAACTTGTTGACAGTGTGAGCAATGTCCGAACGCATGAGTGATAAGTATTGGAAACTGCCAACAATGGCTCTGTATTCAGTTGATCAGAGAGGGATGATCTA
>JANAVB010038018.1:32562613-32585113 GCA_029216955.1 Iris pallida
AATTCTGAAAAAATCCGGCAGAGTCTCCTTTGTATTCTGGACGGAGCTCCCAGCAAATTGGGGCTAAAACCACTCGGCGCAACCCGCCGCAGAATCACAGTCGCAGGCTCGCAGGCTGAGAACACTAAGTCTCAGCTACCAGTAGCACTACGATGCGTACTGGAAACAAGTCGAGAGCCGAGAACACTAAGTCTCGCCTCGCCTCCAGCAGCACTACGTGCGTACTGGAAACCAATCGAACCCGAGACCACTAAGTCCCGGCTTCCAGCAGCGCTACAATGCGTACTGGGCGCCAAGCCAACATGCATAATAAAATAACCGCCTCGCAGGGCATCACAGCACATGCTCGTAATTCTAACCCAAGCGCAATCACAGCCATAAGAATAGTTCGCCAAGCCGTTACCCGACCGCGAGTCGGACACGGGCATATGGGGACAATCCATACATGTGAGTCGTGCTCGTGTCCTCGGAGGTGTGGATGACCCATCCGAGTCGCCCGATACGGTCTATCCCGGTATCGGACCAAGCTAGTCTAGGTTATCATGGCAGTTCTACTACTAGGCTACACTAAACGGTTATAAATTTACAAGTACAAATTAATTAAATGAAATAAAAATCCAGGAGAGAGGGCAAGAGCCGTCGATGAGCAAGGGATACTTGCCTAGAGGGCTCGGCTAGGTAAGCAAGTCTTCGGCAGTCGCGATCCAAGGTGGCACGCCAATCGAGGTCCTCAGAACACACAATAAACATCATTAGTACCAATAATAAAATAATAGAAGAAATCACAGGGGATGGAGGAGGCTATACCGTGTGGGTCCCGCAAGCAGTGCAGGGATCTGGCACGAAAACCGAGGTACGCGGATCGATACGGGCACGCAAACCGAGACGCGCACGTATATCGAGACGCGCACGAGAATCGAGGTGGCACGAATATCGAGACGAGCGGAAAACACGTGCACGTAAATCGAGACATGCACGTAGATCGAGAAATCACGAATATCGAAACGGCGCACGAATTACGCGACACGCAAATCAAGGCGAGCACGTAAATCGAGACGACCCAAGTCCAAGGAGCACGTAAATCGATACGGCACACAAATCGATGTGTGCACGCAAATCGATGCGGTACGGAGTCCAATACGGCACGCAAGCCGAGGCGGCACACAAATCGATGCGTGCACGCAAATCGAGGCGGCACAGGTCACGAGGAAGGCACAAAGGCCGAGGCACAAAAACCGAGGCGGTGCACAAATCGAGATGGCACGGTGCCCGAGGCAGCGCGGGGCTCGAGGCGTCCCGCTGCCCAAGGCACGTGGGTCGAGGTGCACGGAAAATGGGACGACACACAAATCGAGGCACACATCCCGAAAAGCACGGGGAACGAGGGATCACGCGAATCGAGATAGCACGCAACCCAAGCAGCGCGGGGCCCATAGCGTCCCGCTGCTCGAGGCGTGCACGGAGCTCGAAGCACGCAACTCAAGGAAAGGCACGGAGCACAAGGGCTCGCTGCCCGAGAAGCACGCAGGCCGAGAGGGCTCGCTGCTCGAGCGGCGCGGGCCCAAGGGCGTCCCGCCGCTCGAGGCGGTGCTGGCCCGGGCGCGGCAACGGCACGGCGGTGGTGTTGGCCGCCGGGAAAAGAGGAAAGGAAGGGGGCGGAGGAGAGCGGGGCTCACCGGGGCTCGGCCAGGTGGGGCTGGTCGCCGCCGGCGGAGAAGACAGGGAGGGGAGATCGGGATCTCTCGCCGGCGGAGGGGAGTCGCGTCGGCGGAGGGAGGCAGACGACAACAGCAGCAGGGGCAAGGAAGAGGAAGGGGCGGAGGAGCTCACCGGAGGGGGTTGCCGGCGGAGAGGGAGGCGGCCGGAGCTGGGGCTCGGCCAGGCGAAGGTGGCCGGAGTCCATGGCGGTGGCGGCGATGATGGTGCTGGCAGCAGCGAGGGAGGCGGAGGTGATGGTCGTCGCGGATGCCACGGAGGCGACGGTGGCCGGCCATGAAGATGGTGGTGGAGGGAAGCAATGGTGGTGGCGGTGCTGGAGGGTGATGGCAGCGGTGGAGATGGGCGGCCGGAGTCGACCGGGAGAGGGGACGAGGTGGTGGCCATGGAGGGGGCAGGGAAGAGCAGGAGAGGAGAGAAGAGGAGCTCGGGAAGAGAGTGAGAGGGCTGAAGAATTTTGGGGGAGGGGCTGGTCCAGGGAAGAGAGAGAGGGAGATTTCGGGAGAGAGAGAGAGGGAAAGGTGAGGAGGAGAAGGGAGTGGGTGAGTGATGTGAGGGGTGATGTGAGGGGGAGTAGATATTTTGGGAGGGTAGTTTAGGAACAAGAAAATAATAATAATAATAATAATGAGGATAAATTTGCCTCCAAGAAATAATAAAAATTTCAAAAATACCCGAAAATTAAAATTCTCCAATTACAGCAAAATACGTATTTTAAAATAGGAATATCACAATTAGACATCACTAGTGGCTTGGACCTACTAGCAGTTGATGATACTTCCCTAGATTAGGATGTCTTTATCTTTCTGGATTCTGTATTGAGTTTCTGAGAACTTATTTGGATATGTCCTTATTTAGACACTTAGAATTCTGGATCGTATTTCTGTGTTTCATTTCTGGATATTTATCTATCTTTCCTTTCATGTTCTACCTTAGATGTGATTGAGATATATTCTGTTATGTCACCCCCATTCGGGGAGTATAACTATTTATTACCCTTATCTGTTAGATGTTGTGACCTAGGACAGCGTTCTACCGCCGACACTGCGGCGTAGGTTGGACGTACCCACATCTCGTGCCCTTACTCTAGGGTGCGGGTCGTGACAACTATGTTGCTCAAAGTAAATCAAACGTGTAGGTTTTTGTGGGTGGGCGAGGAGCTCATTCTACCAGTACAGTTGAGTACTGACACCCACATAGTTTTCATATACAGGCACAGGTAGAAGCTCGTGGTGCGGAGCTCACTTGGATGAGTCGAGGCATGGAGTTTCTTGGCAATTCATAGCGTACGACCGCGTGTGTAGTGCCCCATCCCTATATCGTGCCTCGTTCTCTGTCCACGGGGTGCGCGAGAAAGGAACACTGTCGCTATCGATTCGGTCGGGACCGATAGGTCGGGATCGATCGAATCGATCGAACGGGAACGGTTGAATTAAGATCCATTCCACGTTATGGAATGGCTTCTTCGAAACCAAGTCCCATATTCAGCGGGTAGCTCTTCGAGGATTGACTCTGCGGCTGAGTCGGAAGAGACCTCCCGTTGCTCTATTTTTTACACCGCTTGCGTTGGTTTTGGCTTTGGTTTTCTGAATGCATTTTTGTGAATATTTTCGATGGTTTTCATGGCTTACATTTCGAACTCGCATTTCCTATCGAACTTCTTGCCTAATACAGTGTTCTAATCGGTTGCTTGTACGATTTCAGGTAATCACGTAGGCGACGTCTAGCGCGGCCAACCAGTCTCACGCCCCAAGCAAAAACTCAAGGTGAGTGGCTGACCTCCTTCGTCTCGACCCTCTATTTCAAAAATGAGAACTCGGATAACGATATCGAATTTGAATGTTTCGCTTGAAGAATACAAGTCCTATGTGCTAGAAGAGAAAAATGATAAGACGTGTAGAAAAGAAACAAGTTATAGCCGAGTTGGGTATGAGGCAATCGGTAGTACGGGGACTTGCATCGGAGCACGCTACTTGCATTGTAAGGGTCCCGTTTACCAGGCTATGTCCATGATGGCTAGTTAACGCCAGTGACCTCCACATCAAACACTTGATATAAATCGTTATCAACTAACATGGAAGGTGATGGTAAGTTTTATGTTGCACGGCGCGCTCTGCCGGAGGAAATTCTGGTGTAACTTACTTGCTTTATGTTTCGTCAAAATGCTTCGTATGAAAATACCTTGGATGGTTAGAAAGATCACAAAAGCAAGTTGTGTAATTTTTATCTAAATTCTTGAACCAAATAAGATCCTAAAAATTAATTAGCCACTCGCCAGTACATGTTGATTGTACTGATCCTCGCTCTCTCTACAGGTACGATAAATCAAGAGGAGCGTGCCGAGTGAAGGGAGCGACTTCCCGCCATCCCAGATGGTTTTGTAATGCTGGTTGTAATCAAGGGATAAAATGTATGAAATGGCTATCTCATCGACGTTCATTTTGTAATGGAGTCAGTTTGTAAAAAGCCCACGCGGTGCCCTTGTATCGAGTCTGCAAAGTGATATTTATTATCAATAAAGCTTAAGTTTCCTTCTTTATAACGTGCGTTCAATTTTACTCTGCGCATTCTCTTGTTGTTGTGTTTCGGATAACCTTATGACTATGCCTTGTGCGAGCACAATTTAGGTTCGCACGACATCACGCCCGGGGGACGACTATCGATTCTACAAAATCGGGGTGTGACATAATGGTATCAGAGCACGGCTTTACGTCCTTGGCCTCCAGTATCGAGTTTCTAGTCTCAAAACTGTTGGTCTCGTGTCGATGAGATATGTTGTTACATACGAGTGAGTCCGTAATAAGTTTTGTGACTAATGTATTTTGCCTTCAAAATCCCAGAAGGCGCGGCAGTGAACGTGGCGGCGAACGAAGAAAGTACTTCGAGCGGCTCGAGTAGCTCGAGGCCCGGACCCTCTAACGATGCCATGGAACGGATGTTGCGCATGCTGGAAGCGCAACAACGATAAGCTCAGGAGATTCAACACCAAAATGAGCTACATCGACGGCAGATAGAGGCACGCCAGACTCAGTTCGAGGCCCTATTCGATGCACAATTCAAGTTACAGCAGAAGCAGCTTGATACTCTTCAGCAGATTGTTCAGATAGTTGTGGCTAACAACAATAACTCCGTAACAACCCATGTCATAACCGAGCCTGCGGCCAGACAAAGTGAAGTCGAACCGGAGGTACCCGAGCCTACACCAGCACCGAGAAGTTCCAACTTTGACGTGTAAAAATTCACAAAAAGCTGTCGTACTTCCTTCAACGGCACAGAAGATCCCTCCATGGCGATCGACTGGTTGGAGAAGTTGGAAGATAAATTTGAGCTTCTAGGTGTCGAAGAGTCCAAGAAAGTCGCATGCGCTCAACTTCTACTCCGATTGAACGCACACGACTGGTGGGCCGTACAAAAGCGAGCGATCAGACGCGACAACGAGACAACAACAATTTTTTGGACCATCTTCCGAGAGACGTTCGAGATTGAGTACCTCCCTGAAGCCGTTCGACAAGAGAAGGAAAATAAATTTATGCAGCTAAGGCAAAAAAATATGACGGTACGGCAGTATGCAACAGAGTTCAACAAGTTAGCCAAATTTGCTGGAGAATTTCTGTCCTCCCTGGCGAGTCGTGCTCGACGGTTCGAAGTGGGCCTACGACCATCTATTTATGCCCATGTGTCTGTTCCACAATACAAAACGATATGGGAGTCTCTCAACCACGCCCTCCGCCTTGAACGCCAATACCCTCTATGTGCTGCCGGCGCTGTGCATACATACAATTACAAATGCCCTAGCCACGTGGGAGGAAACAATGTGACCAAGCGTCTAAACAATGGGCAACAAGGGGGATATCAAGGGCGTAATCTATGGCCTTACTGCATCCGTTGTCGCCAGTCCGGTCATACTATCGTCGATTGCGGATACCAGAAGATGGATGCTGGAACTGTGGCAAAAAGGGCCACGTTCGTGCTGATTGTCCGACCAGAAGGCCGAATCCAACGGCGCCCCAACATCACCGTCCAATGGCGCCCCAACAGCATCGTCCAATGGCGCCCCAATAGCACCATCCAGGGAATCAAGGTCCAGCACCTCGAGCCCATCAACCCGTACCACAAAATGGCCAAGACCGTCGCCCCAATGTCCAGGGCCGCGTCTACGCCATGACTCGAGATGAAGTACTTGCATCAGATACGGTCGTGACAGGTATACTAAATTTCATTAATGTGCCTGCTCGTGTACTATTTGATTCAGGCGCTTCGTATAGTTTTATATCGGCAGACTTTGCCGCCGAGCACAAATTTCCTGTATTATCATTAGATCTCGAACTTAGCGTAAGTACACCTTCGGGTACACCAATACTCATAAACTTAGCCTACGCCGACGGAATTATCTGTATCGGCGGTCAAAAGATCGATCTTGACGTGATAGTTCTAGACATGAAGGACTTTGACATCATTCTGGGAATGGATTGGCTCGGGCCGTGTAACGCAACCATAGACTGCGTCGAAAAGACGGTCACCTTCCGCATACCAGGAGTGCCTGAATTCTGCTTTTCGTGTGGTGAGGTATCGTCGACCTGCATGCTGATCTCGATAATTTCTGCTCGGAGGATGCTGCATTCTGGGTGCGAAGGCTATTTGGTGTCCGTCCGAGACATACGACAGGATGGTGCAAACGTGGGTCAGACCGACGTTGTAGCAGAATTCTTCGATGTGTTCCCGGACGAGCTACCCGGCATGCCCTTCGACCAAGAAATCGTGTTCAGCATCGATACATTCCCCGATACTCGACCGATTTCCAAGGCCCCGTACAGAATGGCCCCCCCGAGCTGAAGGAACTCAAGGTCCAGTTACAAGAGTTACTCGACAGAGGATTTATTCGGCCTAGTATTTCACCGTGGGGAGCGCCCGTGTTGTTCGTGAAGAAAAAGGATGGGTCCATGCGTCTGTGCGTCGATTACCGAGAGCTGAACAAGGCCACCATCCGGAACAAGTATCTATTGCCCCGCATAGACGACTTATTCGATCAGCTGCAAGGTGCCTCGGTATTTTTGAAGATTGATCTCCGCTCAGGCTATCATCAACTCAAGATCAAGTCAGACTGTCACGATCCGCTACCCAAATTGTTGGGCCGGGTCGAGTCATATTCAGTCTACGCTTAAGATAAAGCGTAGTAAGCTGTTCTAAAGATAACAAGTTAAGACTAAAATATGCTAACAGTTCTATATGCAATGAAGAGTCATAAATGTCCCAAACACAAGAGTCGTCTCGTATATAAGAAAGTTTAAGTACAAGTCCATAATGTAAAGCTGGATACATGTCCAATCACAAAATACATAGTCTAATACATGACTACTCTCAAAAAGTCCAAAGTAAATAGACAACTAGATGAGTTTCCCCGCAGGTACATCCTCGTAAGATAAGGCATGGTCCTCGACAGCAACTCCATAATAGAAATCACAGAGCAACTCCTCCTCAGTAAGTATACCTACAACGTTATCCTGTCAGGACGGGAGCAAGTACTGATTCTAGCAAACTAAATAATACTGATCATGTGATGGAAAGAATAAAATGACATATCTTGTTTATCCAGTTTTAGATACATTTCATCATGGCAATAATTATTTGTTTTAAAGTTTAAAACTGTAGTAGGTGAGTGATCAGTCAATAGGTAATCAAGATGTACAGTGGTACATATCAATTTTCTGAAGTGTACATACGTACCCTTAACGGCATCAGTGTATGTCCATACACAAACGCGGGATCAGACATACGACAAAGTTACATATAGAATGTAACAGTGCTCGGTAAATACATACGGAGAATGGGGCATGATTACGTACACTACTAAAGGTTTCTCCTTAACCCGTTGTTTAAACATGTGAGAGATATGAAAACTGTCCTAAACATGGTAGAGACTGAAAAGTAATACAACATGTGAAGATTTAACTTGCTACCCCAAGGATCAGCATTTAACATGGTTAGAATTCACAGTTTTGGTTATAGCAGTATGTAAAATTTGTAGAAGTACTTGCCTTTAGCAAAGCAAAGCAGCAATAGAAATGCTATAGATGCCTGGTGACTCGTCACTGTAGAAATAACACATAAACTTAGTTTTTACACTAAGTTAAACATTAAGACACTAGTGGTGCAACATGACTCTCTGACTGGACACCTAGCCAAATGGTGACTTTAGCATATGAGACCAAATATGGGATGACACAATACCCAAACAAACTTTCTAGGATCTTTACACTAGTGCGGGTGAGGTCCAATACGTCTATAACTCAAAACAACACAAAACATTGAAAGTCGTAATTATTCAATAAATAAATCAAACTGTACACTGTATTCCAACAATTTTTGAGATAGATAGAAAGCTTAATTTTACATAAAATAAAGTACCAAAATGATCCTTGTTAATTATAGAAATTTATACTAATTTTTTTGGAATTTATAAACACTTATAAATATTTATTTAAAATCAGCAAACATATGTATCCTGAAAATGAGTTCTGTTTTTCCATTTTTATAAAATACCAAAAGTACTTATTAAATGCTGGAAAAATTATAATAAATTAGCTAAATTAACATAGTATTTAAATACAAATTTTTTCAGATTTTTACATGTAATGACCATTTTTCGTATTACGTATCTCGGTATACGTGTACGTACTTAGACCCGTATTGCATGCTTGATTTATTTTGGCATTTTCTTGGTTGGTTCGGTCCAACTTGACTTGGTTCGGCTTGGTTTGCATGGTTCAGTTTTATGTGAACCACTCCCACCTACCACCACTTTCATTAAATAATCCTACCTACCACCACTTTCATTAAATCCTACCTACCACCACCACTTTCAATAAATATCCCACTAGCATTTCTCTCTCTTCATTACTTTTCTTCCCCACCATTACTTCTTCAACCACCAGAGAGAGATAGAGAGAGTGGGAGAGCTTAGGCAAGTGCACCTTGCTTCATAGAGGAAGTCCATTTTTATTGTTCTATTGTCTTCCTCATGTGTTTCTAAACCACTTTAGTACTTATCATTTTTCATTTCCATGGTTAAATTTTGTAGATCTAGCCTTATGGTATTTTTGGGTTCCAGGACTTTTGATCCATCACACTTGCATATTTGCTAAGTTGATGATACCATGATTGCAGCGAAGTTAGTTAGGTCCAATTTGACCTATGAGAATTTTGCATGAGCCGCATGGGCATTGTAGCACTGAGCCGCATGGCCCTTACACATTTTATCTTGGCAGCATGCAAATGTAAAAGACCAGTCCCATAACCATTTCAGGAATGCATTTATTGTATTATTCTAGTAATGAGCCGCATATGGCTTGCTTCATGAAGGAGCCGCATAGGCTTTATCATGAATGCAATAAATGCGTTCACACTAATGCATTCTAATACATTAACAATAAAGCATTTCCAATCAATTAGCAAGTGCTTGGAAAATCGGGCAGTAAGATTAGATGCCTCCCAAGCATCCACGTGTCCCGGGCAATTAATGCCTTAACACCAATGTACTTGCTTGTGCATTGCTTGGGCTACCAATGCCTAGCCGCATAAACAATTCCAAGCCGCATGCATTCTTTCCTGAATGCAATTTTGGCATGCAAAATTTTGTAGAGCCGCATAGCCCCTAGTGGATGAATGCATGTAGGCTTGTTTTCTCCTAGTGCAATCTTTTTTTATTATTTATTGTCTTCTCCTGGAGAGGGAGCCGCATGCATACACTTAGTGCATTAATTCATGTTTGACTTTTCTTAATGTCTTTTGCATTTTAGTCCTTACTTTAGGACTTACTTTAGGACTTTAGGTCTTTTGCATTTAAGTCCACTAGCACCTAAGCCTCCAGCCGCATAAGAAATACTTAAATGCAACTTTTGCATTTAAGTCCACATAATTAAAGACACTTTATGGATTAAAGGCACTTATGCATTTTAACCTATATACAAAGCACTTTATGCCTTTTTAGCATTAACTAATAATTGTCTTTTCCTAAATCCACTTTTCTTTACTTTCTGGAGGGAGCCGCATATGACATGTTGTTAAGGCACTTAGTGCATTCTTAAATGCATTTGCATTAATATATCCTTTAGTGCCTTTCCTAAATACAATTACCTAAAGCATTGTTACCACAAGGCCAGCCGCATATGACTCCCACCAGCCGCATGCATATTAATGCAATCTTTAATGTATGCAAGAACACATTAATTTATTAATATATTAATTATTATTATTTAGTGTATATCGATATAAGTATATTAATATATTTTGTATATTAATGCATTATATTAAATACACTGTCTGCTAGCATGCACGAATATAGATTTTGTTCAAGCCGCATATGGCCAAGTGACTGCCGGCCGCATGGAAATTTTCGAGCCGCATGAGTCCCCCACAGTCCTGTACTTGTGCTAAACTAATTATTTCTCGGACACGATGGTGACCCGTAGTGGTACACTTTTGACATGACATGATAGTGGTCCGACGCGGCGCACTCCTAACAGTGAACATGACATGACAAATTGAATGGTCTGGACACCGTGGATGACTGTGTTTGTACAATTGAACCGGTAATGTTTGCATCATGTCTAGGACAGGATCCCTGAGTACCACGGTAAGGGATGCCCACTGTAAATGGCTAAGGCTAATAACTAGAATAATTCAGTAGTCATGAGAGATTTTCCCAGCTACAGGCGATCCCGTTATCCCGGCCACCATTGTGGGACTTGCAGCCTGCCGACGTGTAGGGCACAAGTCTAGATTTACCGATATGTGGAAAAGAATGATGCACTTTAATGAACCCAAGTCGCTGGATAACCTGGATTAGCTGCAGGGCTTGTGGCTGGAGGAATATCTCACTGCATGTTATGGCAATTTAGTTAGCTAATGTAGAAAGCCGTAGACACTGATTGGCCGAAATCGATTGTATGGTGTGGTTTCAGTGCTCGATTATTGCAAGCTTGATCGCATGATTGTCACTCTTAACAATAAAGATCAGAGGCTAAGTTCGGTTCAGGCGAAGGGTTAAACCCGGTCCTTGTTTGGTTTAAGGGTTGTAACCTGGCTCCCGGAGCAGTTCTGAGTCCTCTCTTCGTTTATTGTATTATTGTACCCTACGTCATGCTTGTAATGCTTTACCTTACCAACAAGATTGGAGACGGAGTTCTATTCAGGTAAAGGGTTACAACCCCGGTCCTTGTTTGGTTTAAGGGTTGTGACCTGGCTGCTTGAATAGTCCCCTCGTACTCCATTATGATGTTGTTATTCTTTTACTTCAAGTTCTTTAACTACTTTATATTTTCTGTTGTGCTGGTTTTAGTTCTTAAGTGAAGCCTCCTTTGTGGCACTTGCTCTTTCTGGGATCTGACCCAGCTGGTTTTGTGTGGCCAGATTTCGGAGCTACCTCAGAGGATCCACCGACTTCCAGCCTGATGGTGACCATCAGTCGTGACCAGGGCAACGAGTGGGTTTATTTTTGCTTTCCCACTCTATTGTAAAAATTATATTTTGAGGCGTTTAGCCGACGAGCACCTGTTAGCTCGTATTGCATACCTTATTATTGTCTGCCCACGGGCTGTAACATGATTGACAGATCCTAGGGTTGATCATGTATGACTAAACTCTTGCTAGTCCTCACATTTTGTAACGACTAGCTTCATGATCAGCTGAATATGTAATGTTTGGGACGCCTTATTATTGTATATGTGATGATCTTACATCTTGTAACTTTACTCGCTTGCTTGAGATTGAGACAATTAGGCTTGATATTGACCATAGGAGACTGATGGATTATAGTTAAACCCTCATGTATCTAGACAGCCGTGACCGTATAGTGGGATGGATTTCATTTCATTATACGTAGCTGGCTATGTATGCCCCGCTCTCCAGTATTCTGGTTCTGGGGTTACATGGTTTAAGTGGTGGCCCATGCAGGTCTTGTAAATCAAGATATGTGAGGGTTACCGAATAGATGTCTCGATCAGCACTCGCCTTTGATCTCTGCCGACTTTTCTAAATCCCTGAGATTCTCGACCTGAACACATGCTTGTATCGTTGAATCTGTCTTGGTCCTTCCTTATTGTTCCTATGTCGTCTTCTTCAGCGGCATTGTTCCTGGACCTGCCAATCAGCAAAAGCGCTTCCGTGGGCCAGCAGCAACAAGAAGACCAGGCCAGCACTCAGGAGCAGCCTCCCGGGCCATGCCTTCCGGAGATCCAGAACCCCCGGTGCAGTCAGCCCAGCCCGCGAGGCAGGAGGATGGAGCCTTGGTAGGACTTATTAGGGAGTTGCTTGCATCGCAGGACCGTCGAGGAGATGCCTTGCACCAGGCAGTGGCGGATGCTCTGGGCAGAGGTGGACATCATGGGAACAGTACAGCAAATAGTTTCAAGCGCCTGAACCCTCCATTCTTCGATGGCAGCGAAGATGCTATCGCTGCTGATGCGTGGCTTCAGGACACCGAGGTGATATTGGAAGCAGCAAGACCCCAGAAGATGAGAAGGTGGCCGTGGTGCGCCTGCAGTTATTAGATCTAGCCCGCAGCTGGTGGGCGGCTCAGGCCATTGGATTGGTGGCGCCTATAGCCTGGGCAGTATTTCGAGAGAGGTTCCGGACCAAGTACTTCGATGCGGTGGCTCGGTACGATCTTCAGACCAAGTTCACCAATTTGAAGCAGATGGCAGGACGGTCGATGGATATGCGGCCGAGTTTTCCAGGCTTAGTCGGTTTGCTCCCACCTTGGTGGCGACCGAGTTCGATAGAGCCCAGCATTTCAGCAAGGACTCCACCTGGAGATTTTGCTGGCGGTAGAGCAGTTTGAGCATCAGACTTTTGATGCGGTATTGAGGGCAGCTAGGAGGCATGAGTACACCTCCCAGCGGATAGTGGACAGGACCGGAGGTCGAAAGCGATCTCACGGCCAGATGAATCAGTCGTCAGCTCCAGCCCCGGCAGCTAGAGCTCTAACCATTGGAGCTCCGAGAAGGGCAGCTTCAGTTACGTCGGTTCAACATTCAACACCGACGCACCCTCAGCCAAAGCATAAGCAGTCTTCCTCCATGGGCTGCTCTTATTGTGGGAAGCCTGGACATGTTGTTTCAGAGTGTCGCAAGGCTAGAGGATTGTTTTGCTTTGTGGAGCGCCAGACCACAAGGTAGGGTCATGCCCGTTCAGGACTGACTCATCACCAGCCAGACCAGTTCATCAGTGAGGGGACCAGCCCCAGTACCAATCCAGCAGCCGCAGTTTCCATCCCCAAGGCCATTGCCGACGCAGACCCAGGCTTTTCATCAGCAAAGGCCTCAGCAGTTTGCCCAGGCGCAAGCCCAGAATAGGCAACGAGGATTCCAGCAGAGAGGGCCGGCACCCAGAGGACATGGTCAAGTGTTGGCTTTGACCATGGGAGAAGAAGGAGTGGCACCAGGTGAGGTAGTGGCAGGTACTATTCTCGTCAACACATTTCCCGCTTCAGTGTTATTTGATTCTGGTGCATCGCATTCATTCATGTCTGCACGATTTGCGACACGGATAGGACTGGAGCCCGAGTCCTTATCAGTAAGGCTCAATATACTTACTGGTAATGGTCTTGTGGGAGTAGATAGAGTGTTTTCGTGTCGGATTGTGGTTAGCGGTAGAGAGTTTCCCGCTAGGCTGATAGAATTCCCGATGGCCGATTATGATGTGGTCTTAGGGATGGATTGGTTGAGAGACCAGTATGTAGGATAGACTGCCATATAGGCAGGTTGTTTTTAGCATTCCAGGCGAGCCGGAGTTCTCCTTTTCTCGAGGCGAAGTGGAACCTTCTCCTCCAGTATTGCGGATGGCCGTAGCAGCAGTACAGTTACCCCGGATAGTCGAGGAATTTCCAGATGTTTTCCCAAGAGCTTCCAGGAATATCCCAGAACGGAGATCGAGTTCACTATCGACTTGATTCCCGGGACAGCACCAGTGTCAGAGAGAGTCTACAGGATGGCGCCGTCAGAATTAGAGGTATTGTACAAGATGATTGAAGAACTCAGAACCAAGGGATTCATTCGTGCAAGTGGATCATCTTGGGGAGCCCGATGCTTCTTGTGAAAAAAAAGATGGTACGTCCAGATTATGTGTTGACTATCGTACCTTGAACTCAGTGACAATCAAGAACAGATATCCTCTCCCAAGGATAGATGACTTGTTTGATCAACTCAGAGGAGCGGCAGTATTCTCGAAGATTGATTTACGGTCAGGGTACCACCAGATCAGAGTCAGAGAGCAGGACATCCCGAAGACAGCTTTCAGATCCAGATATGGGCATTGGGAGTTCCTTGTTATGCCCTTTGGAGCAACCAATGCGCCGGCAGTATTCATGGACCTCATGAATCGTATCTTCATGCCTTATTTGGATCAATTTGTGATCGTGTTCATAGACGATATCCTGGTCTACAGTAAGAGTGAAGAGGAGCATGAGCAGCATCTCAGAGTTGTCCTCCAGATTCTCCGAGAGCACCAGTTGTATGCCAAGTTCAGTAAATACGAGTTCTGGCTCGATCGCATTTCATACTTGGGCATATCATTACCAAGGGTGGAGTGGAAGTGGATCCCCAGAAGATAGTGGCTATTGAGACATGGCCAGTGCCCCGCACAGTTGCAGAAGTTCGCAGTTTTCTTGGATTGGCCGGCTATTACCGGAGATTTGTTTCGGACTTTGCTCGGATTTCAGCGCCATTGACGCAGTTGACCGCAAGGATGTACAGTTTGCTTGGACAGCAGAGTGTCAGGAATCTTTTGAGAAGCTGAAGCGAGGCTTGATGACGGCACCCGTTCTCACACTTCCAGATGGGACCGGAGGATTTTCAGTGTACTGTGACGCTTCAGGCAAGGGTTTAGGATGTGTTTTGATGCAGCATGGAAAGGTAATAGCTTATGCGTCACGTCAACTTCGTGATCATGAGAGGAATTACCCAACCCATGACTTGGAGCTGGCAGCTGTAGTGTTTGCACTTAAGTTGTGGAGGCACTACTTGTATGGAGATAGGGTGGAGATATTCACCGACCACAAGAGTCTGAAGTATGTTTTCACCCAGAAGGACCTTAACATGCGTCAGAGAAGATGGCTAGAGCTACTTGTGGATTATGATGTCAACCTGCAGTATCACCCTGGGAAGGCCAACGTTGTTGCAGATGCATTGAGCAGAAGAGCCGGAGTTTACCTTCTGACAGCGCAACCAGAGTTGTTAGCAGATCTTCAGAAGATGGGTATAGAAGTTGTCCTTCCTACCAATGTGGCATTGATGGCCAGCATGCAAGTGCAGTCTAGTATAGTTGAGAGGATCAAGATAGCTCAGTCCTCCGATTCTAAGCTTCAGCGGCTTAGAGCAGAATGTGAAGCGGGTCGACGACCAGAATTATGTATTCATGAAGACGGTACACTGCGACATGGTAAGCGTCTTTGTGTACCCAGTGGAGATATCAGACAGGAGGTGATGGCGGAAGCCCACAGTTCTCAGTATTCAATTCATCCCGGTGGCACGAAGATGTACCGTGATATCCGTCAGCACTTTTGGTGGAATGGCATGAAGAGGGAGATAGCTCGGTTTGTCTCTCGGTGTTTGGTTTGCCAACAAGTCAAGGCTGAACACCAGAGGCCAGCTGGACTTCTCCAGCCCTTGCCAATTCCAGAATGGAAGTGGGAACATATAACTATGGATTTTGTGACTGGATTACCTAGATCCCCAGCCGGTAGAGATGCTATTTGGGTTATAGTTGACAGACTCACGAAGGTGGCTCACTTTCTCCCATTCAGAGTGGGTCAGTCAATGGTAGAACTGTCAAAACGGGCCAGGCCCGTTGGGCCGGCCCACCCCGCCAATAAAAAAGGTGGGTTGGGCTATACATTTAGAGGCCCGTTTCGCAGGCGGGCCTCGGTAGGTTGGCCCGTGCGGGCCGCGGGCTCAGGCGGGGCGGGCTTGGGCGGGACGGGCTAGCCCGCGGGCTTAATTACTTATATATTTTAATATTTATATGATATAAATACTAATTCATTCTCCACTCCAGGCTCCAGCCGGCCCTAACCCCTAACCCTAATTCATTCGAACTTCGAAGGCTCCAGGCTCCAGCCGGCCCTAACCCCTAACCCGGAGTCCTTCCGAGCGGCGACGCCGGCGAGCACGGAGCGACTGCCCGAAGGCCGACGAGCGACTCCCCGAGTCCGATTCCCCCGTCCCGACCCCGAGCGAGCATCCCGGCTCCCCGTCCGACTCCGAGCGAGCATCCCGACTCCCCGAGTCCCGACTCCCGACCCCGAAGGCCGAAACCGAAAGGTCCTCTCTCTCTCTCTCTCTCTTTCCAAATATGTTAATTAATATGGATATCTGGGATGGAATTTTGGGAATTTTGGGAATTTTGGAAATCTGGGCTGCAAATTAATATTATTGCTGCAAATTAATATAGAATTTTGGGAATTTTATCATTTATTTGTCTGTATTGGAAATCTGGGATGGAAAATCATGGAATATTAGGAATTTTATTGCAGGCTATACCAATACTATATTTCTTTATATTATTACAGATTTGAAAAACAAATGGAGTCTACTACTTTGAACGAAAGTATTAATTTAGAAAATATTGAAGAAGAAACTAAGTGTGATGACAACATTGACAAGGGGAAGCCTAGGGAAACATCTGATGTTTGGAATTATTTTACGAAGAAAATGATTGGTAAAAATGCTATTTGTGAATGCAAGGGATGTAAAAAAATTTATAAAAGTGGAGGCAAGAAATATGGAACATCTACATTAAGGCGTCACATGAAAAATTGCAAAATGTTGAAGTATCATGATGTAGGACAAATATTTGTTGATCAAGATGGGAAGTTAAAGTCTAAAAAGGTTAATCCAAAAATAGCACGTGAGTTACTAGCAGCTTGCAGTTATTAAACATGATTTGCCTTTTTCCTTTGTTGAATATGAAGGTGTTAGAACTTGGCAAAAGTATGTTAGTCCCATGCTTCCTTCTATTTCCAGAAATACGCTTGTTTCTGATATAAACAAGTTATATTCGAAGGAGAAAGCCAAACTTAAGCAAGTTTTGTCTAATCTTCCTCATAGAGTGTGTTTAACTTCAGATTTGTGGACTGCTTGCACAAGTGAGGGTTATATTGTCTTGACAGAAGTTGCATCGGAATCGGCTTTTTCTATTGGTGCTCGTGTGCTGTTTTGGCTATCCCAATAACTACAGTTGCATCGGAATCGGCTTTTTCTATTGGTGCTCGTGTGCTCACCAAGTACAGAAGTTGCATGGTTCCTGAAAATTTTCAAGCTCTTATTTGCACTCGCAATTGGTTGTATGGTTTTGCATCTAGTGGTGGTAAGTAAGATTATTTTATAGGTTTTTAAATTATATCTTAGTTTGTGTTGCATGATTTTGAATTTAATTATTTTTAACTATTTTTATGTATTTTGTATATAGATGATGATGCAGATGCAAGTATGAAGACAACCGAATCGAACGAGGCTTCCAATGTTATGGAGGATATTGAAGAAGGAAATGACGATGATTTTGATGATCTAATGGAGTAATGGTTCATGAAATATAACTTCAGATTTTGCTTCTGTAAGTTTAGCCTCTTTTATGGTACACTGCAGTTCTCAGTTCATTTTTTTCATCGGCTGGATTTTCATTGGAGGAGACATTCTGATTATTTTTGGGTTCAACTAATCCCACTTCTAAAAACTGGGATGGGTTATCCCTTGCCCTATGATCTCAAAACTTATACAAACACTTATTCTTATGAAACATTTTAACTGATGCAAGAAGGATTCACAACTATCCTGGTTGTGTGTATTTGTTATGAACTAGGGAGAAGAGATGGGTATCAACATATGGAGGATATTATTTGTTATGAACCAAAAACAGCATGTTGTCATTTCCAAGTTGACAGCTTGTACTTCAATAAAACGGGTTAACAGGAAATTGTAGCTTGCTTAGAAGCTCTCCTCCTCACCTGATACTGCTGCCTTTATACAAGTTGACAGCATGTTGTCATTTCCACCATGTTGTCCCAGCCTCTATATTTTTAAGTTTCAGCTTTAGTTTCTTGTGAGTATCAGAAATTGACACAAGTTGATATTGCTGCCTTTATCAGAAATTTATACAAGTTGATACTGCTGCCTTTATACAAGTTGACACAAGTTGATACTGCTGCCTTTATCAGAAATTTTTATGGTACACTGCAGTGTATTTAGACTATCAGAAATTTTTATGGTACAAGTTGACACAAGTTGATACTGCTGCCTTTATCAGTTGGTTATAGCCATAGGCCATCTTCATTTTTTTCACTTGGCAGTTGGTACACTGCAGTGTATTTAGACTATCAGAAATTTTATGGTACACTGCAGTGTATTTAGACTATCAGAAAAAAAATTTCATTTAGAGGAGACATTTTTTTTCACTTGCCATTACAATTTACATCTGTTTGTATGGCTCAGATACACTATAGTTCTCAGTTCTACTAAGTTTCATTTGTGCTTGGGCCTTGTCACTTGTGTAACATGCTTCAATTTTTAAACCTTATGTTTCAGTTTAGCTTGGGCTTACATTCTTCCAAATGCAGGCAACAACAACATTGGTCCAAATGCAGTTTTTTATGGGACATCAAGTGATTTGGATATGTTGACATCAAGCTATGCACCTGCTGTTTTTTGAATGGACGGTCTAGCAATAGCAAATTAGCAATGCCTGTGGAATATTTTGTGAAGTTTTGTAATGTGATTGCAATATTTTGTACTCTTCTAAGTCTTTTCTAATATTTTGTACTCTTCTTTAAGCATTTGCTGGAAACTGGAAAGTTTGTTTTAGTAATGGATGTTGCAATTGCAATGTGAATCATGTGATTGGCAATCACTGTCACTGATTGCATTCGAAATCAGTAGATTCAGTTTTCATATTTTGATTGGCAAAGGCCAAAGAGAATATATTTAAGCCACAACTTTGCAGCTGCAACTTTGCATTTAAAATTCTGTAAGTACTGTCACAGTGAAATTGGTTCACAGAAATTGGCAGCTGCAGCCTGCAACTTATATAATGTTTGGTGAAATTGGCAGCCTGCAACTTATATCATGTGATTGGCTCATGTCATGTGAAATTGGTTCACAGAAATTGGCAGCTGCAGCCTGCAACTTTGCATTTGGCAGATGCAACTTTGAAGCGGGCTGGCCCGCGGACCGCCGGCGGGTTGGGCTGGGCTGGGATTTTTAGGCCCGTTCAAATGGTGGGTTGGCCCGCCCCGCCCCGCTAAATAGTGGGTTATGGTGGGTTTCGGACCGCCCCGCCCCGCCGGCCCGTCCTGACAGCTCTAGTCAATGGCCCAGCTAGCAGAGATGTATCTTCGGCAGATTGTCAGATTCCACGGAGTACCAGTCAGTATCACCTCGGACCGGGATTCAAGATTCACGTCCCACTTTTGGCGTAGCTTGCAAGAGAGTTTGGGAACTCGCCTTCATTTCAGCTCAGCTTATCACCCGCAGACAGATGGTCAGTCGGAGCGCACGATCCAGACTCTGGAGGATATGTTGAGATCTTGTACACTCGACTTCAGTGGTTCGTGGGAAGATCACCTGTACCTGGTGGAGTTCTCGTACAATAACAGTTTCCAAGCCAGTATCCAGATGGCTCCGTTCGAGGCGTTGTATGGAAAAAAGTGCAGATCCCCACTAGCATGGGACGATGTGGAAGAGAGGCAGATGCTTGGTCCACAGATGATCGCTTAGACAGTTGAAGTGGTCAGGAGAGTAAGAGATCATCTTCGAGTTGCCCAAGATTGCCAACGCCATTGGGCCGATTCTCATCGGCGTCCCCTTGAATTTTCGGTCGGCGACCATGTATTCCTGAGGATCTCGCCTAACCGTGGCGTCATTCGTTTCGGCGTACGGGGAAAGCTTAGTCCTAGGTATATAGGGTCGTTTGACATTCTGGAGCGAGTAGGAGACGTATCCTATCGTCTCGCTCTTCCACCGTCTCTGAGTGAGGTGCATGACGTGTTTCATGTGTCCCAACTACGACGATATATCCCAGACCCGAGCTACATTCTGGATCATTCGGAATTGGTTGTGGGTACCAACCTTTCGTATGAGGAGAGGCCCGTATCCATATTGGACCAAAGAGAGAAGATACTCAAGAATAAGACTATCAAGTTAGTCCGTGTTGCTTGGGGTCATCACTCTTTGGGAGAGTCAACGTAGGAGCGTGAGGATGATATCCGATCGCGATATCCCGACCTATTTGACTCGTGAGGTATAATATCCTTCTTATGCCTCATGTTTTCGATTCCTTGCTTGCATAAATGATTGTTTGATTGCTTAACTAGTATAGCTTGCCTGTGAGTAGTATAGCTTGTCCTTGCATCTCTAGCCACTTGATTAAATTCCGAGGACGGAATTCTTTTAAGGTGGGTAGAGTTGTAATGACCATTTTTCGTATCACGTATCTCGATATACGTGTACGCACTTAGACCCGTATTGCATGCTTGATTTATTTTGGCATTTTCTTGGTTGGTTCGGTCCAACTTGACTTGGTTCGGCTTGGTTTGCATGGTTCAGTTTTATGTGAACCACTCCCACCTACCACCACTTTCATTAAATAATCCTACCTACCACCACTTTCATTAAATAATCCTACCTACCACCACCACTTTCAATAAATATTCCACTAGCATTTCTCTCTCTTCATTACTTCTTCTTCCCCACCATTACTTCTTCAACCACCAGAGAGAGATAGAGAGAGTGGGAGAGCTTAGGCAAGTGCACCTTGCTTCATGGAGGAAGTCCATTTTTATTGTTCCATTGTCTTCCTCATGTGTTTCTAAATCACTTTAGTACTTATCATTTTTCATTTCCATGGTTAAATTTTGTAGATCTAGCCTTATGGTATTTTTGGGTTCCAGGACTTTTGATCCATCACACTTGCATATTTGCTAAGTTGATGATACCATGATTGCAGCGAAGTTAGTTAGGTCCAATTTGACCTATGGGAATTTTGCATGAGCCGCATGGGCATTGTAGCACTGAGCCGCATGGCCCTTACACATTTTATCTTGGCAGCATGCAAATGTAAAAGACCAGTCCCATAACCATTTCAGGAATGCATTTATTGCATTATTCTAGTAATGAGCCGCATATGGCTTGCTTCATGAAGGAGCCGCATAGGCTTTATCATGAATGCAATAAATGCGTTCACACTAATGCATTCTAATACATTAACAATAAAGCATTTCCAATCAATTAGCAAGTGCTTGGAAAACTGGGCAGTAAGATTAGATGCCTCCCAAGCATCCACGTGCCCCGGGCAATTAATGCCTTAACACTAATGTACTTGCTTGTGCATTGCTTGGGCTACCAATGCCTAGCCGCATACAACAATTCCAAGCCGCATGCATTCTTTCCTGAATGTAATTTTGGCATGCAAAATTTTGTAGAGCCGCATAGCCCCTAGTGGATGAATGCATGTAGGCTTGTTTTCTCCTAGTGCAATCTTTTTTTATTATTTATTGTCTTCTCCTGGAGAGGGAGCCGCATGCATACACTTAGTGCATTAATTCATGTTTGACTTTTTTAATGTCTTTTGCATTTTAGTCCTTACTTTAGGACTTACTTTAGGACTTTAGGTCTTTTGCATTTAAGTCCACTAGCACCTAAGCCTCCAGCCGCATAAGAAATACTTAAATGCAACTTTTGCATTTAAGTCCACATGAATTAAAGACACTTTATGGATTAAAGGCACTTATGCATTTTAACCTATATACAAAGCACTTTATGCCTTTTTAGCATTAACTAATAATTGTCTTTTCCTAAATCCACTTTTCTTTACTTTCTGGAGGGAGCCGCATATGACATGTTGTTAAGGCACTTAGTGCATTCTTAAATGCATTTGCATTAATATATCCTTTAGTGCCTTTCCTAAATACAATTACCTAAAGCATTGTTACCACAAGGCCAGCCGCATATGACTCCCACCAGCCGCATGCATATTAATACAATCTTTAATGTATGGAAGAACACATTAATTTATTAATATATTAATTATTATTATTTAGTGTATATCGATATAAGGTATATTAATATATTTTGTATATTAATGCATTATATTAAATACACTGTCTGCTAGCATGCACGAATATAGATTTTGTTCAAGCCGCATATGGCCAAGTGACTGCCGGCCGCATGGAAATTTTCGAGCCGCATGAGTCCCCCACAGTCCTGTACTTGTGCTAAACTAATTATTTCTCGGACATGATGGTGACCCGTAGTGGTACACTTTTGACATGACATGATAGTGGTCTGACGCGGCGCACTCCTAACAGTGAACATGACATGACAAATTGAATGGTCTGGACACCGTGGATGACTGTGTTTGTACAATTGAACCGGTAATGTTTGCATCATGTCTAGGACAGGGATCCCTGAGTACCACGGTAAGGGATGCCCACTGTAAATGGCTAAGGCTAATAACAAGAATAATTCAGTAGTCATAAGAGATTTTCCCAGCTACAAGCGATCCCGTTATCCCGGCCACCATTGTGGGACTTGCAGTCTGCCGACGTGTAGGGCACAAGTCTAGATTTACCGATATTTGGAAAAGAACGATGCACTGTTTAATGAACCCAAGTCGCCTGGATGACCTGGATTAGCTGCAGGGTTTGTGGCTGGAGGAATATCTCACTGCATGTTATGGCAATTTAGTTAGCTAATGTAGAAAGCTGTAGACACTGATTGGCCGAAATCGATTTTATGGTGT
>JANAVB010038018.1:32590113-32691845 GCA_029216955.1 Iris pallida
GGGTCATCGTCGATCGATTAACCAAGTCAGCGCACTTTATTGCCATCAAAGTTACTTGGAGCATTGATCGCCTGGTGCAGATTTATCTTGACGAGATAGTGCGGCTGCACAGAGTTCCAGTATCCATCGTCTCTGATCGGGAAATTCACGGTTCATGTCGCAATTCTGGAGTAGCCTTCAGTCGGCGCTGGGTACCAAGTTGCAGTTCAGCTCAGTTTACCATCCTCAGACCGACGGCCAAACGGAGCACGTTAATCAGATTCTCGAAGACATGCTACGACTCTGCGCAATTGACTTCAAATCAAGCTGGGATGCCCACCTACCGCTGGCAAAATTTGCATACAACAATAGCTACCAGTCCAGCATCCAAATGATGCCGTATGAAGCTTTGTATGACCAAAAGTGTAGATCGCCCATTTGTCGGGATGAAGTCGGAGAACGGCAGATACTCGGCCCGGAGCTGGTGGAACAGACTGTGAAAAAGGTCAGCTAATTCGAAAAAGACTGAAGATTGTACAGAGTCGGCAAAAGAGCTACGTCGACACCCATCAAAGACCGCTTGAGTTCCAGGTGGGCGATCACGTGTTCCTGAAGGTGTCGCCCATGCGAGGAGTTACTCTGTTCGGCGCAAAGGGAAAGCTGAGTTCGAGATTCGTTGGGCCGTTTTGTAAGCCCCCTGAATTTCAGGGTTTATTTTTATTTTTCTGAATAAATTATTTTCGATAAATATATTATTATTTAATTGTTTAGATCATTAATGTACCTTTCCATGACTTTGACTTCTGGAGCGTCAGGGATACCAATCTCTGTAAACTCTCTTCACGAGTTTTGAAGTAGACAAGATTATCTTCGTTTTGATATATCGTGTCCCACTAGAACTCGTTCCCTTGTGCTCTTTTTGTATTACGCAAGTTCGGGTCAACTTAGACCGATTAATCGTTGAATAATTATTCCCACTTTTATTTTTGATCGTCGTTTACACGTTACCGTGGCTTTTAATTTAGGAGCACCAGACCAGTCGTTTTCTCAGAACCAACTTCTCATGAATGATCTACTCGAGACGTTCTTCACCCATGACCTTCGTGTCCCACTCAGACACTCCATTTTGTGCTCCATTTCCTTCGCACAACTTTCGGTTCAATTTAGGCCAATTAATTATCTACCGTGAATTCTGATTTAATTTTCAATTTAATTTCGGGACCCGACATCGACCTAACCTAGCCGACCCAAAGTACGGACCTGGCCCACATGAAGCCTACTACCCACATGAAACTTGTGTCCCATTTATTGGAGTCCCCGCATGTTATTTATTTACCCATGATTATAAATACCCATTTTAATTTGATTATTGCACCTGGTCCGATTTTGACCCGACCCGGCTCGACCGAACCCGAACCCAAGCTCCACGTTGCCCTCTCATGACTGCCCAAATACCCTACACAATATTTCTCTTTTTTCTATTTTGGAAATATCTCTTCCTCCCTCTACTTTATTTAAATATCTTAAAATATCTTATATATATATATACATATATATATATATATCACTTTCTCTCTCTCTTCTCTTTAAACACACACACCACAACCCATCCCATCTCCTTTACAGCACCCCCCCAACAACAGTGGACCGACTTCCTTTTCTCTCTCTCTATTATATCAACTCTCTCTCTCTCACCCTCTTTTAATATACACACACACACTTATACACATACATCACTCTCCCTCTCTCCCCTAACATAACACACAGCACACCCCCCCTCGGGTGGCCGAGCATCACCACCACCCTCACCATACTTCTCCCCCTCCCCTCCTTCCTCCTCATCATCTTCATCATACCATCACCATTACCATCATCCTCATCTTCCCACCACCACCATTGTCATTAACCATCTCCACCAACACCACCATGCACCACCACCTCCGCCCCCGCGTGCATGAGCAGCAGCAGCAGCAGCGCAGCAAAGAGCAGTAGCAGCGGCAGCGCGCGGACGCCACCCGCGCGCGCATGGGCGCGTGGCGCGCACCACCGCGGCCGCCACCGGCCACTGGCGACCCCCCCAAAGGCGTGCGACCCCAGGCGACCTCCCCCGTTCCACCACCGTCCTCCCCGACGCGCCGAATAGGCTATTCGTGCGTTTTGAACGGAATCCCGTCGACGCGCGCGAGTTTGGAACTTCAGAATTCGCGTCCCGTCGCAGCAACTTCGCACAGATTTTCTGATCAATCCGACCGTTGGATCGGCGATTTCTTTACTCCGTCTCAATTTTGGTATATCCATCTTCACTCCTGTCAATTTTCGTCCGTTAATTTCGTCGTTTGATACCTCAAAACTGGCCACCAAGTTGACACTTTAAATTGAACTGTTTTTGGACAGTTTCGTGGAGCCGACTTCGTCAGCTCGTAACTTCGTCGTCGCAGCTCCGTTTTGCGCACCGTCAGTTCCGGTGCATAGCTGGTATAACCATCTTCCTGTCTCCTTTATATTTCGTTTCATTTTAAGCACGTTTGGTTGGTTGAATTCGACGCCAAAGTTGGTCGTCCGAATTCTTTAAATCGCACTTGTTAAATTCCATTTTTGAACCCGGGATTCCGGATTCAATTTCTGACACCACCAGTAGACTCGTGGCGTCGTTCTGGCATGTTTTCATATAAAGTTTGCTTGATTTGGAGAAAGTGGGCCCTGGCACGCATTTCGGTGCAAAGCGGGTCCCACTTTTCGAGTCAACGGGTCACTTTGAGATCGGCTCATCGGAATCTAATTCCGGATATACCGTTGAGTTCGTATCGTCATTCTGGACTCGTTGACATATAATTTGCTGAGTTTTGAAGACATTTGCTCCGGCACGCATTTCCGTGCAAACCGGATACCAAGTGTCCGCGTCAACGTATCATTTTGCGATCGGCACATTGGAATTTCATTTTGGACATACCGTTGGGTTCGTATCATCATTCTGAATTCGTGAACATATAATTTGCTAGGTTTTGTAGACTTCTATCCCGACACGCTTTTCGGTGCAAAGTATGTCCAACGGCGGACATCATTTTGACCCAAAATTACCGTTTTGCCTCTGTGTCCAAATTGGACTTATGGGTAGGCTATCCTAGCTGATTTGACCGTTCTGGACACGTTGGTGATATTTATTTTATCATCCGACAACATCTGTAGATTTTGATTATGTATCATCCTTAATTTATAATTAATTATTTTTCCAGATATTGTTACTTTCTGGTTTTGAATTTATATATATTTTTTAATTGCTGTAAAAATCTTGGAAAAAATTGTATTTAAATACTATGTTAATTTAGATAATTTATTATAATTTTTTCAGTATTTAATAAGTACTTTTGGTATTTTATAAAATGGGAAAACAGGACTCATTTTCAGGATACATGTGTTTGTTGATTTTTAATAAATATTTATGAAGGTTTATAAATTCCAGAAAAATTAGTATAAATTTCTATTATTAACAAGGATTATTTTGGTACTTTATTTTATATATAATTTAGCTTTTTGTCTATCTCAAAAATTGTTGGAACTTAGTGTACAGTTTGATTTAATTATTGAATAATTATGACTTGTAATGTTTTGTGTTCTTTTGAGTTATTGTAGTATTGGACCACCCCCTACACTAGTGTATAGATCCTAGGAAGTTAGTTTGCATATAGTGGCACTCCACATTAGACTTTTATGCTAGGTCTCCACTTGGCTAGTATCCAGTCAGGAGTCGTGTCACACCACTAGTGTATTATTGAACATAGCTTAGAACTGAGTTTGTATATCATTATTGACAGGACATCGGACATCTATATCTTCGTACTAGTATTCTTGCTTTGCTCGAGGCAAGTACATCTACACACTCATTTACTGTCTTTTAATGCTAGAACATGTATTAACCCTGTTAAAATACTGCTTTCTGAATAACTGCAAGATAAATCTTCACATGTTACATTAATTTGGTCCCTACCATGCTTAGGACAGTTCTTATATCTTCACATGTTTCATACTGGTTCTCGGTACATGTTTCACTATGCTTTATACTGCTCTGAGTATTCACGAGTTTTATACTGCTCCCAGTACCTGCCGTGCTTATACTGCTCCCAGTATTTTCTACATGTTTTACTGTTCTCGTATCTCTCACATGTTAGAATATAGGTTATGGGGAAACTGACAGTTGAGTACGTGATCATGCCCCTATCTGCGACCTTGATGCCGTGTAAGGACGACATTATGCATGTAGACCTTGCCATAGGCCCAAAATCCTACGGACTTGTACGTGTGTACATTTAGGCATGTACGGAAGTACATATTGTTCTTACTGGTGGCACTCCACCCTCATCACCTATTGACCGATCACGTACTTGCTCCAGTTTTAAATACTAGATATACATGTGTCATCTTGACAAATGTATTTTACCATGATTCCAGTCATGCCATGATTCCAGATATGCATGTTCCCTATATTACTATGATACTGTGATCCCAGTTGTACCATGAGACCATGTTTTCCAGTATTTTCTGTTTTATAGACTTATCATACCATGTTTCTTGTTGTACATCTCTTTCATTATATGTTCAGTACTTTAGTTGTAGAGGTTGTACTTGCTCCCGTCCTGACAGGATAACGTTGTAGGTATACTTTTCGAGAAGGAATTGCTATATGTTACATATTATGGTACTGCATTGAGGACCTGGCCTTAGCTCCAAAAGAGGCCCCAGCGGGGAACCTTGCTTAGTTATCTTTCTTGTGTTTTGGGACTTAGAGTCTGTACTTATATTTGGATACTGGACTTTGTCTCCAGTTAGATACTTTTGTTATGTATTATTAAATCTGTGCTCATGTTACCTTCGCTTATAGATGCTGTGTTGTGATGAACTTTAAATGTGATTTTAGAACTGTTAGTAGCTTAGATCATTTATTGTCTATTCTTAGAACAGCTTACTGCGCTTTAACCAAGCGTAGGCTGGACATGGCTCGGCCCGGCCCAACAATTTGGGTAACGGGTCGTAACACGTTTGAAATACTCTAACGGGTCGCCCTAGTGGCCTATAAAATTGTCCAACCGTCGGCGCTTAAAGGTGTGCACAATGTCTTCCACGTCTCTCAATTGCGGAAGTATGTGCACGACCCTAGCCACGTGGTAGATTTTGGCCAGCTGGAGCTGAAGTCTGACTTATCCTACGTTGAAGAGCCAGTTCAAATCTTAGAACGCAAGGATAAGCTGCTACGGAATCGAGCGATCCCTCTTGTTCGCGTACTTTGGAGGAACCATGCGGCGGAAGAGTCGACATGGGAACTCGGGTCAGAGATGAAGAAAAAGTTTCCTTCATTATTTCCATAGAGGTAGGTTCTGTTCTTAAGTTTCGAGGACGAAACTTTTTCTTAGTTGGTTATGGTATAGTGTCCCGTCCCTACATCGTGCCCCGTTCTCTGTCCACGGGGTGCGTGAGAAAGGAACACTGTCGCTATCGATTCGGTCGGGACCGATAGGTCGGGATCGATCGAACGGGAACGACTGAATTAAGGTCCATTCCACGTTATGGAATGGCTTCTTCGGAACCAAGTTCCATATTCAGCGGGTAGCGCCTCGAGGATTGACTCTGCGGCTGAGTCGGAAGAGACCTCCCGTTGCTCTGTTTTTCATACCGTTTGCGTTGGTTTTGGCTTTGGTTTTTTGAATGCATTTTCGTGAATATTTTCGATGGTTTTCATCGCTTACATTTCGAACTCGCATTTTCTATCGAACTTCTTGCCTAATACAGTGTTCTAATCGGTTGCTTGTGCGATTTCAGGTAATCGCGTAGGCGACGTCTAGCACGGCCAACCAGTCTCTCGCCCCAAGCAAAAACTCAAGGTGAGTGGCTGACCTCCTTCGTCTCGACCCTCTATTTCAAAAATGAGAACTCGGGTAACGATATCGAATTTGAATGTTTCGTTTGAAGAATACAAGTCCTATGTGCTAGAAGAGAAAAATGATGAGACGTGTAGAAAAGAGATAAAATCATTTTAGGCCTGCAAAACAACCAAGTAAATGAATCGATTATGTAACAAGCCCCAACGGTACCCTAAAATATACCTTGTTAACCTATCACGGTCATGGACAACTTGTCGACAAGGGCGATGGTTTCTTCAAGCGTTAACCCGGGGCCACGGGACCGACTCGGCCTAGGAAGAAACAAGTTATAGTCGAGCTGGGTATTAGGCAATCGGTAGTACGGGGACTTGCATCGGAGCTCGCTATTTGCGTTGTAAGGGTCCCGTTTTCCAGGCTATGTCCATGATGGCTAGTTAATGCCAGTGACCTCCACATCAAACACTTGATATAAATCGTTATCAACTAACAGGGAAGGTGATGCTAAGTTTTATGTTGTACGGCGCGCTCTGCCGGGGAAAATTCTGGTGTAACTTACTTGCTTTATGTTTCGTCAAAATACTTCGTATGAAAATACCTAGGATGGTTAGAAAGATCACAAAAAGCAAGTTGTGTAATTTTTATCTAAATTTTTGAACAAAATGAGAGCCTGGAAATTAATTAGCCACTCGCCAGTACATGTTGATTGTACTGATCCTCGCTCTCTCTACAGGTACGATAAATCAGGAGGAGCGTGCCGCGTGAAGGGAGGCAACGCTCGTGTGTTTTGAAGTTCGTCTGGGCGGTCGAAGCTTAGATCCAAGCCCTTTTGAAGACTCCGCTGTTGAAGGCCAGAAGACAGATGGAGCGACTTTCCGCCATCCCAGGTGGTTTTGTAATGATGGTTGTAATCAAGGGATGAAATGGCTATCTCATCGACGTTCATTTTGTAATGGAGTCAGTTTGTAAAAAGTCCGTGCGGCGCCCTTGTATCGAGTCTGTAAAATAATGTTCATTATCAATAAAGCTTAAGTTTTCTTCTTTATAATGTGTGTTCAATTTTACTCTGCGCATTCTCTTGTTGTTGTGTTTCGGATAACCTTATGACTATGCCTTGTGCGAGCACAATTTAGGTTCGCACGGCATCACGCTCGGGGGACGACTATCGATTCTACGGAATCGGGGTGTGACAACGTGGAGTCAAGATTTATATGGGACATAATGTATGGACGTCGCCTTCCGAAGCATCCGCTGGATCAAGACTTGTATTGAGAGATAAGAGAGAGCTGAGTGACTTGTAATGTGAGAAGAGTAAGCTTGAGTGATTGTAATCTTGGCCTTGCGCCCCTTTGCAATCTTATTGTTCAATATCAATAATTGCACTTTTGAATGATTTGTGTTTTGCTCCAAATTTTCGCTGTTGTTTCAATGTCTCTACTTGGGACTTCTGTGCGATGATCCCGTCGCAGCCGCTGTAATCGGCCGTTATGGAACCCGCCTTGCACGAGCGAAATCTAGGCTCGTGCGGCATCACGCCTTAGCGAGGACGATCGCTCCTACGGGAGCGAGGCGTGACACATATTGCGGCAGGAGCAGCCTACTTTGCTGCGAGATTCCTTAATTTCGATATTTTCTATTACCAAAGTATTTGGCACGAGTTCCAGAACCACACCTTACATTCTTCAGGGTACATGACTTTAAAGTTATTTTGTTTCCTTGCTCACTTTTTTTCCTTCCCATTTCCTCTAACTTGGGAGAGAAGAAAAGAGTAGAGGGAGAGAAGAAAATAGAAGAGGAACAGAGGAAAAAAAAATCCACCCACAATCTTCTTCACAAAATGTAAGTTGGGCGAAAAATTGGGCAAGAGTTTAATTCTATGACCTAGAAATATTGAGGGAGAGAAAAAAAGAGTAGAGGGAGAGAAGAAAAGAGAAGAGGAAGAGAGGAAAAGAAATGAAAAGTTGGTATTTATATCATTCTTTGGACTAGTCCCATGTAAAAAAAAAATTGATGGCAAATTTGTAAATTTTTGGACAGTCCCAAGTAAAAAGCCTTTATTTATACCAAAGGAAATAGTTTTATGAATATACACGTCTATTTAATGGTTAAAATAGACACTTTTATAGGGGACCACAAAGGAAGGAGACTTTTGTCTTTACACTTTCTTTAGTCATATTTGGTGACAAATTATACATTTCTGATTCCTTCATGAATCTCTACACTTTTAGCTATTTTAGCTTTGTGACAAAAAAGGGGGAAAAAAAAACCTTAACATGGGAAGGTATGAATTCCATTTTGGTTTTGTTTTATGTTAATCATTGCAAAATTTAAGACCCTCTTATTGTTTTGTTTGACAGTAGGAATGCAAATATATATATATATATATATATATATATATATATATATATATATATATATATATATAGACAGTTATATATTCAATTATTATGAAAAAAGTCTATATCAATTAAATTCTATTACTTAGTTACCCAGTTTAGATTTTTTTTCCCCTTGCATAAACTATGCCTCATTTGGTACAATATAATGTAATCGCAATGTAAGCAAATAATAATTTATTTATTTATTTGATTACATTACAGTGTACCAAACATGGTCTAAAGTTTATTTGTAATTATAGATCCTCAAAAGGGTGTCTCGTGATAATGCTAGTAAGAAAATAGAGGATTTCACATGAATTTAACTTCCAGTTCATATAAAAAATGAAACTTTAGGGGAGGAGGGAGAGAACTGGGGAAGAGAGGTTTGGAGAATTTTGGATTGGAGATACAATCCGTTAACTAAGGTAGTTAATTCCAACACAAAATTTGCCAAGTGAGATGGCTAATTCCAATTTAAAATTTGTCAAATGAGTTGGTGAATTTTGAAAAGAAAACTACTATTTGCCAACGATCGGCTTGGCTTTGGGAGGTGTATAAGTAGGGGAAGGATGGGAAAGACGAAGAAGTGTAGAGAAGAGAAGAAAGGAAAGAAGAGGAGAGACGTAGCAGCAATTAGCAAAAGTAGATTAGATTTTTATATAGCAAAAGTAGTTTATTTTATTATTCCTATTAAATTAGTTTTTTAATAACAAATTTATTTATTAATTAGATAATATATGATTTACACATCAACCTTAATATATAATTTCTAACCTAATCCTATAATTCTAATCCTAATCTTAACCCTAACCATAAAATTCTAACTCAAACATGCACATCCGTGTCATTAGAAGATCTTGCATGCTTATCTAACTCTCACTTGATGCCGCTTTATTCTGATTATTTCAGTTTTCAAATTTATTTTAAAATATTGAATAAAAAATAATAATTTTGAAAAAGTTAAACGCATACCTTTTGTTAATATTTTTTGTTTATATGATATAAATAAATTCATTCATTTTAAAAAAATTTAAAAGAAATTTTAAATTGTTTAAAAATTATGTTCATGAATCAGTATTTTTACTTTCAGCAACAACATAAATAATTAGATATAATAGGTAGTTAGAGTCACGAGCATACTAAAAATAAATAAATTACATTTGATATATAGATATAATAAAAGCAACTTCAATACTAATGACAAGTAAACAATTCCATAAGAAACCATGGAACATGTTTTGAAGTAAATAAAATTTCTTTACAAGTTATATTACTTTTTGTAGTTTTTAAGAAATATTTGCTTCCGGAATTTATTTTGATAATTGTATAATTATGTTTTTAGGACTACCATATGAATCAACATAATTACTATTAATTTCAGCTAATATTATTTTTTGGACTTTCCAAGTTTAGAATATTTTTAATAGGATTATTTACACAAGCCAGTCATAAGTTTTGGTTTTATAACACTAGGCACCCCTACTTTTAAGTTTTAAATATGGTTATACTTTACAAATTTGCAACATTTTAAAGAAAAGATAAAGTCATGATCAAATCGGTCAAAAATTTAACTGGGTCAGACGATTTAGTGGTCTGACTGGCCGAGTCGACTGGTTTTATGGAAAAAAAAAAATATATATATATATATATATATATATATATATAGTAGACCGTTATTAAACCAGCTAATGGTTCACGGGTTAACCTGTTTAGCCAGTGTTGTAGTCCAATTTTAAAAACACTGGTTCATACAAATAATTCCAGCTTTTAACCCATGAATGTTGTTAAATGCCAAACCTATGGAAATCTAAAGCATGAAAGCTTGAGTCACATGGAAGTGTAATATATAAAGGTTGAACGCAACCAACCTGGGATTTACATCCTAAGGCAAACCAATAGCTTACACCTATGAGAATCAGATCTCGTAGAAGCAATTATTTGTTGCCACCATAAGTTTGTCCTAAAAACTATGTTGTTAAATGCCAAACCAATAGTTTGTCCTAAAAACTAGCAATCCCAAATTCATATGACCACACAATTACAATTACAGATTCATATATAGGGGTGAACAACGGTTCAGCTCGGTTCGATTCAAATCGAATTGTATATATGAAAATCGAAAAAACCTATAAATCGTACTTCTTAAAACCGAAAATCGAATCATTTTTTATAAATAAAAAAACGAACAAAATCGAACCGAATTAATTCGATTTCGGTTTGGTTTTCGATCGGTTCGATTTCATGAGCCAACGTGTCGGACCTTCAAATTTTTAGCAAAATAAGCATAATTAATTAACAATTTATTTTAAAAATATAAAATTATTGTATTTATGAATTATTATATTACATAGTGTTAAAAAATATTAGTATATATAGATTTAGGGTAGAGAGAGAGTGCTCAAAAAAATACCGACAGAGAATAGGAGAAGAGGGTGCCCTCAATTAGAGGTTACAAAACATTAGTATATGTAGATTGATGGTAGTTTGATAAATTATTAAATCTAAATCGATTTTCGGTTCGACTATTCGGATCAAGAACCGAAAATTGAACCGTTATTTTAAATTTATAAACCAAAATCGAACCGATAACCGAAAAACTGAACGTTTTCTCATATTTTGGTTTTTGGATTTTAACCGTTATATGCTCACCCCTGTTCAAAGGCAGCATAACTTGTACTCGTGGCCACTCATTTACACCACCTAAAACACAAACCAGCAGACGTCGCATTAGACATGCAGATACGTTACAGGCAGGTATTTATGATCCCAACCAAACAAACAAACAAACAAGATCGTGAGACCACTGACAATATCTGCGTCGATACCGAGTTCCTATTTTTTTCTCTTTAGAACGAGTACAGTTAAACCTAACTCCCAGAATAACCACCGCCACCAACAACACTAGCTACCAATTAAATTAAATCCTCCATTTCCAAGCTCAGGCTCTCCACGCACTGCCAATTGCCTGTGCCTATAACTAACCTCCTCCTTAAAATCTCATCTCTCTAGAAAATACATTTGTCTTCTCGTTTAGACAAAATAAATTCAAGCCGATCGAAGCGATCATGAGATCCGAAGGTCCAAAACTGCTGCGAGTCGTCGCAAGATTGGTGCTTCTCGCAGCCGCCGTAATGTATCTCCCTTGGCCATGCAGTTCTCATGGTGCCGCCGTTGTCCCAATGACGGTCAGGAAGATATCGCAAGCCGAGGGAGGTGAATTCAAAGTAGCACGGCCGCGGCGGCTGCTTCTGTCGCTCGCGGGATCGAGGAAGGAAGCCCTGGAGGGACTGGAGGATGCATACTTGGAGCAGCCGGAGGCCAAGGATGAGAAGGTCAAGAAGATCAACTACCTTCCCGATCTGGCAGGCGACGATTGGTTGGCAGGGCACCCGAGGAGGGTCTTCGTGGACGTGCTGTCGGGCACGAAGGAGACGGCGGGGAGGGACTCGGAGGATTGGTTCGGAAGGGAGTATCCGAAGAAGGGTGCGGAGTTCGAGACCGTGAAGGTGGAGTTGGCGGAGGGGGAGGGAGGAGGGATAGGGGATTGGCTGGAGAAGAACGTGAGGGCGGAGGAGTTCGTCGTGATGAAGGCGGACGCGGATGTGGTGGAGGAGATGGTGAGGGAAAACGTGGTCAATCTGGTGGACGAGCTGTTCTTGGAGTGCGACAGTACTCGAGGGAGGACCTGGAAGAGTAGGAGGAGGGCCTATTGGGAGTGTTTGGCACTCTATGGAAGGATCAGGGACGAAGGGGTTGCTGTTCATCAGTGGTGAGAGTAGAAGGACGGATCGGGTGTCTTTGCTTTGGCGGTGGTCTTAATTTCCAAAGAATTCGGATCAAAAGCCCGTCGTGGGAGCCCTGCCGGGCACCATCGGATCAGATAGGTCCGTTCGATCCAACGGTCGAGAGCCACGGACGGGGCTTCCACATGACTCTCCATCCCGACCCATTTCAGGATTGGATCTAGAGAGTGATGTACATATGTTTGGACGAGTGAGAAAGTATTTTTGATTAGTTTTGTTTGCTTATGTTTTGAATGTTGTTATTCAAGAGGTGGAACACTAAGAAGTATCAGTTAATTTTTGTTTATCTTCAAAGAATTATGGTGGATGATTACAGAATCATTTGATATTCTCTTTTTGGTTACCTTGTGCCTGGTTCCCAGCCATACCTTTAGGCCAAGTTTTGTTCAGGAAATCGGGACAATGGAAAAGAGTATTTTCTTTAGTTTGGATTAGGGGTGTCAACGGATGCTTATCGGAATGGATAAGACAATATCTGCATCCGTATCCGAATTTTCGATATCCGAACGGATATCTCTTTTGATACTTTGAATTCGTATACGTCTAGTTTAACGGATATCGGATAAAATCCGATTCGATCCGATAAGCTAAAAGAAATTCGAATATACTTAGTGTTCATATTATCCGAATATCCGAAATCCAAAATATTAAAAATTTAATTATTATCCGAATATCCGGAATTAAAAATATTCAAAATTTGATAAACAATTATAATATTTATAATCCATAACATAAATATTCATGAATTTCAATATGTTGAGACCAAAGCAATAATCAATGGACAATTGATCAACCAGTTACACAAAGTAATTTATGCTCTATATTACAGCTTCAAGCAGCTACAAAATCTTGTGCGCTGAAGCAAATAATTTCTTGAATATAATATTCAGCTTTCCGACCTTGCCACTTGGTTACTTGATCGAGATCCTAGATAAGAACACGAGGATGTGATGTGTAGATGACGCAAAGGACTTGAGCTTGAAGCATATTGCTGTCTCATAAGCTTTTGTATTATTTTGTTGAAAGTTGAGCTTGAAATATTCCTGAATACTACTCCAATAGCTTCTTCTTACAATTCCATGATTGTCACCAAAATATGATAAGAACAAAATAAACAATTTATATAGATATTGAACAAGGTACAACACAACAGAAGATGGAAGCTATCAACCACAACAACAAGAAGCACGACATGATAACACTCTTTAAGAAGCACACTCCCTATTCACAAATTTGACCCAATTCTTTTGATCGACGGATTCCAAATGTTACAATCCTTGAACCTCTACCAGAAACTTCAAGTGCTACTATGGGAAACTCACTTGTTTAGTGTGAAATTAACCTCAGTCACTTCGCTCAGAGCAAGCCCAGGGTCTACAACTCGAGAACCATCTCATGGGGCTGAGCTCGTTAGAATCTATTTCCACTTTGGCACAAGTTTCAGGGGGAGAGACTTCTGCTCTCGGCATGCTTTTGCCATCATCTACTTTGGCTTTAGCGACTTGGTCCCTTCTTCGGTTGCTCCAACAACATAATGAAACTAGACGAAATAATCCCACCAGAGGGTATGAATTCCATTTCGGTTTTGTTTTATGTTAAATCATTGCAAAATTTAAGACCCTCTTATTGTTTTGTTTGACAGTTGGAGTGCCAAAAAATATATATCTATTTATATAAATATAGACATTTATATATACAATTACTATGAAAAAAGTCTATATCAATTAAATTCTATTACTTAGTTACTCATTTTAGACTTTCCCCCCTTGCATAGACTAAGCCTCGTTAATGTAATCAAATAATTATTTATTTATTTATTTGATTACATTGCGGTTACATTACAGTGTACCAAACAAGGTTTAAAGTTTGTTTGTAATTCTATATTTTGTGATCATCAAAAGGGTATCTCGTGATAATGCTAGTAAGAAAATAGATAATTTCACATGAATTTAACTTCCAGTTTATATATACTGGAAATTGCTGAGAAACCCAATTTCGGGGTGGACTTTTATGAAATGCCCACCCGCAGGATGAGTTTTATGAAGTACCCAGAATTAAGTATTTGCACGTTAAATATTCCAAGATTCTCTTTAGATGCTCTGTATTTACAAAATTTGCCATTTTTATAGTTCCAAAAATGCCCCTTCGCGCAAATTTGGTCATATATATATAATTTTGAATTCGCAAACTCAGATTTGGATTGGAAAATTCGTATCTTCTTCTTCTTCACGAGAAATTTGAAATCCATTGATATCATCTTTATCAGAGATCGTAAAATCGTTCATAGTTCACTGTGGTTTTCGTCAGTCGAACGTCGATCATCCTGTATTATCATCGATCATCATCATCATCTTCGTGGTTTCCGACGATTAGGTCAATTGTGGAGAGAAGATCTTCTTATTTTTTATAGATCTTAAAACAAGGTGGGAGTTCAGATCTGTAGAAATTCATCCATCAGCTTCGTATATCTCGAAATTTATGCTGAATTTGAATTTGTTATGAAGATTATTAACTTAGAAAATGTTAGAGAGATATTTAATCTTGTTATTTTGTGCGAATATGTCGCCTAATATGACGGAGAATTGTCATTTGTCATAGAGAAATAGCATTCTCCGTTATATTTTCACGGAGAATGACAATTACTTCTGAGAAAGATCATTCTCCGTATGTTATAGACGGAGAAAGATCATTCTCCGTATGTTATAGACAGTTATCATTCCGTGTATTTTTAGACGGAGAATGAGCATTATCCATAAGTTACAGACAGATAATAATCATTCTCCGTTATATTTAGACGGGGAATGACTATTGTCCGTGTGCTTTAGACGGAGAATGTCATTCTCCGTTTGCTTTAGACGGAGAATGCTCATTATAAGTTAGTTCCGAACGGAGAATATTTATTCTCCGTTATTTTTAGACGGAGAATAATCATTATTAGACTAGAATTTTATTGTTCTATTTGTGATCTTTTATGTTTTTATGTTATCAGGGGGGAAGGTATGGAATCAAGTTGTTTAGTTAACATTTGTTTCAAGGGAGACATAGTTTCCTGCCGTGTCACACATGAAAGTACCGTGGATTTTTTAAAGGATAAAGTGTGCGATCGATGGACTTCTTTGGATCCACTTTCCTTTCGTTTCAGGTTTTTGTACTCTGATGGGACTGAACTATATGTCGAAAGTGATTTTTGGCTTCGCTCATTGGTTTGTGGTTTTAACAGTACTCATGATGTTAGTTTTGATCTATTTGTGGAGCAAATATACTCTCCATGTTCTTCATCAACATCTTTTTCTTATCAAAGCTTTCACATGGGACCTTCGTCTTCCTCTTCTAGTTCTTTGAGTAGATGTTCTCCTACTGTAAAGGACAAACGAGTAGTAAAATTTTATGAGGGCTCAACTGAGACAATGAAGAAGAGAAAATCGGATATGTGGCCTGGATCAATTACTGGTGTTGGTCAGATTTTTCTAAATAGTGTTGAAGAAGTTAGGAATGCTGTTAGAAAGGTATGTTTTAAATCTCGTCATCCATTCCACATTTTGAAATCTGAGTCGGGGAAGTATACTGTTTGCTGCAAGAATTACAAGACACATGCTTGTTTGTGGAGCTTCCATGCTATATCTATTTCGAAAGATAATCAAATTTTTGAGGTGAAGAGGTATGTGGGAGAACATAATTATGGAGCTGGCTATATAGATAAAGGTAATCTGGTTGTTCCAGCAAAGTTTGTGAAAAATTTTGTTAGTGACATTGTTCGGATGCATCCTAAAAAGTTCGCAAAATCTGTTGTCGATGATTTCAAGGTTGACTACGGGTTATCTGTTACATATGGACAGGCATACCACAGAATTAGGCTGGTGCACCAGGAAATGTACGGAGATGATGTTAGATCTTACAGTGACTTGTGTTGGTATGTCAACAAGGTAAAGGAAACCAATAATGGTTCCGTTATCGACTTCCAGAAAGATGATTCATCAATAAGGTTTGAGCGGCTTTTTCTTTCATATAGGGCTTGCGTAGAAGGCTTTCAATATTGTCGTCCGATGCTATATTTGGATGCTACTTTCCTTACAGGAAGGTTTAGAGGATATTTGATGTCTGCTACAGTGAAGAATGGTAACCAACAGTTCTACCCTCTTGCATACGGTATAGTCTCAAGCGAAGATGGCGACAATTGGGAATGGTTCCTTAGAAATCTAAAAAATGTTGTTGGATGTAGTAGGTGTATTATTTTTCTTTCGGATCAAGGCGCCGGTCTAGTTTCTGAAGTCCCTAAAGGGTTTTCTAATGATTACCATAGCTATTGCTATTATCACATGAAGAATAACATACCGTTGAAAGAGAAAGGAAATAAAAGAGTGTATCCGCATGTACTTGAAGCTTGGAGGCAAGCAGTATATGCTTTAACTCCAGGTGTGTTAATGAGACAGATATATGCACATTTTATATGCATTTACCATTAATTTAACAAAGAGAATGACCATTCTCCGTGTCAGTAAGACGGAGAATAGTCATTCTCCGTACGTATTACATGGAGAATGACCATTCTCCGTCTTGTATAGAACGGAGAATATCATTCTCCGTTAGCTTTGAACGGAGAATGGTATTATCCGTCTTGCATAGTACGGATAATGTTCATTCTCCGTTTCCATCACACGGAGAATGGTCATTATCCGTCTTGCATAGAACGGAGAATATCATTCTCCGTTAGCTTTGAACGGAGAATGACTATTATCCGTCTTGTATAGTACGGATAATGTTCATTCTCAGTTTCCATCACACGGAGAATGACCATTCTCCGTCTTACATAGAACGGAGAATATCATTCTCCGTTAGCTTTGAACGAAGAATGGTATTATCCGTCTTGCATAGTACGGATAATGTTCATTCTCTGTTTCCATCACACGGAGAATGGTCATTATCCGTCTTGCATAGAACGGAGAATATCATTCTCCGTTAGCTTTGAACGGAGAATGACTATTATCCGTCTTGTATAGTACGGATAATATTCATTCTTCGTTTCCATCACACGGAGAATGACCATTCTCCGTCTTACTTAGAACGAAGAATATCATTCTCCGTTAGCTTTGAACGGAGAATGACTATTATCCGTCTTGTATAGTACGGATAATGTTCATTCTCTGTTTCCATCACACGGACAATGGTCATTACCCGTCTTGTATAGAATGGAGAATATCATTCTCTGTTAGCTTTGAACGAAGAATGACTATTATCCGTCTTGCATAGTACGGATAATGTTCATTCTCCGTTTCCATCACACGGAGAATGACCATTCTCCGTCTTGCATAGAACGGAGAATATCATTCTCCGTTAGCTTTGAATGGAGAATGACTATTATCCTTATTTTAAACACAAAGAATGTACTTATTTTTCATAATTTTGTGAATTGACCTAATTCTTTATTAATTATTTGTTTTTCTGTATAAAGGTGGGTACAGACAAGCAATCAAGAAGATTTATGATCTGAATTGTGGTCATGTTGTAAATTGGATGAATAAACAAAAACCTGAACACTGGTTAAACGCATTCTTCCCGGAATGTAGATACGGTGAGGTTGCTTCTAGTTGTGCAGAGTCATTCAATGCATGGATAAAGGCTGAGAAGAAATTGCCTATATCAGCAATTGTAAATGTCATCCGTGTGAAGATGATGAAGATGATTTCGGATCGCCACAAGGATGCAATTGGTTTGAATAGCAAATTGACTCCATACGCCGAGGATATGCTGAAGCAGCTTACAGATGATGGCATGTGTTATAGGGTATATCGGTCTGGTGATTTCGAATTTGAGGTGATCGCAGATACTTCCTCCCACATGGTGAATCTTCTTGATTGTCATTATAGTTGTCGTAGATGGAAGGTATATGGATTTCCATGCAGCCATGCAATATAATGCATCAGAGTTGGTTCAGATAAATCTGTTTACGACTTTGTGGAGCAGTATTGGACATCAGATTATTACTGGAAGTTATATTCATGTGCTATTCGTCCAGTTCCAGATTCTGAAAAATAGTTTGAAAATAATCCCACTGATGTTGTTCTACCCCCTGTTCCGAAACGTGGTCCTGGATGACCAAAGGCGGACCGTTATAAGAGCAAATATGAGAACAAGGGAAAAGAGAAGAGAAAGATAAGGTGCCAGAATTGTTTTGAATTATGCAATCACAATCGCACCATTTGTCCTCTGCCTCCACGTGCTGCTACTGTGGTCGAGGGGGCAGCGCCCCCTCGTTAATACATACATGTATATTCCTTCTTTTATATAATTGTTTTTTGAATACATATCTTAAATTTTTTGATATCAATGGTAATAGTTTGAACTCTGCATATCTGATGTTTCACATATATATTAACAGCATAAGAACTTATTATCCGTTATACTCTCTGATTTTATAATGCATTGAATGACCATTCTCCATGACATTCTTTCCCATCATTTCTCATCATGCCCCGGGAGCCCAGCTGCTCCATGGCATTCTTTCTCCCGATACCAGGAACGTCCATGACCACCTTACTATGGAATCATTCTAGGTATTCCCATCAAACTTGTTATCCATGCCTAAAATCCAGGTATGCCAAGGGTAACAGGTCCACAAACAGTCCCCCAGCGGGACAAACACCACCACAATACCACAAGCAACACAAATGAAGGGTTAAATAAAACATACTCTTTTATTTGAAAATAAAAAGTACTACAGGATCTGGGAAGAAGGAAAGAAAAACAGACACAAACTACAGCTAATGACAGGCAGAAATATCAAAGACGAAAGACAGACATTTACGGGAGCCCACGAATCCTAGTTGCGGGGGCGCATATACCATTCCCTCAACCACCTTGCATATGAAGGATGTAATTGAGAAAGATCCTCATCCAGGACAGGAGAGTCAGAATTTCCAATACTACCACCTTCAGATTGGGGCTCCTCCTTTTCAGCGACTCCGATATCGAGAGTATTTTCCTCCCCTACAGGCGCCAGCTCTTCCTTTGGTTTCACCTCCTCCTTAACGAGTGATGACTCTTGTTTGATGAAAGGAGGCAGCAGCTCCTCTTTCACAATGATCCCTGCCTCCAGCAGAGATGCTACAAGAACCAAAGATAAAAGAAACAAAGTCAGGAGATGGCCAGAAAACATTTAACAGAGTTCATGCGGATCTATTGAAGACGAGTCTCTATGCGGCTGTCACGACCCGCACCCTAGAGTTAGGGCACGAGAACGTAACGACGCCCAGCCTACGCCGCAGTATCGGCGGTAGAACGCTGTCCTAGGTCGCAACATCTAACAATATAAAGCTAAGCAGTTTATACTCCCCGAATGGGGGTGACATAGCAGATACAACTCAATCACATCTAAGGTAGAGCATGATAAGAATAGATAAAACATGAAATCTAAAATAAATACGGGAGATAGAAGTCTAAGTGTCTAAGATACATGAACCCAGAAGTACATCTCAAAACTCAAATAAAGATACAGTAATCCACAAGGTAAATACAACTCCAGACAAAAAGAAATAACTACCTAAACAAACCCTACTGTGTCTCCTCTAGGCTAGCAGGCACCTCCAGGCTATCTGTAAAATTTATCAACAGGTCCAGTCAGGACTGGAGCGAGCACAGTACATCTCAACAGATCATAGCAGGTTAGAAAACATATAACATGCAGTAAAGTAAGATACAGGTACTGAAGAAATGCTGTATGTAAACTGGAAGAGAACTGTAATGTAAATATCTACTATACATAGAGAACTAACAGTGGCTAGTGAGTCAGAGTACGAGATAGCACATGTGAACAGGACAGATTTGCACAGGATGTCGAGGTGCACAGGAATCTACACTACAAAGGAATTGTTCACACGACTACTAGCACTCCCCCGTATCCCCAATCAATACACAAGGATCTAAACAGGTTATGTTATTGCACAGGATATCACATGGGGGCCCATATAGGGTGCACATGATAGTATACATGGGGCTCCGTGAACATGAGAGTACAAGATTCACAGGAGTGCACATGTAATGAAAGCACAGGAGTACATAATGTAAGTGAAACGCACAAGCACAATGTACCCGATGCTCCCGAGGGGGATAACATCGCATGTAGAGATCCATATAGTACCAATCCGTGTGACCAACGTGACAGTACAAGTAAAGTAATCTACTGCAGGTAATAATTCTAAGCAGGATATGAAATGATCAGAGAATGTACTCGCCTCGATAACCTGAACAGCTGATAAGTAAAGGGGGTCCCACTGAAGCCACAGAGTCCTATTTAAAGCAACACAGGTTACAAGATGTTTAAGTTAAATAAATGAATCCCTACAGGCAATCTATATTATTCTAGGTTCTTCTAAGTCAAATTAACTCTAGGTCAACTCCGGTCAATAATCTAGTCAAACTAGGTCAAGCGTTGACTTACAGTTGACTTTGGGTCAACTGGTCAACTCTGGTCAAACTGGGTCAATTCTAGTCTAATATAAAGTGTACTTCGTTATTTGTACGTCGAAACTTACGACACGCAAATCGAGATAAGAAGATTATCGGTAAGGTTGATAATCTTATTATAGTTATCCACGTGTCCAACATGCCAATTTCAGCGATGTGAGATCACTGGAATTGGCTGATCTCAGTTTCGTTGTACTAATCCCGAAATACGAACATTATATGAATTAATTATTAATTAATTATAAAAAGGTTAAACTTAGAGAAATTATCAACAAACATTGTCGGACGATGAAATGAACATCGCCAACGTGTCCAAAATGGTCAAATTAGCTAGGATAGCCTACCCAACGGTCCAATTTGGACACAAGGGCAAAAAGGTAATTTCGGGTCAAAACGGTGTCCGTATCGGAGTCGTTTTGTACCGAAAAACGTGCAAGAAAACAAGTCTATAAAATATAACAAATTATATGTCCACGCAACCAGAATGTCGATACGAACCCAACGGTATCTCCAGAATTGGATTCCGTTGACCCGATCTCAATTTGGCCCGTTGACCAGAACTTGGGATTCCGGTTTGCACGGAAATGCGTGCCGGAGCCAAAGTTCTCAAAAATCAGAAAACTACATGTCAACGAGTCCAGAATGACGATACGAACTCAACGGTATATCCGAAATTAGATTCCGATGAGCCGATCTCAAAATAACCCGTTGGCCCGAACATTGGTGTCTGACTTGCACCGAAATACGTGTCCGATCCAATGTCCACCAAAACCTAGCAAATTATATGTCAACGAGTCCAGAATGACGATACGAACTCATCGGTATATCCGAAATTGGATTCCGATGAGCCGACGTCAAAAAGTTTCGTTGACCCAGAAAGTGGGACCCGCTTTGCACCGAAAAACGTGCCCAGGCCCACGTTCTCCAAATCTAACAAATTTTATATGAAAACATGCCAGAACGATGCCACAAGTCTAATGGTGGTGTCAGAAATGAAATCTGGAGTCCCGTGTTCAAAAATAGAATTTTACAAGTTGAAAATTACGAATTCGGACGGCCAACTTTGGCGTCGAATTCAACCAATCAAACAAGCTCAAACTGAAATGAAATCTAAAGGGAGAAGGAAGAGGGTTATACCAGATTCGTACCAGAACTGGTAGCACGCCAAACGGAGCTGCGGTGGAGGAGATACAAGCTGACGAAGTTGGCCCCGCGAAACTGTCCAAATTTAATACAATTTAAACGGTCAACTTGGTGGCCGATTTTGATGTATCAAACGATAAAATTAACGGACAAAATTTGACAGGGATGAAGGTGGATATACCGAGATTGCGACGGAGCGAAGAAATCGCCGATCCAACGGTCGGATCTCCGGGAAAACCCGTGCGAAGTCGCTGCGGTGGGGCGCGATTTCAGCGTCGTTTCCGAGCTCGTCACGACGGGAACCCGTGCCAAACGCACGGATCGCCTCCGATACGCGCCGGGGAGAGAACCAATGGCCACGGGGCCTGCCCCGGGGGTGCGCCCAGCCTACAGGGGGTCGGCCATGCCGACCACGTCGCCGGCGACGGCGCGGCGGCGGCGCGGCAGCGCTGCCACAGTGCGCGCGTGCGGCCGGCTCGTCGCCGCTGCTGCAGCTGCTGTGAGCGCGAGCTGCGCGCTGCCACTGCGGTGGCGAGGGCAGCGGGTTGGCGCGCAACTTTGCGGTATGACGGCGCGAGGCCGCGAGGTTGGTGGTCGAGATGGGAGAGGAGGTGGTGGCAATGGTGAGGAGGAAGGAGGAAGAGATATGGAGGAGGAGAAAGTTGGAGGAGGAGGAGAGATGGATGGCCGGGGTGTCGTGGCCGGAGCCAAGGGAGGAGGGTGGCCGGAGTTCATGCCATGAAGGGGGTGTCGGGTTTGAAGGAGATGGGATGAGCTGCTGTGTAGTTTTGAAGTGTAGGAATAGTTTTGTTGTAGGAATTATTAGGAGAGAGAGAAGGAGATAAGATGGAAATAATGTGAGAGTGAGAGAAAGCAAAAAGTTGCACTCCCATAAAGTTAGGGCCAGCACATGCATGTGAGTTAGCTGCTAGGGGAAATCAAGGGTTGGGATTAATTGTGAGGGGATCAAAGGCTAGGAATTAAATTAGATAAGATGGGTTATTCCAATAGGTTAAAATCAATGGAAATTTCCCATTAAATAATAAAAATAGGTGAAATGAGAAATTGATATTTTTGGACAATAAATATGAGGATGTCATGATGGAGGGTAGCACGAAGCTGGGCTGGGCTCGGTGGAGCCAGATTGGACGAAAACCGGACATTGAGCAAAAATTGAATTTAAAATAGGCGTTGATGATCATGGGCAAATAAGTAGCACATGGGGATTCCAAATAATGGGACACAAGTGGCGGACGGATAGTAGGCTCAAAGTGGGCCATGTCCATAGTTGGGGCGGACAGGTTTTGGACGACAGGGGACCCACAAATTAAGTTAGAAAATGAATGTGACGCCGTGGCCTGAAATAAAATCGGGTCACGTGTCGGAAAAGTTGTGCGAATCAAATGGAGCCCAAGACGACGTGTCTGAGTGGGACACAAAGGTCATGGATGACGAGGGTCTCGAGTAGATCATCAATGAGGAGTTGGTTTCAAGAAACTGACTGGTCTGGCGCTCCCAATTTAAATGTTATGGTAACGCGCTGAAAAATGATCAAGGAAAATAGTGGGAAAAATAAATATCAATCAAATGGTCTAAACCGACCGAAGTTCAGCGAAGCAGAAAGAGCACAAGAGAATAAGTTTGGATGGGACACTATATACCGTCATGAAGGTAATCGTGTCCACTCCAAAACTCATGAAGAAGATTTCCAGAATTGAACATCCCTGATACTCCAAATATCAATGGCACGGAAAAGCACACTTAAGAAAATAACAAAATAAATTATTCATCAAAACCAATCAATCAGAAAATAAAATAAAAAAAATCATCCCGAAATTCAGGGTGCTCACATCCTACCCACCTTATAAAAATTTCGTCCTCGAAATTAAAATGTCCCTACTCCCTCTAGGTCAAACCCCCACGATCAAAGTCCCAGATCTTAAACAAATCATACCATCAAATAAAAGAACGGCATACAGGGTCATGGCATACGGTGACAGTGAAGTCTCATCTAGGTTTACTAGTCATGCTAACCAACGGTCATAGGGTATCAAACACACAAGCAATCCAGGGTGCTAAACGAAAAGGATACAGAAACAACAAATCATCAAAACTGTAAGGCGGTCTACTATCCTATATGAAAACTTGCATCATCAAAATAAAAATAAAAATAAAACAAAGGTAACTACCAATTATCTGAAAGGGGCACTAATCAAAGAAAAAATCAAATCACAAGTTTAAGAATGAAAGTCAATTTCATGGAAATCCAAATCAAAATATATATACAGAGAGAACATTAGAGAGGGAAAAACTAGCATCATGTGTATGGGGACATGTTCATATGGTTAGATAGTAAGCGTGTGTGTGTGTCCTTGTACAGGGTTATAGCTTAGTATTGAGAGGTTAAATCTAGTTTTAGTTCAACATTTACATATAAAATCTGGAAACAAGCTAACATTTAAACCATGGGAAAAAATATGAACATAATACGGTCTCAGATTTTAGGGTTTGAAACATCACAACCAATCTCAATGGTCCTAATACATCCTAACATGATAGAAATAAAACCCTAACATACTATCAATACAGTTACCTACGCATTCAGTTCAATATTACATATTAAATCTGAATTGAACTAAACATGGAATCAATGTAAAAATGTTAACATGTAACTAGTCTTCAGGATTTTGGAGAAATTTGCACATCAAAACCAACTCAATGTTTATCACAACATGTCATGTAAGAATATGAAACCTAACATTATATCCCTACGACAATAATGTACACAGCTCAAAATATTACATTTAAGAAATAAAACAGCAATTTGAACTAAACATTTGAAAACTCAGCATTAAAGGTTAACATGCACACAGTCTCAGATTTTACAAATTTAAACATAGAACTCAACCAAAATTCTTTTGAATTGAAACCCTACATATAACATACATGTGCAGTTATGTAGACAAAACTAATAACATGAAATTTATATTTAATTAACGAATTTAAACATGGAAAAGCAGAGAACCAGAAATATTGGTTATAAAAATTTGGACATCATCAACATATCAATATGCATCTAGATATGTGGAAAAATCAAGTGTAGCATGCATACGTGTTAGGCAAAGTGTCTGCTATATATATTCATATACATATTCTCATGTCCCAAAAAAATTTAATTTTTACGTTAAGACTAACATTTAGATTCCTACCAAGATTGCAAGCAGGTGATTGACGAAATCAAGATAGTTTTATTATCATCATTATTTAATACAAGAATAATAGCAAGAAAGAAATAACGATAAAATCTTTTCTGCTTTTCTGTTTAAAGAAGGAACCGTTTTGAAATCCAGAGTTAAAATATCAATTCAGATAAAGTCTAGCAAAATCATCGATTCATTGTATTATGAAAAACTCATAGCAAGAAGTTACACAAAGGTTTATGAAAACAACTAAACATACTCTTAAGTTAAATGACAAGAAACTAGGCAAAACAACAAACAATAATTCCCTTTTTTTTTGAATGACTGAGAAAAGTAGAGAAAACATATTCAAAATATTTTGAGTACAATCTGATAATCATATGCGTCTATCCAGAATTATGGTACTCTAAATCCTCGTCATACTAGTAAGCAAGGCTACGATAATCACAGAGCCCTTGACTTATGCACATATCTCTAGAATCATGGTATTTAACATTTTTGCGGTGCCGCATGCTTGGCTGCGAAAATCTTAAATTCCCACATCCGAGAAATACATCCAGAGTCAGACTATATGTCCTCACCATGCTGGCTAATGTGACTATAGAAGACTAGATTCCATAAATAGATGACCTAGCCCATATAATTTCATCTTGCCAAAAATTAAATTAAATCAACAATGAATACTCAAAAATCAAATCAAAATTTATTAACGAACATCAAAATTCAAAAGTGAACACAATCCATCAAAATGCAAACTCGAATGCAACAGCTATCATCAAAATTCAAAATTCGACAGTCTTCCATCAAAATTAATAAATACAAACTCAAATTCAACAATAATCCATTAAAATCAAATTCAACAACAGAAAATAAAGATAAAACAAATTATGGAAAAGAGTTTTCAAATCGAAGTTAAATAAGATTCTCCAGGGTCGTCCCGGAAATCTCTCAAGGGTTCCTATCTGTGATTGAGTACCTTCAAAATATATCCTATTCCTAGTGCAGGCTGTAGTGGTACTCAAGTTCGAATACCACTACACTTTAGTCTCGACCTGCATGGGCCACCACTAAAAACGTGTCACGACCCGCACCCTAGAGTTAGGGCACGAGAACGTAACGACGCCCAGCCTACGCCGCAGTGTCGGCAGTAGAACGCTGTCCTAGGTCGCAACATCTAACAATATAAAGCTAAACAGTTTATACTCTCCGAATGTGGGTGACATAGCAGATACAACTCAATCACATCTAAGGTAGAGCATGATAAGAATAGATAAAACATGAAATCCAAAATAAATACGGGAGATAGAAGTCTAAGTGTCTAAGATACATGAACCCAGAAGTACATCTCAAAACTCAAATAAAGATACAGTAATCCACAAGGTAAATACAACTTCAGACAAAAAGAAATAACTACCTAAACAAACCCTACTGTGTCTCCTCTAGGCTAGCAGGCACCTCCAGGCTATCTGTAAAATTTATCAACAGGTCCAGTCAGGACTGGAGCGAGCACAGTACATCTCAACAGATCATAGCAGGTTAGAAAACATATAACATGCAGTAAAGTAAGATACAGGTACTGAAGAAATGCTGTATGTAAACAGGAAGAGAACTGTAATGTAAATATCTACTATACATAGAGAACTAACAGTGGCTAGTGAGTCAGAGTACGAGATAGCACATGTGAACAGGACAGATTTGCACAGGATGTCGAGGTGCACAGGAATCTACACTACAAAGGAATTGTTCACACGACTACTAGCACTCCCCCGTATCCCCAATCAATACACAAGGATCTAAACAGGCTATGTTATTGCACATGATATCACATGGGGGCCCATATAGGGTGCACATGATAGTATACATGGGGCTCCGTGAACATGAGAGTACAAGATTCACAGGAGTGCACATGTAATGAAAGCACAGGAGTACATGATGTAAGTGAAACGCACAAGCACAATGTACCCGATGCTCCCGAGGGGGATAACATCGCATGTAGAGATCCATATAGTACCAATCCGTGTGACCAACGTGACAGTACAAGTAAAGTAATCTACTGCAGGTAATAATTCTAAGCAGGATATGAAATAATCAGAGAATGTACTCGCCTTGATAACCTGAACAGCTGATAAGTAAAGGGGGTCCCACTGAAGCCACAGAGTCCTATTTAAAGCAACACAGGTTACAAGATGTTTAAGTTAAATAAATGAATCCCTACAGGCAATCTATATTATTCTAGGTTCTTCTAAGTCAAATTAACTCTAGGTCAACTCCGGTCAATGTCACGCCCCGCTCCCGTAGGAGCGATCGTCCTCGCTAAGGCGTGATGCCGCACGAGCCTAGATTGCGCTCGTGCAAGGCGGGTTCCATAACGGCCGATTTCAGCGGCTGCGACGGGGTCGTCGCAGAGAAGTCCCGTGCAGAGACATTGAATATATTGCAACAGAATTTAAAGAACACATGAACACAAGTATTTCAAAGAAAGCTCTTTTATTGATATTGAATTCAAGGATTACATTGTGGGCGCAAGGCCAATTACAAGTCTCTCAAGTCTCACTTTTCTCTTCATTTTATAAGTCACTCTGCTCTCTCTCATCTCTCGATACAATACTTGATTCCAGCGGAAGCTTCGGAAGGCGATGTCCATACATTACGTCCTGTATAAGTCTTCAGATCACGCGACCGCACGCTTCGACTCGCCAAGGAACTCCGTGCCTCGACGCATCCAAGCGAGCTCCGCGCCACGAGCTTCTACCTGTGCCTGCACATGAAACACTGTATGGGTGTCAGTACCACTGTACTGGTGGAGTGAGCTTCTCGCCCACCCATACAAAACCTACACGTTTCATTTACTTTGTGTAACATAAACCCTCTTTCGATTGTCTTTCTATTCTTGCCTTAGGATCAGTTTAGGACCGGCGCCTTAGCGCAACTTCTGTATCAGAACCATCCCGTGCTTGCAATGTCAACGTTAACTCATACTTTGTCGCTAGACCACTTCTCGTGCCAACAACGTTAACCTATCAAGTCGTGTTTGCCTTACGGCCATAATCGGAGACGCAGCTACACGAAAGACTCCATTTCCTTGTCTCTAGACCTTTCTCGTGCTTGTATTGTCAATGCACCGACTTATACTTATCTTCCGTGCCAAACTCTGGGACGTAACGACTTGGTCGTGCCATACTCGATTCGTGCTTCAATATCACCGAGGCAGTACCTCCTCGCTTAGTCTCGCATACACTTGTGTTGTGACAACGCGACCGTGCCTCATAACTCAACGTAACTCCACACAACATGCCCTACGGCCCTTTTTGACTTAACTCTCAACTTAAAAGTCGACGCCACATCTCGTGCCGAAGCACGTCGCCTTTGCTGTAGCTAAATCTTAGGCTCCGACATTGTGTCTTTTTAACTCATACATATTCAACTCAATCCAAAGGCACGCACACGGATTGCCGCCCGTGCCGACACAAAACTTACCATATTAGTTGAAAACAACAATTATTATTAAGTGTTTGTTATGGGATTGGCCTAACCAGCCGCCTTGGACGTAGCCTGGTACTCGGGATCCTTGCACCGCAGGTTGCGATCCCCGATACAAGTCCCCGACATACCGATCGCCTAACCAGCGTTGCCTATTACCCAGCTCGGCTACAACTTGTTTCTTCCTAGGCCGAGACGGTCCCGTGGCCCCGGAATTCCGCTCGAAGAAACCACCCCTTGTCGACAAGTGTCCAAGTTCATAAGGGTTACATGGAGTGTTTTAGGATACAGTTTGGGCTTGTTATGTGATCAATTTATTTACTTGGTTGTTTTAACTCTTTCCCTTTTTCATACTTCCTTTGCAGAGCCCCTAACCAGGGTTGCCTCGGCGACTAACCATCGCTTAGACTTAACGTTCTTTGAACTCAGGGAACGGCTACTGCATAGCCTTCCAACTTAACTTGAACATAACATGTTTCCTTGAGTGTCGACCGACCGTGGATAACTTTCCACTGAACCAACCGTGGCTCGTGCCTCTAAACCGACTCGTGTTCTATGCAACATTATCGCCCAAGTCATACTTCATATGACGGGCCTTGGAATCGTGGGACTGTTTAACTTGACAACCGCAGAATGAGCGGGACAGCACGTAGAATAACTTAGGTCGACCGGCATAACTTTGCCTAACTCACACAAGCCTACAACTTAACCCAAGGGACGAGCAAAGGCTATGCCAAGCCTTGCGGGACCGAACCGTACATGCTTTAGCAAGCATTTGTGCGGGCGACGCCTATGACTTAGGCTAACTCTCAACTTTTGCACCGAAGACCAACTTTCCTTCTCCCAAGCCACGGGACGAAGGACCGAGTGTCATTTTCAAAGCACGTCGTGCACCAACTCTAAGCCGACCGTGGGACGTTTTCCATGTTCTAACTCATTTTGACCCGTCGGGATTATTCCCTTAGCTATGTGGATGCGTAGCTTTTATTATCAAGCCTAACTTGTGCAAGTTGAAAACACGATTTATTATGTGAAGGCAAAGATGCGGAGAGTTCACCGAAACTACCCCACCTGAGCGATGTCTCCGAGCAAGCCGTTGCAAGGCTAAGGCCGAACGCCGTCGGCGTTTCGATTCCTCCGATTGACTTTGCGGGACGGGGCACTACATCATACACCACTCAGAACAAGTCTCGTCCTCGAGACTTTCCTGAAGGCAAGCTATCCTACCATTCCTATGGCCAAGACTTAATCGTACACATCTCGCCTACGCGTTCCTTCGATTCCGAGCCACGCTCGCACTATTACCAAACTTTCCTTTAACACGATTTCAATATCTCGACACACTCCCATCTTTCAAGCCTTGCTTGAACTCGTCGCATCACTTGGCTGGATCGTGCACGCATTCCAAGCGTCCCCAAAATACATGCATTCAGCCAAGCCGCATGATAGAAAATTTGTCATTCTCACTCGAGTCGCATCGTGCACATACCCAGGCGTCCCTGAAATATATGCATGTCAGCCGAATCTCGTGAGCAGGGTCTCCTATATTCGTGATTCACGCTATCCATCCATGCCAATCCTCAAGATCAATCCTTCGATTTATAACTCATGAAATAGGGCGTCTCGCCTAACCGCTAGGCCATTTCTTTTCGAGGCTAAGTCAATGTCAGGATTGGAATCATAGTTCCCAAACAATAATGCCAACACTGACCCCAATCCTAGGGTCAAACCAAAGTCGATCACACGGGGTCTTCTACCCAAACTCGCGTCACTCAGCTTTCTAAACATCAAGCACGATCACCTATTCGCATCAGCGCATTCGTTGCGCGTATTTGAATCTATTCAAATCACCAATTCTAACCAATTCATGTATTCGATCACGAGGTCATCTAGCTCGACAAGACGTTGTGCCCCAATCTCACGCGAGTCCGATTATCCACGGTGGTTCATGAATCACCATGCAACGCACCCGCAGAATAATCATTCTCATCGGGGCGTAACTCTTGTTTGAGTTTAGACTAACTCATTTTCGATACGCGGATTGGACCTACTCAATCCCCAAGTTCGATCGACAAGCACACCAATTCAATCTCGAGTCTATCTTCGCGTCAAACTACAAGTCGAAGCATAAATTGTCGCACCGTGCAAGTTCGACCACTCCCGCTGTATGAATCACCATACCAGCGCTCACGCAGAGTGATCGCCCTAATCGGCGTGACGCATGTGCGAGGCTGGAGTAGCACTCGCATAAGACAAGAACATCAACGTTGTGGTTGTTGACGAAGCAAATCCAAACATTCCAGTTTTCATCCAAGCCAAGTTCGATAGTCATTCATTCAACTTAGAAAATCCTCGAGCCAAGTCTATCTTTTCCTCGACACATTTTAACATCTCGATTATAACATCCATCGGAGCAATGATATTTGCACGATCGTCATTTGCCGAGTCAGAGTACCCCCGAGTTATCGCATATCGATCTTTGATACGCCTCAATACCATTGACGATATGCGTAACCTGACGATCTTCCTTGCAACCAATTTCGAGTCGTGCATTGATGCTGTCGTCCGAACTGGATATTCCTCAATTTTCTCGATACTCAAGATCAAGTTCAGTCGCTTTTCCTCAAGCTCGTTTCAAGATCGTTATTCAAAACTCAAGTCACATTTCAGTTGCATCAATCCGATATCGCACGCACGATCCTCTAAGTTTCCTCGATCAAGACCATTCATTTTCATTCATCGTTCCGAATCGTTTTCTAACTCGCGTTGCTCATTCACAAGTTGTCCGAACGAGATGCTCGTTCGGGACATTCGAAGTCACGACCAACTAAGCATGACACGTTCTAAGGCTTTGCGCGATCGTATCGCCTCGCCGACATACTCGTAATCCTCAATATTCACTCGAATGATTTCCAAGAAAATCTATACACCACTCAGATTCAAGCCATAAGATCTAGTCCTCAATCACATTTGCGTCATTCGCTAAGACATCCTTCGGATTCGTTCGACGAATCGCTAGCGTAGTCGCTCGCGTCGTATCGACGCACTAAGTTGTTCGTACTATATCCTCGAGATCCAAATCAATCTTCCGTGTACGTCTAAGTATTAATCCGATAGCGTTCTTATCGATAGACACTCTAAGTGCATCTCCGTTCCCGACCGAACGATACTTAATATCGCTCGCGACTCGTTTGCACCAAAAGGTCGAGGTGCGCGACGCGAAACACAACTTAGCCAAAAGGCCGTGTGCATAGCCATCCTGTGCGGACTATATTCCGAGTTTGCATGCTCAATTGCTAGGGTCGATATTGGACTAATTAGGCATGCACGCGACTTGTTAACAGTAGCACATATTTTCTATCGCGTCAAGTTTGCAACGTTCGGCACAAAGGCCCTATCGACGTATTTGGCAACAGCCTACCGATGCGTTAGATTGAACGCTTGTACGAGCTTTCGAAAATATTTAGACTTATTGTATGGACATGCCGAGGAACATTTGAGAGAGAGCGCACCAATGATAAAAACTTGCGGAAGCAACAGAGTTTTGCGGAAACATCAAAGTTAAAGAATTTAATCGACGGTCCAAGGACGTAAAGCCGTGCTCTGATACCATTATGTCACGCCCCGCTCCCGTAGGAGCGATCGTCCTCGCTAAGTCGTGATGCCGCACGAGCCTAGATTGCGCTCGTGCAAGGCGGGTTCCATAACGGCCGATTTCAGCGGCTGCGACGGGGTCGTCGCAGAGAAGTCCCGTGCAGAGACATTGAATATATTGCAGCAGAATTTAAAGAACACATGAACACAAGTATTTCAAAGAAAGCTCTTTTATTGATATTGAATTCAAGGATTACATTGTGGGCGCAAGGCCAATTACAAGTCTCTCAAGTCTCACTTTTCTCTTCATTTTACAAGTCACTCTGCTCTCTCTCATCTCTCGATACAATACTTGATTCCAGCGGAAGCTTCGAAAGGCGATGTCCATACATTACGTCCTGTATAAGTCTTCAGATCACGCGACCGCACGCTTCGACTCGCCAAGGAACTCCGTGCCTCGACGCATCCAAGCGAGCTCCGTGCCACGAGCTTCTACCTGTGCCTGCACATGAAACACTGTGTGGGTGTCAGTACCACTGTACTGGTGGAGTGAGCTTCTCGTCCACCCATACAAAACCTACACGTTTCATTTACTTTGTGTAACATAAACCCTCTTTCGATTGTCTTTCTATTCTTGTCTTAGGATCAGTTTAGGACCGGCGCCTTAGCGCAACTTGTGTATCAGAACCATCCCGTGCTTGCAATGTCAACGTTAACTCATACTTTGTCGCTAGACCACTTCTCGTGCCAACAACGTTAACCTATCAAGTCATGTTTGCCTTACGGCCATAATCGGAGACGCAGCTACACGAAAGACTCCATTTCCTTGTCTCTAGACCTTTCTCGTACTTGCATTGTCAATGCACCGACTTATACTTATCTTCCGTGCCAAACTCTGGGACGTAACGACTTGGTCGTGCCATACTCGATTCGTGCTTCAATATCACCGAGGCAGTACCTCCTCGCTTAGTCTCGCATACACTTGTGTTGTGACAACGCGACCGTGCCTCATAACTCAACGTAACTCCACACAACATGCCCTACGGCCCTTTTTGACTTAACTCTCAACTTAAAAGTCGACGCCACATCTCGTGCCGAAGCACGTCGCCTTTGCTGTAGCTAAATCTTAGGCTCCGACATTGTGTCTTTTTAACTCATACATATTCAACTCAATCCAAAGGCACGCACACGGATTGCCGCCCGTGCCGACACAAAACTTACCATATTAGTTGAAAACAACAATTATTATTAAGTGTTTGTTATGGGATTGGCCTAACCAGCCGCCTTGGACGTAGCCTGGTACTCGGGATCCTTGCACCGCAGGTTGCGATCCCCGATGCAAGTCCCCGACATACCGATCGCCTAACCAGCGTTGCCTATTACCCAGCTCGGCTACAACTTGTTTCTTCCTAGGCCGAGACGGTCCCGTGGCCCCGGAATTCCGCTCGAAGAAACCACCCCTTATCGACAAGTGTCCAAGTTCATAAGGGTTACATGGAGTGTTTTAGGATACAGTTTGGGCTTGTTATGTGATCAATTTATTTACTTGGTTGTTTTAACTCTTTCCCTTTTTCATACTTCCTTTGCAGAGCCCCTAACCAGGGTTGCCTCGGCGACTAACCATCGCTTAGACTTAACGTTCTTTGAACTCAGGGAACGGCTACTGCATAGCCTTCCAACTTAACTTGAACATAACATGTTTCCTTGAGTGTCGACCGACCGTGGATAACTTTCCACTGAACCAACCGTGGCTCGTGTCTCTAAACCGACTCGTGTTCTATGCAACGTTATCGCCCAAGTCATACTTCATATGACGGGCCTTGGAATCGTGGGACTGTTTAACTTGACAACCGCAGAATGAGCGGGACAGCACGTAGAATAACTTAGGTCGACCGGCATAACTTTGCCTAACTCACACAAGCCTACAACTTAACCCAAGGGACGAGCAAAGGCTATGCCAAGCCTTGCGGGACCGAACCGTACATGCTTTAGCAAGCATTTGTGCGGGCGACGCCTATGACTTAGGCTAACTCTCAACTTTTGCACCGAAGACCAACTTTCCTTCTCCCAAGCCACGGGACGAAGGACCGAGTGTCATTTTCAAAGCACGCCGTGCACCAACTCTAAGCCGACCGTGGGACGTTTTCCATGTTCTAACTCATTTTGACCCGTCGGGATTATTCCCTTAGCTATGTGGATGCGTAGCTTTTATTATCAAGCCTAACTTGTGCAAGTTGAAAACACGATTTATTATGTGAAGGCAAAGAAGAGGAGAGTTCACCGAAACTACCCCACCTGAGCGATGTCTCCGAGCAAGCCGTTGCAAGGCTAAGGCCGAACGCCGTCGGCGTTTCGATTCCTCCGATTGACTTTGCGGGACGGGGCACTACAGCACCAGTATCAGAGAGAGTCTACAGAATGGCACCTTCAGAGTTGGAGATTTTATATAAGATGATTGAAGAACTCAGGACCAAGGGATTCATTCGTGCAAGTGGATCGCCTTGGGGAGCCCCGATGCTTCTTGTGAAAAAGAAGGATGGTACGTCCAGGTTATGCGTAGATTATCGTACCTTGAACTCAGTGACAATCAAGAACAGATACCCTCTCCCGAGGATAGATGACTTGTTTGATCAACTCAAAGGGGCTTCAGTGTTCTCGAAGATAGACTTGTGGTCAGGATACCACCAGATCAGAGTCAGAGAGCAGGATATCTCGAAGACAGCGTTTAGATCGAGGTATGGACATTGGAAGTTCCTTGTTATACCCTTTGGAGCAACTAATGCGCCAGCAGTATTCATGGACCTCATGAATCGTATTTTCATGCCCTACTTAGATCAGTTCGTGATCGTGTTCCTAGATGATATCCTGGTCAACAGCAAGAGCGAAGCAGAGCATGAGCAGCATCTCAGAGTCGTCCTTCAGACGCTTAGGGAGCACCAGTTGTACGCCAAGTTTAGTAAATGCGAGTTCTGGCTCGATCACATTTCGTACTTGGGTCACATCATTACCCGAGGAGGAGTAGAAGTAGATCCCCAGAAGATTGTGGCTATCGAGACTTGGCCAGCACCTAGTTCAGTGGCAGAGGTTCGCAGCTTCCTTGGATTGGCCGGCTACTACCGGCGATTTGTTTCAGATTTTGCAAGGATTTCAGCGCCGATGACCCAGTTGACCCGCAAGGATGTGCAGTTTCTTGGACAGCAGAGTGCCAGGAATCATTCGAGAAGTTGAAGCGAGGTTTGATAATGGCTCCCATTCTCACACTTCCAGATGGGACCGGAGGATTCACAGTTTATTACGACGCTTCAGGCAGAGGATTGGGATGTGTCTTGATGCAGCATGGGAAGGTAATATCTTATGCATCGCGTCAACTTCGTGATCATGAGAAGAATTACCCGACCCACGACTTGGAACTGGCAGCAGTAGTGTTTGCACTTAAGTTATGGAGGCACTACTTGTACGGAGATAGAGTGGAGATATTTACTGATCACAAGAGCCTGAAGTATGTTTTCACCCAGAAGGACCTTAATATGCGGCAGAAAAGATGGCTCGAGCTACTGGTGGACTACGATGTGGACTTGCAGTATCACCCAGGGAAGGCCAACGTTGTAGCAGATGCGTTGAGCCGGAGAGCCAAAGTTTATTTCCTAACGGCACAACCAGAGTTATTGGCAGATTTTCAGAAGATGGGAATTGAAGTGGTTCTCCCTACCAGTATGGCATTGATGGCCAGTCTACAGGTTCAGTCCAGCATAGTTGAGAGGATCCGGACGGCGCAATCTACAGATTCCAAGCTTCAGCGGCTCAGAGCAGAGTGTGAGGCAGGAAGAAGGCCAGAGTTATGTATTCATGAGGATGGTACACTTCGGCACGGCACTCGTCTTTGTGTACCTAGTGGAGATATCAGACAGGAGGTTATGGCAGAAGCTCACAGTTCGCAGTATTCTATTCATCCCGGTGGCACGAAGATGTACCGTGATATCCGTCAGCACTTCTGGTGGAATGGCATGAAGAGGGAGATAGCCCGGTTTGTCTCTCGATGTTTGGTTTGCCAGCAGGTTAAAGCTGAACATCAGAGGCCCGCTGTACTTCTTCAGCCCTTGCCGATTCCAGAATGGAAGTGGGAGCATATGACCATGGATTTTGTGACTGGATTGCCTAGATCCCCAGCCGGTCGAGATGCTATTTGGGTTATAGTTGACCGGCTCACGAAGGTGGCTCATTTTCTACCATTCAGAGTTGGGCAGTCAACGGCTCAGTTGGCAGAGATGTACCTCAGGCAGATTGTCAGGCTTCACGGTATGCCAGTCAGTATCACCTCGGACCGAGATTCAAGGTTCACGTCACACTTTTGGCGTAGCCTGCAAGAGAGTTTGGGAACTCGTCTCCAGTTCAGTTCGGCATATCATCCGCAGACAGATGGCCAGTCAGAGCGCACAATCCAGACTCTTGAAGACATGCAGAGATCTTGTACGCTCGACTTCGGTGGTTCGTGGGAAGATCACCTGCATCTTGTGGAATTCTCGTACAATAATAGTTTCCAGGCCAGTATCCAGATGGCACCATTCGAAGCTCTGTACGGTAGGAAGTGTAGAACCCCGCTAGCATGGGATGATGTTGGAGAGAGACAGATGCTCGGTCCAGAAATGATTGCCCAGACAGTTGAAGTGGTCAGAAGGATCAGAGATCGTCTTCGAGTTGCCCAAGATCGCCAGCGGCATTGGGCCGATGCTCATCGGCGACCCCTAGAGTTTGCTATCGGCGACCATGTATTCCTCAGGATCTCGCCTAACCGCGGCGTCATTCGCTTTGGCGTGCGGGGAAAGCTTAGTCCTAGGTATATAGGGCCGTTTGATATCCTGGAGCGAGTAGGAGATGTATCCTATCGTCTTGCTCTTCCGCCGTCGCTAAGTGAGGTGCATGATGTATTCCATGTGTCCCAATTACGACGGTATATCCCGAACCCGAGCCATATCCTAGACCATTCGGAATTGGTTGTTGGTACCAACCTTTCGTATGAGGAGAGGCCCGTGTCTATATTGGACCGGAGAGAGAAGATACTCAAGAACAAGACTATTAGTTTAGTCCGTGTTGCTTGGGGTCATCACTCTCTAGGTGAGTCAACGTGGGAGCGTGAGGACGACATCCGATCGCGATATCCCTACCTGTTTGATTCATAAGGTATAATGTCTTCCTTATGCCTTATGCCTTCCGTCCTTGCTTGCATGCATGATTGTTTGATTGACTGCTTAGTATAGCTTGTATGTGAATAGTATAACTTGTCCTTGTCTCTCTAGCTCCTTGATTAAATTCCGAGGACGGAATTCTTTTAAGGTGGGTAGAGTTGTAACACCCATATTCTGAATACGTATTTTGTCAAGCTTGCATGTATTTCAGACCTGTATTTATTTTTTCGGATTTTGGCATGTACTTGTAATTGGCTTGACTTGCAGATTTTGGTTCTCGTAATCGGGTTTTACCTGGCTTGGTTTATTTTGTGGAGGAAAATTGGTTTGGTTTGGTTTGGTTTGGTTTAACATACATTGGAGCACTTTAACCAACACTCCACCCTCAACACAACACACCCACCTCCATTAAATCCCACCTAACTTTTCTCTTTCCTCTTTATTTTTCATTTACTTCTCCATCTCCTTCTTCTTCCTTCCTCTACACAACTCACCAACACCCATAGGCAAGTGCACCTTGCCACCACATGAGAACCACATTTTATTTGTTCATTAGCTAGATTAGGCCATGGTGATCAACATTAGAACTTGACATTTTATGATTTGGAGTCTCCATTGTTCTAGATCTAGGTTTTAACTATTTTCGGATTTATACAGTTTTGATCTATTTTGGTTGGATTTTTGTGGGTTTTGATGCTTCCATGTGGAAGAGAATTCAATTTTACTCAAGTTAGAACTTTGAAAATCTAGATTTGGCTTTGATTTGACAAAGATATGAAAATTTGAATTCTTGGTGTTCTTGGTGTTCTTCTCGGCCTGGAGTAGCAGCCTGCAGCCTGCGCTCTTTAGCGCAGTGCTGGACTGCGCAGCCCCTCTCGGCCTGCGCTCTTTAGCGCAGTGCCGACCGCGCAGCTTGCCCTATGGTGAACTATGCTCAGCCCCATGCGCCAACCATTCCTGCGCACTTCACCCTGCACAGTTTACTTCTGTGCAGTCGGCTCATGCGCAATCCGCTCCTGCGCAGTCGGCTCATGCGCAATCCGCCCCTGCGCAGTTCACTTCTGTGCAGTCGGCTCATGCGCAATCCACCCCTGCGCAGTTCACTCCTGCGCAGTCTGTTCATGCGCAATCTGACCCATGCGCCATCTGCCCCTGCGCCCTGTGCCCCTACGCACTTGGCACCCTGCGCAGCTGACACCTGCACAATCTAACCCCCTGACCCCTTGCGCAATCTATTGGCTCTTGGAGTTTTGGTTTTATTTCTTTAAGCTTGGCTCTTCTATAGCCCTGTATATTAATATTTTATTAGATATTTTATGCCCATTTTATATCCTTAGGCCTTTTGTCATGAACTTGATTTTACTCAATATGTTTGGAATGACTATTGTACATGGCATGGTATGACAAAAGAACTAGCATAACACGACAGTGACCCGTAGTGGTGCACTCCTGACATGACCAACCTGACATGATAGTGGCCCGTCGTGGTACACTCCTGACAAGTACCCTGACATGATTTACCTTGATAACTTGATAGTGGCCCGTGGCGGCGCACTCCTGACTTGACTTGACTTGTAACTTGTAACTTGACTTGACTTGATGCTGTTGCGACAGCTAACTTGACTCGTATAATCAACTTGACACCGTGGGTGTTCCTGCTTGCTTGCTTGTGCAATCCACTTGTCTTATCTTGCATCATGTCTAGGACGTGACTCCCTGGTTCCCACGGTCAGGGATTCATACTGAATATGGATTAGACTAATGACTAGATCAAACTATAGTTCATGGAGAATTTCCAGTCACAGGCAATCTCGTTATCTGGGCGCTCTTAATTGGACTTGTAGCTTGCCGACGAGTAGAGCACATTTCCAGCACACTGTCATGTGTTGCACCCTCTAAGTCACCTAAGGGTATATCGTCTCCGGGGCGATGTACCCAACTATACTCTCAACCCGCGGAAGGATAACTGGATGGTCTGCAGGGCTTGGGACTGGGAAATTCTCACTTGCAACTTATTAGTAATTAGGCTTGTGACAACCCTAGTTAGTTAAAGTAGTAAGCCGTAGTAATTGCTTGGCCGCTTGTGAATGGACGATGTCTAGCCCTGTCTAAGTCTTGTCTAGTCTCTGTACCCTGGAACTCTTGTACATGATTGTTTTACTTGCTTTAACAATAATTGGGTAGGGACAAGGAGATATTCAGGCGAAGGGTTACAACCCCGGTCCTTGTTTGGTTTACGGGTTGTAACCTGGCTCCCAGAATGGTTCCACGTCCCTAGTCGTTTATTGTCCTGACGTGCTCTTTATTACTTGTACTTTTATTTCATTTTTATGTTCTGATATGCTGGCTTTTGTTCTTATTTCGTGGCCTTCCTTGTGGCACTTGCTCTTTCTGGGGTTTGACCCAGCTGGTTTTGTGTGGCCAGATTTCGGAGCAGCACCCGGGGATCTACCGAACCTCCAGCCCGATGGTGGCGACTAGAAGGAACCCGGGCTACGAGTGGGTTTTCTATTTTGTTTCGCTCACTCTATTGTAAATTTATTCTTTTGAGGCGTTTAGCCGACGAGCACCTGTTAGCTCGATGCACTTTTACTTACTGTCTGCCTACGGGCTGTAAACATGATTAACAAATCCTAGGGTTGATCATGTATGACTTAACTCTTGCTAGTCCTAGCATTTTGTACGACTAGCTTCATGATCAGCTGATATGTAATATTTGGGACGCCTTTTATTGTATATTTGGTGGTCAAACATCTTGTAATTATATTATTTGCTTGAGATTGAGACAGTAGGCTTGACCTTAAGAGACTGTTGGCTTGTAGTAAACCCTCATATCTAGACAGCCGTGACCTTATAGTTGAGATGTATTCTATTTCAATATACGTAGCTGGCTATGTACGCCCCCGCTCTCCAGTATTCTGGTTCTGGGGCGTGACATGGATTTTCAGGATGATATTTCATATCTTGTTGTCTTTATCTTTCGGTATCATCTATACTTCTTAGAGCTTATGATTGAGTATATAATATTGTCGTTGCTTGTCTTCCATTTGGAGTTGACCGTTCTCGACAGGTTTTGATATTATAATTGTTGTTAGATAGTAGACCTAGACAGCGTTCTACGTCGTTTCTGTGGCGTAGGCTGGGACGCTGTCATGTACTCATGCCATTACTTCGGGTGCGGGTCGTGACAACCAACTAGCAATTGGTAACCCTAAAAATTAGCTCCTGGAAATCAGGGGGCAGAGTTCGGCCCAAACTCTGTGTGGGGGCAGAGTTCGGCCTGAACTCTGCCTCCTAGGTGGCAAAATCGCCTTTGGGCTTTGTTTGGCTTTGTGGAGCTTGAGCTTCTTTGATGTAGTTTTAGGGATAAGTGTTCTAAGCCAAAAGTACTCAGTGTTAAGTCAGCTTACATCATTCTAGACTCAATAAAGGTAAAATGATACAGACTCAGACTATGAGTACGCTGCAGGAGATTTGACGACGTCCATCTTGTAACGAGTTCTGACTTGATGTGTCATATTGAATCATGACAAGTATCATACTGTTAAGTTATCAATATTTGGTTGACTGCGATCCAGTTTGGGTCAACAGACTACAACAGTAGGTAACACACAATAGAAGGATAATAGATTAATAAATAAAGATAAACATCTAGCTACAATATACCTGAATATCCGACGTTCCAATCATCAGCTCCAGCAAGTCACCATATCAACCAACTCTGCAATCTGACAGGGAACCAGGTCCTCAGAGGGACGTAACAAAATATAAAATACATGCCCTAAAGTAAATATTGTATAAACATAAAGGTGAACTAACCATCTATGTGAAAATGCTCTAGCGAGGATGATCGGTTCTGCGAAACCGGGGTGTGACATACATCATCACAACAGTGACCGACGTAGAGGAAGGAACCTTATAGCATGTGCCATAACGGTGACTGGTCATGGATACGGGAGCTGTTGGCCCATTGGTCATATGGTCAACCTGATTTTAATAATTGATCAAACTCTGTCTGGATATACAAAGCTAGTTGGGACATCTCGGATTCTTGGACATAAGCAAGATTGGCTATCCACTCCGTTCAAGACTGAAGATCTGTTTGCCTACTCGAGTCTGTATTTTCTATGCAATGTAATTTTCATTTTATTTGAGTCTAGGAATATGTTGTACACCGAGTCGTACTGGCAAATAGGCTATCCCTAAATAATTCAAAATGTTTTTAAAAATGACCTATCAAAAAGGTTTTCAAAAAGGTTTTCAAAAATCACCTAAACCTATTTTTAAAACCCTAACCTAACCCTGACAGAACTCGGCCAGAGTTCGGCCAGAGTTCGGCCAGAGTTCGATTGGTGGCCGTTGTGATTTTGAATCTCTGGAACTTGGTCCTCCTGCAGTTGCGGATTTGACCGAGATTTGCTCAAAGAGTTCTGCCCGAATTCTGCCCGAATTCTGACAGAAGTCTGCCTTTGGAACTCCTATAAATAGAGAAGGATTTCGATCATTTGAACTCACTCATTCACTTTTAATCTTCTCTTTATCTAAAGCTTTCAGTCTTCCAAAGAGTTTTCTAGAGCTTTCAATTTCAGATCCCAAGCCAGTTACAATCCTCTAGTTAATTTGCCAGTGCGGTACGGTCTAGAAGTTTCTGAGAGATTGTAATCAGAAGGCTTGATTGAAGAATACCTCTTCATATTTGAAGTTGGACGAGTTCTTCGTATCAAAGCTCGCGTTGTAGAAGTTGTAAGGACTTCGTAAGAAAACTTGCGGTTTTTCCAATAGTGGATTCAACTGGTAGCAAGAGTTCTACCGACTGGATTAGTCCTCAACAGAGGGATACCAGTATACATCGCTGTCTTTGCGTTTGCTCTCTTAACTCTGTCTTTACATTATTTTAGTTGTGATTAATATTCTGTGATTGTGCTGCTAACTTTTTTAATTAGCATTATTCCGCTGCCAACTCTATTCACCCCCCCTCTAGAGTATTACGCTTTACTATTTCGTTCCTACAGGAGCATCGTATCATGCCACTCCACGTAAGATGATCTTTATGTCATATCGAGACAGTAGGTTTGGACATGTCAAGATGAAAAATAAGAGGACTGCTGCAGTTGTCAGCATCGGTGATGTGAACTTGACAACGGAGCTTGGCAATTCTCAAGGGTGTGCGACATGTACCGAGTTTCTGCTATAACTTGGTTTTGGTATACAGGCTAGTGGATGATGGCTGTCGTAGTCTGTTTGGGAACAAAGATTGGATGCTTACGAAGGGTTTCCAATAACTGGCTCGAGCAGATATATGTTGTGGCATGTACATGCTCAAGTTGTTGAGATGTACAGGAAGATCATATACATCGGATGGAGGCTCGAGGGATATTCGACATGAGTTTGTGGATCATTGGTGTTACGACCCGCACCCAGTGCAAGGGCACGAGAAGTGACGAACGCCCAGCCTACGCCGCAGTGTCGGCGGTAGAACGCTGTCCTGAGTCACAGTATCTAACACAATCTAAAATAAACTCCGAATGGAGAGTAGAATAATAAGTAACTCAATCACAATACTAAGATGGAATAGAAGAATGAATCTCAAGAGAGTCACAGATAAAAAGTCTAGGTGTAAACCACCCAAATAAATCTCAAGTACAACTCATAAAGTCTCAAACAGAAATACAAGTAAAGTACTAAGTCTCAGCTAGACTATAGGCAAGTCCTCAGCGACTATGGGATCCTCCTGAGGGTCCACGTCGCCAGTGTCATCTAAGCCAATGCCATAATAAGTAGGGCAGTACTCCTCATCAATACCTGTAAAATTTTCAACATGCCCAGTCAGTACGGAACGAGCACATATCTCTCACAATAGTTCATAGCAGGAACGGACATATAAAGCAAGCTATAGAAAACTATACATGAATCGCTGTAAAGGAATCAACAAGAGAGAGAGAGAGACTATAAAAATGAGATATAATATGATAATAGAGAAATATAACATTCTACATGAATCAGAGCATGAATTGGTTATGTAAACGGTCTGGGTTGCACATGGATACCTACTGGGGATAATGATCACATAACCAACTACACTCTCCCTGCCCCCAATCAATATACAAGGATCAATGCATGTTATGTTATTGCACATGGATAACAACTACTGTATACATGGAGCTCATATGGTCATGAGTGTACATGAATAACATATGAGTGCACATGGATAAATATGAATACATAGAGTACATGATGGCCATAATAAAGTACATGAACATGATATACTCGATGTATCCGAGGGGATAACATCGTATAAAAAGATACAGAGGGTACTAATCTGTGTGAACATCGTGTCAGCATCAAGTATACTAGTCTATAACAAGAGAACATATCCAAAGAAGTATGAAAAGATCAGAGAATGTACTCGCCTGGCAAATCGAACTGCTGATGATGAGGTGTAACTAAACTTGGGCAATGTAAACATATTTAAAATACACACATGTCACAACCAAGTCTGCAATATCAAGAGAAATAGCTACAATGCAAGACTACATGCTTCTAGGTCCATTTTGGTCAAAGTCAACCTTCAGTCAACTCTGGTCAAACCTGGTCAACGCTAGTCAAACCTGGTCAAACCTGGGTCAACTAGTCCGTCTACTAATTTCTAGGTCATACACAAAATTCTAGGTCATTTGGAGTTCATTTGAGTTGAATTGGATCAAGTTTGACTCAAAGTTGACTTTTGTCAATTTGGTAAACTTGTCGGCCAATTCGACTAAACTAAGCTCGAAATGACAAACCAAATATGTCCTAGGGCTCCTATAGTCATATACACAACTACAATCTAATCTAAGAGAATTAACTAGCATAAATATATATATATATATATATATATATATATATATATATATATATATATATATATATATATATATATATATATATATATATATATATATATATATACATATAGGTATATACACACATGTGTATATACAGTACAAACAAAACCCAAATCTAACAAAAAGTGGTGTGTGCGTGTGTATGTACTGGTGCTTACTCAAAATAGGGTAAAATCTGAGGTTAAAAACAGTAAAACGCAACCATGGAATTACTCAAAATAATATACTATTTATATACATATATAAAAAGTAAGAAACTATATATATATATATATATATATATATATATATATATATATATATATATATATATATATATATATATATACACAAACGTTTAAATGGAAGATACGCAATGATGCGAGATAAATAAAGAGTCTAAAATCTGGAAATATATCTCCCTCGACCCATTCGCGATATATATATATTAGGAATGGGTTTCAACGGAATTATATATATATAGTTAAATATATGCATAAAGCTATATAGAAACACATATATTCACAAATGATGGAAAAAAAGCCAAAGGTTGGTTTCCACGAATCTGAAATCTCATATAAGTCCTGTAAACTCAGATTTAGAAGCTAAGAAGCTGAAAAAATCAGAATATCATACTAATTCAAAAATCGAAAACTAAAGAAAAACAACCCAATTCACACAACGGCCCAAAATCCAAAATACACCAAACGAACCCGCAAAACTTGGCATACACGTTGACCTCGACCCACGTGATGTGTTCGTATACTCTCGGGTTCGAAATCGTGTCCGTGTCATGTCCACAGAACGCGTATCGGAATTTCCCGATACCGCGTGGTACGCGTGCGTTCTCGCTCGTTTGAGCGCCGCACATGCAATGAAATGCCACGTGCTTGTGCACATAGCTAGGGGGGTCCTAGGGTAGGTCTAGGACATGATGACACGGCGACACGATACGCCAAAGCGGCGCACGCTGCCCCCGCACCCGCGCGGCCTGCTGTGCGCGCGCGCGCCAGCGCGCCCTCGTGCGCGTGGTGCCGACCTTGCTGCTCCCTCGTCGGGCCACGCCGTGACTTGGGTTTCGTCCTACGGGTCATATAGGTCTAGTTCAACATGTTCCGGGTCCTGGAACGGGTCTTCGCTGCGTCGTGTGCGGGCACGAAGTCCGTCTCCGCGACAAAAACGACAGGCTGAATTCACAGTGGCTGAGCGGTGCACGCACGATATCTCCGCGCTCGCTCAACGAACAGTCGTGAAATTTTACGAGCATGAGGAAAGAGGTTGCCCCCACGTGCTCATAAATTTTCACGCAAAAATACGCTTTGTTCATCGCGCAATCACACGCGGACAGCAGGGCACGCACGGCCTCGTGCACGGGATCCGTGCACGTGCGTCCGTTGTCCGAAACGCCGCTGAAACGATGTCAAACCCAAAACCTTCTTCATGAAAGTTTATCAAAATCATATTATCTAAATATCCATGAAGACAGAACTGAAAAACAACAACTTTCTATCCTAAGCGGCATTTCGTCGAACACGTGCCGTAAGGGACCGACACGGGCTCGATACCTCCATCAAACGGAGTCGAAATCCCACCAAATTTCATGGGCAAGGATAGGGCACCTATATGGATGTAAAAATGAATAAAAAACCAGATTTGCAATGGTAGATTAGGATTTACCTATTGAGTGTCAAAACTCAATGATCGGGGCTCCTCGGTTGTCGTGTCGACCGATTTTCCTCCAGCAAAACCCTCCGTATCCACTCCAGAAATGCTCCAGCAGATCCTCCTCTCCTCGATGAGTGCAACGGAGTTTGTTTGGAAAAAAACAGACTCCGGATGAAGAAAATAGGTGTTTTGGAGAGATGGATCTTTTAGGGTTTCTTGGTGGAGGCTCACAATTTTCACAAATAATGAAAAGAGGAGGGGGTGCTGCTGTGTTGGGCGGCCAAGGGGGTGTCTAGGGGTTAGGGTTTCACTTGGGCCATCTCCTACTCAATTACAAATGGGTCCAAGTCAAAAAGCTCAAAGGCCTACATGCAAAAAGGCTAAATAAATAAATAAAAGCCTTAAAAATAATCTAATGCACAAAATAAATTCTAAAAATGAAAATAACAATTCTAATGCATGGTTAGGCCCCTATACAAGTCCACTAAGTTTAAACCAGTTGCTAGCACAAACAAGAGTCAACATATTCAGGAAATCACATAAAGGTCAAAATGGCTAAAATGACTGAAATACCCTTCTATGAAAAAGTGGATGCTACAAATCTACCCTCCTTAAAATAATTTCGTCCTCGAAATTAAAGACAAAATGCATGATTAAGAAAGAACAAAAATTATACCTCAAGACTGAAAAAGATAGGGGTAACGTTCGCGCATCTCATCCTCTCTCTCCCAGGTGGACTCTCCTGGAGAGTGATGCTTCCAAGCTACGCGAACTAAGGGTATCGACTGGTTCCGTAATACCTTCTTCCGTTGGTCCAGAATCTCAACAGACTGCTCTGGATAACTGAGAGTAGGTCCCACCTCAATCTCAGAATGGTCCAGTACATGGCTAGGATCTGCCACATACCGTTTCAACTGCGATACGTGAAATACATTGTGGACTCCCGCTAAGGAAGAAGGTAAGTCCAGTCTGTATGACACGTCATCGACCCTTCCGCTGATAACTAAAGGTCCGACATAGCATGGGCTAAGCTTCCCTCCTCCACCGAATCGAATAGTGCCTCGAGTCGGTGAAATCCTCAAGAATACCATATCTCCAACCTAGCACAAGCATGGTCTCAATTAACTAAAACAATCACACAATCAATAAAACACAAACAAACAAGATTCTAATCCTAAGTCTAAGCTATACCTCGAACTGCAAAGGTCTCCGGTGGCTGTCGGCCCAATGCCGCTGTCTGTCCTTCGCCACGCGAAGTCGATCCCTGATGAGCTTTACCTTCTCAGCTGCGTCCACAACCATCTCAGGTCCCAGTAAAGCTCGCTCCCAACATCATCCCAAGACAAGGGAGTACGACACGTACGCCCGTACAACGCCTCGAATGGTGACATACCAATGCTGGCCTGGTAACTGTTGTTGTATGCAAACTCTACCCAGTGCAGGTGATCCTCCCATGATCCTCCAAAATCTAGAACACAAGTCCGTAGCATGTCCTCGAGAGTCTGAATAGTCCTCTCCGACTGTCCATCCGTCTGAGGGTGGTATGCAGTACTGAATTTGAGCTGAGTGCCCAAACTAGTCTGCAAACTCCGCCAGAAATAGAAAGTAAAGCGACTATCTCGATCCGAGACAATGCTCATCGGAACTCCATGTATCCTGACAATCTGCCGCATATACAACTCCTCTAGCTTCTCCATAGACGTCCCCACTTTGAATGGCAAAAAGTGGGCCGATTTGGTCAACCTGTCCACGATGACCCAAATCGCGTCTTTCCCTCCTGATGAACGCGGCAATCCCGAAACAAAATCCATCGTGATGTGCTCCCACTCACACTTCCACTCCTGATGGCTGTCGTAGTCTGTTTGGGAACAAAGATTGGATGCTTACGAAGGGTTCCCAATAACTGGCTCGAGCAGATATATGTTGTGGCATGTACATGCTCAAGTCGTTGAGATGTACATGAAGATCATATACATCGGATGGAGGCTCGAGGGATATTCGACATGAGTTTGTGGATCATTGGAAACTTATATTGGGAGCTCTTCGAGATGGTTTGAAGGATACAAAGGATTCGGTTCGTCGAGACAAAACAACGAATGGTGATGAGTCAAGGATTAAGGGTCAATATATCGTTCCCATGACAGTTGATCGGTCTTTAGGTGGAGGGTTGTTCTATGGATCCGAATTTGGTGTTGGTGGTTTGCCAAAGGTTCAAGGAGCAACATCAGCAGTTCAAAACCATAGAGGAGATCAAGGTGTGCAACAAACTCAATTCGAGACAAGCGCATCTCCATTCAAACAATTTCGAAAAAGTTGTAGGTCATCTACGTGTACACAGTGCATGATGTTTTACTTAAGGATACATGTGTACAGAGGAGCTTCAATATCGAATACGAAGGTAGACAGGTTTAGGAGTTCGAATCTCATAAGGACCGCACCGTCCGCTTGGTTGGGCCAACCAAGGGTGAAGAAGTTCGACGAAATGGTAGCATGTTCAGGTGGAAGACGGAAGTCAGGGACAAGTAGCTGAGACTTACGGTGAGACTGATTGCCAGGGACTTTGGTTTTGACCGTGTTATTGATGTCGGTGGAAGACCAGTGGTGTAAGAGGTGCTACGTATGACAATTATCATCGACGTGATGGTTGAGGACCTGGAGATGACGGAAGGTGTAAAATAGCTCAGAGGATCAGAGATCAGTGGCATGAGGGAGCAGGTATTATGTTGTGGGGCGACAGGCATAGAGTTGAGTTGAGGAGCCATGGGGTCAGCACCCTCTTATACGAGTGGAGAATTAGGTTGTTAGAGTCCAGTCTGGATTCGGTAACAACATATTTGTGGAGTCTAAATCTGGTTAAATATTTGATTTGATTAGATTTTGACATTTATAATTGGTGTTGGACTATTTTAGGTGTAATATGATTCTTATTTTAGGGTTTCCTATTTAGAAAATCCTATTATGATCTAAAATAGGCTTTTGGTGGACTATTTAGGTGTAATAGGATTCCTATTTTAGAGTTTCCTATTTAGAAAATCCTATTATGACCTAAAATAGGGTTTCACATCCTATATAATGGGTTGATGGTGGAGGCACAAAGCATATCACAAATTTGAGATTCAATCGGGGTACTTGTCCATAGGAGATCTAAGAGAAAGTTTGCACTTCACTCTTAGGACTTCGTCATACAAGACATAAGAAAAAAGGATATCTGATCGAGAAGTCATTAACTTCGGTTAGGGAGATTGTTACGAGCTGGTGAGTGATTTCATTGTAATCTCTGTCGTTTCTTCTTGAGTGTGGTGAGAAGGTTGAACTTATTAGGGCAAATGGTTCAACATTTATTTGTTGTAAATCTTGTAATTTCTTTTGAGTTATATATATTGAGATTTTTCCAGTGACGTAGTCACCTCCATATACTTGTCTTTATCTGCGCTTAGTGATCGTTAGACGAGGGTTGATTATTTCAGGTGGATTGGCCTAAGTTTTCGCTGCGATAACGTCTCAGACACGATATAAGAGCGCTTGTAGGACGTGTTCAATTTGCAACATATTTTTGTCCATATAATAAGAGAAATTATAACATAATCATCAACCTCACCAACTTCCATAAACCTAACACGCTCTCATATGGGCCGACCCTCGCCCAGGGTAGCCAGGGCGACCGCCAGGGCCCACGGATCCGAAGGATCCCAAAAAAATCAGTTTAAATATAAATATATTAATATTTTTGTATTTATAATAAATCTAGTATGTTTCATGAGCTCCATTAAAAACAAAACAATTATGATGTAGTGGTTACCATGTTAGTTTTTCATATATGAAGTCCTAAGTTCAATTTTGATGATGATGATTTTTTTTTTTAATTTATTTTTGTTTTATTTATTTTTTATATTATATATAGAAGATTTATTTTGAACGTTGGTGTCGGCCCCATAAGTTCAGGCCGAAAAACCTAATAATTGGGAGACCACAAATTGGACGTTTGGTTTATTTGAGACAAAATTCTTTTTTTCCGGATATAACTTACTATAACTTTATTTATTTATTTTTGGTGAAAATTTCAAAAAGAATATTTTATTGCCTGCAATCACAAGCTGGCTCAGAATCTTCCGCACAGAAGATGTAAGAAAACATGACAATATTGATGGACCTTGTAATGACAGTATCGGAAACACATAAAAAAAAAAAAAAAAAACTAGTAACGTTGCTGGTTGATCGGGTCTTAAAACTAAAAAAAAAAAAAAACCACCGTTTATGTTGTTTATACGTAATAGTTAATATGTCGAAACACTGCCCAAATCCTTTCTTTCTTTCTTTTTTTAATTGAAGATTCGCATAAATGCAGTCTTGGAGTGATGAGTTGTCAGAGCACGGGATGGGGATGGGAGAGAGAACAGCAAAAGAAAACCGTCAAAGCCATTTACCGGGTGAGGGAACCAACAGAAAAAAAGAGAGAAACAACAAAGAAAACCGTCAAAGCCAACCATACCAATGAAAAAGAGGCGGGGGGCATATTCCTTTCTGTGCAAGCAAACGAGAAAAATAATATGCTTCTCCACCACTCTATAACCCCATCATCACAACCACCACCGAAGAAGAAAAAGAAGAAAAAGAAGAGAAGGAGAAGAAGGGATGATGGGGATGTGGGTCCCGCCTGTGTTCCTTGCGACGGCTGTGACGATGTGGGCGGTCTGCCGCGCCGGTCCGATGGCGGCGACGATGACGACCGCGGAGGGGCCGTTCGATCCGGTGACGGTTCCCCTGGGGGACGCGGGGTTCAGGGGGAACGCGGTGGACCTGCCGGACACCGACCCGAGGGTCAGGAGGAGGGTGACCGGACTCGAGCCGGAGCAGATCACGGTGTCCTTGTCCGCCACCCCCGACTCCGTGTGGATTTCTTGGCTCACTGGTACGTATATTAATATTCTCTTCCTCCTTACTTAGTTACTTAATGAATGAATAGATGGATGAAGAAATTTTATGTTTAGGCCCTTAATAATTAGAGTTATAGTTCTTGTTAAGTAGTACCATTAGTATTAGCAGTAATTAATTATTACGTTTTTTGCACGGAACTACGACACGATGTACCAAAGACATGACCACAGGAGCACATAGTGGTATATCTAGTGTATTTTGGAGTGCCTATGGTACACGACATATACAGAACACCAATTTTATGACTACTATTTTATTTTTATTGAGCTGAATTTTGTGCGTAAATGACCTTGCAGAGGATATTTTCGCTAATCCCTTTTTGTACTGAGGTACGGATACGACACAATACAGACACGGAACCATCTTTTTGGTATGTACTAGAGTATTTTGGAGTATTTGTATCATGTTCAATATGGATCAGACACTACATCTGTTTTTGGAGTTTACCTCATAGTTATCACGTTCCCATTACCCATGAACTTATTTCTGGTTCCTGTGATTGGAAAAATGGCAGCGACCCTGGTCTGGAACAGTAAAAATGACGATCCAGATCTTAAAATAGAAGTTCAATGAAAATATGGAAGACAATAAAATCAACTGAATGTCAAAATGAAGAGTATACATTTCGTTTTTGGTAGGATTCACTATGAATTCTTGTTCACCTGACAAAAATATATACGCAACACAAACAATCTATTGTTAAGCAAACGACAGCCCCAAATTAGCACATCTCTTAAGTTTACCTCCCCAGTACCATTGGTTTATCATCTTCTATACACAATCTCATATAACTGGATTTTGAAGGCTTATAAAAAATTCCTTGCTATCTATTTTTATTGGGGAACTTCTTGTAAATACTACTGAAATGGAAATTATGTGAAGTTTTACTTTTTCCTTTTTGATGTGATAAAGTATCGTTTGCTTTAGTTTGGAAGTTTAATATGGAAGTTTAATAAACTTTTATGGGCTTTTCTGTTTTTATTCTCATGATTATTTCTTGGTAAAAATAAAACTAATGAGGCTTAATTCTCAACTGCCTATGTTGACCACTCGCTCCATTTCGGGTTCTATATGTTGGGAAAGAATCGCAGAAACCTTTCCCCAAACCAGAAAGCTTGCGAGAGAACCAAGTAATACAACGCACAAACCAAACGCCAAACCACAGAGAAATAATCCCATGCAGACACAAAAATTTTTGACGTGGAAAACCCTTGCAGAAAAAAACCACGGGATGATCGGAGTCCAATGCGGAAGAACCTCCACTAATGGAATAAAGAGATTACACCCTCTACAAGCTCCTCCCCAATCCAAATAATAACTACTGGAACAGAAAATAGATTACACCACGAAGAAAGGAGACAATAAAAAATTATCCAACTTGATCCTCTTCTCCGAAACGGCCTCCAATCTCCCTTTCTCCTTCCCAAAGTTGCACAAGCATTCTTGTCTCCTTTTATCTGTTATTGCTATTGTGTCACTCCTGAATTAGGGTTAGAAAAACCTAATATATAACCCCTAATCCCCTAGCTAAACCTGGGCTGTAGGATACGATGCAACGGTGTATAAAACACACTTCAGCCCGCAAGACAGAACTCTGACCGAATTCTCCTCGAATCGATGTTTGCGAGCAATTGCAAACAGCAGCAAACAGAAGCTCTTTGGAACCCCTGGACCGCGTTCAGTCTGAACTCGGATTTCCCCTGGACAACTTCTCTTTTGGCTTTCGAGCTTCTTCGACCTCCCGAATGACCCTTGTCGCCTCCTCGAGCTTCTCTGACACACAGATGATGCTCGTCGCACTCCAAGGTTGTTCTCCACATAGGTTGGGAACCCCATCTACTCTAACAAATCTTTTCTTTCACAACTATGTGGAGGGGGTCGTTATCCCGACGATCCGCCTGTAGTACTTGAACTTTTTCCTTGGAAGAACCTTTGTGAACATGTCTGCTATGTTGTCATCTGTATGAACATTCTCAAGCGCCGCTTCCTTCTTTTCAATTACATCCTGTATCTAATAATACCGAGTATCAATGTGTTTGGACCGGCTATGAAATGTCTGGTTCTTCATAAGGTGAATTGCACTCTGGCTATCACAAAGCAAAGTATAATGTTCTTACTTTAACCCCACTTTCTGCAATAGCTTCTTCATCCACAATAACTCCTTGCAAGCCTCCGTCGCTGCAATATACTATGCCTTTGTCGTCGACAAGGCCACTTCTGCAATCGCAACTGCCACGATACCGATCCACTAGCAAACATCATCACATATCCCGAAGTCGATCGTCTCGTGTCTACATCTCCAGCCGTATCAGCGTCGATATACGCAACCAACTTTGGCTCGTCACCACCAAAAGAAAGTCTCTAATCGGCAATACCATGAAGGTATCATAGGATCCCCTTGACCGCATTTCAATGTACCCTTCTAGGATTGGAAAGATATCTGCTAACTGTGCCAACTGTGTGAGCGATGTCTGGCCTTGTACACACCATAGCATACATAAGACTCCCTACAGCTGAAGTATATGCTATGTTACCCGGACTCTCCACTTTAAGGAGAAGTACCCGTGTCGACCCTTTAGGACATGGGTATGGATATGGAATCCGTATCCGATCCTCCATGGTGACAATTGGATCCTTCATGGTGACAATCGAAAGACTGGTAGTGAAGTAGATAGTTTATTTTAATGTGGTAGTAATGTAGATAATTTATTTTAATGTGGTAATGGTGTAGATAGTTTATTTTAATATGGTAGACTGGTAGTTAAGTAGTAGGGGAGCTGAAGGGACGGTCCCTTAGGGACTTATTCAACTAGTTGAGTAAAGTTTACTAGTAATTTATAATTACTGGTTGTCTTTTTACGAAATCTTAGTCATATCCCCGTACCCATACCCAAAATTTGGATCCTTTTTAGCCGAGTCTGTGTGTCCTTCAATTATGAGTTTGAAGGACCCGACTCTTGGATATGTACCCGTACCCGACACCCGTACCCGAGTCCAGGTAACATAGAGTATATGAAACCCGTTCCATATCTTCTTTCTCATCCTCGGTAGATGGACACTGCTCCTCAATGAACTTAAGTTAGCTGCAAGGGGGTTACTCACTTTCTTTGATTCGTCCATCCCGAAATGCTGAAGTACCCGGTGAATGTTTTTCTTCAGGGACAAGTATAGGAGCTTGGACACTCTCTCTCTCGGCAGATCTCCATCCCAAGAATAGTCTTAGCTGCATCCAAATCCTTCATGGAGAAGGCCGCACCCAGTTGACGCTTCAACTCCGCTATCATAGTAGCATTCCGACCTACCAGTAGCATAACATCAACATAAAGTAGTAAAATGATGAAATCATCCTCGACAAAGTACCTGGCAAATACATAGTGGTCCGACGTTGTCTGTGTATAACCATGCTCTCCCATAAATGACTCGAACTTTTTGTACCACTGCGGAGCCTGCTCCAGACTATACAAGCTCTTTCTCAAACGACAGACCAAGTGTGACTTGTCCTTTTCACAGAATCTCTCTGGCTGCTCCATGTACAACTCCTCCTGAAAATCATTGTGGAGGAATGCCGTCTTCACGTCCATTTGCTCGACCTCTAAGTTGAAACTAGCTGCCAATGCTAACACACTCGAATGGACGACTGCTTGACGATTGGCGAAAAGATCTTATCGAAATCTATGCCCTTCCGTTGATCGTAGCCTTTAACTACCAGCCTTGTTTTGTATCGAGGACGATTAGCATCATCTGTCTGCTTCAGTCTGAATATCCATCGATTTTTTAAAGCCTTATTATGCTTTGGCAACCGCACCAGCTTATAAGTAGAGTTGGCTTGTAAGGAATCCATCTCCTCTTGCATAGCTTGCATCCACTCCTGCCTATATTTGACGTCTATAGTCTCTGCGAAACTTTCGGGCTCCCAGTCAGTCAGTAGCACATACTTATCTGGTGAGTATCTCGTAGATGGTTGACGCTTTCTGTCGCTCCTCCTCAATGGAACTACTGGTGCTAGCTGTATTTCAACAGCTTCCTCCCTTTCAGGAACTACCTCCCCGGCATGCTCATCCTCCTGAGGGTTATTCTGACCACTATCAGCAGGCTGATAATCAAGATCGGGAGCAACTATATGTACTGGCTCTCTATAGCTAAATCCTCTGCGATATCCTCTGAAAACTGCTCGAAGCGAAATGACTCTAACCCAGACAATTCCTCAGCCTCATAAGGCAACTCAGAATCCTGAGTGTTGGTCATGGTCTGATCCTAGACGAATATTGTGTTCCTGCTTCTGTAGAGCTTTCTTCCCACGGGGTCGTAGAATCTATAGCCAAACTCATCCCGACCATACCCGACAAAGACGCACCGTCTCATCTTCGGCTCGAGTTTGGATCTCTCGTCCTTCGGTACATGCACGAAGGCCTTACAACCAAACACTTGCAGGTGATTGTATTACGATTCTTTGTCGTACCATACTTTGTCAGACACAACACTTTATAAAGGAGCACTAGGTGATAAATTAGTAGTATAAGCAGCAGCATTGAGAGTCTCACCCAATAACTGTCCGATAAGTTTATTTCGGACAGCAAACACTGATCCGCTCCATCAGTGTCATGTTCATTTGCTCCGCTATACCGTTGTCGCTCCGCTATACCGTTACGTTGTTGTGTCTTTGACGGAGTCTTCTGGTGTCGTATTCCTTACTCTTTGCAATAAGCATCAAAGGGATCAATGTACTCACCGCTGTTATCGGACCGAACATATAGTAGCTCCTTGCCCGTCTTCCTTTCAACAGAGGCCTAAAACTCTTTGAAAGTGGACAACATCTGATCCTTGGTCTTTAAAGCATAGACCCAAATTTTTTTGGAACAGTCATCAATAAAAATTACAAAGTAAGATGCAACACCAATAGATTTTACTTTTATAGGACCGCAGATATCCAAGTGAATCAATTCAAGCAACGTCGGCTTCCTTGAACTTGAGTGACTTTGGAAAGACACCCTATTTTGTTTCCCCGCTAAGTGTGTGCACTTCTCCAGCTTTGTAGACTTGAGCCCTGGAATTACCTTCATGTTCACCAAGAAGCGCTTCTCCTTCTCGCTGATATGGCTAAGCTGCATGTGCCATAACTCGGTAGACGCATCAATAGCTGCCTTCACCTTCTGTGTCCCATGTGTGCTCCCTTCCATATAATAGAGTCCGGACTTCTAGCTTCCTCTGGCAATTACCATCGAACCTCTTGAAAGCTTTCATTGACTGTTCCCGAAGAGATTGAAAAAACCCTCGTCATCCAACCTTCCAACCGATACCAGGTTGAAACGAATATCAGGGACATATCGGACATCTTTGAGAACAAGAACTACACCCGTCTTCGTCCTCAAATGCACATTTTCAATGGCAACCGCCTTAGACACATCTTTGTTGTCCATCTTCAACACTCCACAATCGCCTGTCGTGTAAGTGGCAAATAGTATCCTGTTGTGAGATACGTGTGCTGAAGCACCTGAGTCCATCAGCTAAGAACTGTTATCGCAGGCGAGGTTCATTACAACCTCATTACCTACGACGATCACATCGTCTATATGTGTCGAGGCCACCGTTGTAGTGTTCTCACTTTGTTTTTCCTTGTCGTCCTTCTTCTTTCTCTTTCAAGCAAAACAGTTTCGCTTGATGTGGCCCTTCTTACCACAATGGTAACACTCTGAGTCCTCATACCGATCCTTGGACTTGTTCCTGCTCTTGTCTCTGCCACTACCTGGACCCCTACTTTTGTCCCTTTTGCGGCTCTCTGAAACTAGCGCCTCTGAGTGGGATGTGGACGAAGTGTCTTGAGAACGTCTCCGCATCTCTTCATTCAGTAGCCTGCCCTTGCTAAACTCCAGAATGACCATACCTTCCGGAGCAGAAGCGATAATAGATACTCGTACGGTGTCCCACGAGTCTGGTAATGTACACAACAACCAAAGTCCCTGAACCTCGTCGTCAAACTTGACTCCCATCAAGGATAGCTGGTCAACCATGTCTTGAAACTCACTCCAGTGATCCGTAATGGATGCACCATCTTTTTACCCAGACCCATCATTATCCGGATCAGGAACAACTTGTTTATCCTAGTTTTCTTCGCGTACAAAGATTCTAGCTTCTCCCGCAGCATCTTTACGTGCTCAATGTTGGCAACGTGGATGTACACGTTCTCGTCAACGAACTGCCGCATGTACCTACACACTGTATATGTTCGAAGTCCCAGTCCTCATTGGATTTGTCACTGGACTTTTCGGACGTAAATATTGGAAGATGCATCTCCTTGACGAACAACAAATCCTTCATCTTGTTCTGCCAATAATGATAGTTGGAACCATTCAAGTTTACCATGCACACCTGTTTTGCGTCCATATCTGCTTCCTGGTTTGACTGTCAACTTCTAACACCTCTCTGAATCTGATACCACATGTTGGTATTAGCCAGAACAAAACCAAAGCTTTGATACCACGTGCTAGGAAAGAATCGCAGAAACCTTTTCCAAAATCAGAAAACCTGCGAGAGAACCAAGCAATACAACGCACAAACCAAAGGCTAAACCACACAGAAATAGTCCCATGCAGACAGAGATTTTTGACGTGGAAAACTCTTGCGAAAAAAAAACACGGGACGAACGGAGTCCAACACGGAAGAACCTCCACTAATAGAATAATGAGATTACACCCTCTACATGCTCCTCCCGATCCAAATGGACCACCATAACTATTGGAACAGAAAATAGATTACACCACGAAGAAAGAAGACAATGAGAAATTAACCAAATTGATCTCCTTCTCGGAAACAGCCTCCAACCTCTCTTTCTCCTTCCCAAAGTTGCACAAGCACTCTTGCATCCTTTTCTATCTTGTTGCGATTGTGTTACTCCTGAATTAGGGTTAATAAAACCTAATATATAAGCCCTAATCCCGTAGCTAAACATTGACCGTAGGATACGATCCAACGGTGTATAAAACACCCTTCAGCCCACCAAACCGAACTCTGGCCGAACTCTCCTTGAATCGGTGTTTGCGAGAAATTGTAAACAACAGCAAACTGAAGCTCCTTGGAACCCCTGGACCGAGTTCGGACCGAACTCGGCCTGGGGAACCGAGTTCGGTCCGAACTCGAATTTCCACTGGACAATAGCTTCTCTTCTGGCTCTCGAGCTTCTTCGACCTCCCGAATTGCCTCGTCGCCTCCTCGAGCTTCTCTGACACACAGATGGCGCTCGTCGCACTCCGGAATTGTTCTCCACATAGGTTGGGAACCCCACACACTCCAACACTATATTCTCCGCTTAGACCTTATGTATCTAAATTTTATTTGGTTCCTTGTTGTTAGTTTGTACTCCTAATTTTATTGATCTGTTATGAATGAACTATGGTTGAGATCTCCTTGATCCCATCTTGTATCTCAAAATAAAATAAAATAAAATAATAATAATTCTCAAGATGTGAACATTTTCTAAAAGAAACTATATTCGGGATTTGCTGAGAATTATTGAATGAGAAAACCTTTTTGATGGTTGATTTTTTAATCCTTTTATTTTTCTTATGCAGCTTTGTCCTTCATTTACGTCCATCTGGAAACCCACTATAGTTTGAGCTATAATTTTTCTGAACCCACAAGAGTTTGAGCTTTGCTGAAATTGGAATTGTTGGATTCTATTGTTAGATTTGATTCCTTAAGAAAAAAATGGATACGTTTATTCTTAAAATGAAAGTAATCTTCATATTTTTGTTTCCGTACAAAAGTTTTCACTTTTGCCCTTTAGTTTGGTTTGTTGATTAACTGCATAAAGTTCAAGTACATGTCTTGTCATTCGCTTCGTAAAGGATTCACTTTAACTGAGAAAAATTATGATGGATTTAAAGTTATTTGGTTTTCCTATTATGGTTTGATCCACTTTGAAGATGGGTGTTTATGTACTGCAGGCGATTTCCAAATTGGGGATGACATCAAGCCTCTGGATCCTACAGCTGTAGCGAGCATAGTTCGTTATGGAAGGTTACGGCATCCACTATCGCATGAAGCCACTGGACATTCACTTGTCTACAACCAACTGTATCCATTTGAAGGCCTCCAGAACTACACTTCTGGAATAATCCACCATGTCCGTCTCATAGGTAGTAATTGCTATATATTTTGGTTTCCTTTTCGAATTTTGTGAAACATTCTATTTATCTTTTATAGTTATATAGTTCTCAATTTTGTTTTAACTTATAAACTTATACTGGTAGGTCTATGATTTAGGCTGTGGCTTTGGTGAAAATCAAGGGAAACAAAATAGAAACCTGTTGTATAGAAATGGAAAGGAATTGTATAGGATCAAGTTTCCTCTTCTTTCCTTTCCTCACTTTCTTAGCAACCAAAATGGAATTAAGATTTCTGTTCATTTTCAGATTTTAAATAATCTGATCAATTCGATGGTTGTAAGCCCGGCAATTTTACTTCTATTTTCCAACTTTCAATGGAATTTACCAATCATGTTTATTAATTATTTAGATAGTGACCAACGGGTCAGTCCCTTTGTCTTGCATGAGATATAACGAGATGTTAGATAAATTACACTTTCAGATTACAAATACTCTAATCAGTTTGATGGTTGTATGCCCGGCAATTTTAATTCTACTTTTAGACTTCCAATGGCATTTAATTTACAGATCATGCTTGTTAGTTGTTTAGATAGAGGCCAACGAGTCAATTCTTTGTGCTCTTTCTATTCCATGAGGTAGAACGAGCTGTTAGTTAAATTGCACTGGCTTCCCTCTTCATATTTACTGAAAATAGGATATTACATGGAAAAGTTTCCAGTTCAATGACTAATACAACTGACATTGTAATTTCTTACTTTGGCAGTGATAGTGTAAACGACTAAATGGCAGTTCCAACAAGGTTTATATCACTTAAGGTTGGGTGGAGACATTTTAGGTCTTAATATCTGTTCAATGATTTAGCTTAATACTGAAATGATTAAGTATCCAGAACGCTTGATAATCTATAAGCATGCTGGAATTAATGTGCCATCCTCAGTGACTGCAAAATTTAATCTGGAAAACATAAGATGTGGGTCCTTTGAGAGAGGGGATTTGATTAAATCAGTATACAACAACAACAAGAACAACAAAAGCCTTTATCCTACTGTTTGAATCCTCTTCTTCCATACGGTTGTGTTAAGGGCTATATCCTCTGTAACGCTAACAAGGTCGATATCTTCTTTAACACTTCATACTATGTCAGTCTAGGTCTACCTCTAGTAGCAACTCCATTAGCTACTATATTATCTCTCCTCCTTACGGGGGCATCTATAGACATGTTCAAACCACTTAACTTGATTTTTTTCCCTTATCTTGTCCTTGCTTGGTGCCAACTCTAACTTTCTACATATAAACTCATTTATTATCCTATCATTTAATATATTACCACCAACCCATTTTAGTATTCTTATTTTTAGCTCCAATAACTTTCTAGACATGGTTCTTAATTGTCCAACATTTTGATGCATAAAGCATAGCTGGTCTGTAACAGTTTTATAGATTTTTTATTTCAACATCAGAGGTATATTGCAATCACGAAGTATTCCAGAAGCACTCCTCCATTTCAAACATTATTTTTTAATTTTATGCATGACATCCTTCTTAATTTCTCCGTCATTATGAATAATTGATCATAAATACTGAAAGATATCACTCTTAAGAAGGGACGTTTGGTACGCTGAATTTGTTTTTATTTCCGAGAAAATTTAGGGTAGAAAATCTATTCCCATGATTGGTTGCGGGTATAAATTTTTTTTCGGGAAATTATGAATACCAGGATAAACAATTTGACTACAAAATACGAGAATCCTATCCCTTAAGAATAGGTGGGTATTTTTTTGCCTGTGTAAATATATATTTTTTCCTTGTTCTTTCGTTTTTTAAATCTTTCTACATTTTTTAATAATTTTTTTCCATTTTTTTGTTTTTATTATTTTTTGTTTTTTTGTTTTGTTAATTTTTTCAGATTTTTTTTTGTTTTTAATTTTTAGAATGTTTTTAGTTTTTTTGTTTGTTTGTTTTGTTTTGTTTTTATTTTTAATATTTTTTTTGTTTTTGTTTTCATTTTTTTAATAGTGATTTTTTTAACCTTTTTTTTATTTTTTTTGTCATTTTTCTTTTTTTTTCATATATATATATATATATATATATATATATATATATATATATATATATATATATATTCACCAAACATGGGAATATAATTTTTCATGGAATTTAATTCCAGAAAATTTGATTCTCGAAAATATAGAATTTTCGACTATATAGTATTTCCGACTATATAGTATTTCCGACAATATTGATGCTTTTCATTAGGTATCTCTTATCCATCTATACGGATCCCCCATATTTTCTCTATGACTTTGAGTTCAAATTATATTTCATGTACTCTGTCTTAATTCTACTAATCATAAATCCCTTAGATTCTAAAGTCTCTCTCTGTACTTCTGTTTCGCATCTAACATTTCTCTGCTCTCATCAACTAACACAATATCATCAACAAACATCATACACTATGGAACCTATAATGAATTTGATAGAGAAAGTAACATTAAAGAATTTTGGCATATTCATTATGTTGAATCAAACTGAATATATACAATAGAACCAATCTAGAATAGGTAACTACCCAATCTACAGTAGATAATTAATCTCCTACAATAATGCCTCTAGAATTGGTAACTACCAATATATAGTAGGTAATTAATTTTACAAGTCTCCTACGGTTAGACAATACTCCAAATCAGGATCCTATTAATTACAATGTAATAAATTTCTAGATATTGACATTTATGGTCAAATATCTTTATCATGCTCTCGCAAGATAGAGCACCGTAAGGAGATTCCAATCTTGTTCGCCAATTATTGGAAACAAGAGCGGAAAAAAGGTTTGATGAGCGCATCAGCTAGTTAGTCAGCAAAGAAAACATGGACAACTTGAAGAAAACCTCCTTGAACTTGTTCCTGAATGAAGTGATAGTCAAGAACAACATATTTCATGCAAGAATAGAATATCGGATTTGAGCACAGATTTGTTGCACCAATATTGTCACAGTAGATAACCGGTTGTTGAGGTATAAAAGCATGAATCTCGGTGAGTAGAGAACAAATCCAATGAATTTCTGCAGCCGTGGTAGCCACAACTCGGTACTCGGCCTCGGTGGAAGAGCGAGCTACGGTCCTTTGTTTTTTTGAACTCCATGATATTGAATTGCGACCAATGTAGATGAGATAGACACTTGTTGAGATGAAATCATCTTTGTTTCCAGCCTAATCGGCATCCGAAAATGCATGTAGTTTCAGTGGTGAATTGCGGTAGAGAACAACACCATGAGCAATAGTACCACAAAGATACCGTAGTAGATGCTTTACTGCATTCCAATGATCAGTCTTGGAACAATGCATGAATTGTGATAACTTGTTGACAGTGTGAGCAATGTCCGAACGCATGAGTGATAAGTATTGGAAACTGCCAACAATGGCTCTGTATTCAGTTTGATCAGAGAGGGATGATCTAACGTAAAGAGTGAGTGTTGGAGTAGTGACAAGTGGCGTAGGCACGGGCTTGATATCGGTCATGTGAGTGCGAGTAAGGAGGTCATGAATATATTGTCATTTAGAAAGAAAGATGTCCTGCTGATGTGGAATAACTTCAACTCCAAGGAAATATGAAAGGGGGCCAAGATCCTTGAGGAAAAATCTATTGGAGAGAAGATGAATGATTTTTTGTACTACTACATCGTTGTTTCATGTGACAATGATGTCATCGAAGTAGACAAGAGATATATCATGACGCCAGAAGCATTGCAAACAAATAGTGATGTGTCAGCATAAGAGTTAAGTCAGAATTGATGAGGAACTGACATAGCTCATGGTACTATGCACGAGGAGCTTGTTTGAGATCGTATATTGCTTTATGCAGTTTACAGACATGATGAGGATGGTCTTTGTCAATGAATCTTTGTGGTTGTGCCCTAAAAACGTCCTCATAGAGAAAGCTTTGGAGAAATGCATTATTGACATCAAGTTGGCGTAGTGACCAACTATGAGTGATGACAATAGAGAGAACAAGTCGTACTGTTGTTGGTTTGACCACATAACTGATTACAAATCTTCTACGACTATGCAATACTCTAGATCAGGATCCTATTAATTACAATGTAATAAATTCCTAGATATTGACATTTATGGTCAAATATCTTTATCGACCTCCTCCTGGATATGTTAGTAATTTCATCCATAACTATTGCAAAAATGTAAGGACTCGAAATTGATCCTTGATGTAAGCCAATGGTAACAGAGAACATGTTACTATCTCCTCCAATAGTTTGTATGGTCGTCGTAACTCTATCATATATATCCTTAATGTTTGCCATTAAAATTTTTTGATTGTAAATTTCAATACAAACAGAACAGTGTTACAATATAGGACTTAGATGTAGCCCTAGAAGTACACTTTTGTTTAATCTGGGTCCCTTGTGCCGATGGAGCGAGTGGTAATACGTTGACTCCGTTGACGAGCTGACGACAGTTATCGGTTCTCTGAAGGTTTGGATTGCTCTGGGTGCTGGAGCTTGCTGAGAGGAGGAAGACGTTGAGTGTCTGTATCTGCCTCTCTGGTGGTATGTTCGTTCGTATCTGTCTGTGTGTCTGTCTGTAGGTATGGAAGAAGGAAATGATCCCTCTATTTATAGCTGGGCAGGTTGGCTGCTCATGCGCGCATATGTAGGATGCGCCGGTGCGTGGGGACGCCACGTGTTGATTGCCGACGGAGGCGCATGGGTGATGCGCCCTGATCGAGGGGGTTGAATTCTTCATACTGTTGTTGTGAGCCGGCACGTAGCAGAGGAGAAGATCTTTCTGTTGCTGAGATCTTGGATGAGTTGAGTCAAAGGACATGTGTCATCGACCCATGGCTCGGAGATCTCGGATTTGGTGGGGAATGATCTGGTAGGATGCGCCTAGGATTGGGCGCATGAGGAGACTTTGGCTCGTAACCTTTAGGAGTCACGAACCATTCTGGGCACATAGCTTTTGAGGCGTATGCAGGCGACTTTCCTTCTGTCTTTTGGGATCAGAGAGCAGTCTAGGGCGCATGGCTTTTGAGGCGCATGCGGAACTTCAGATGGAGACTTTCCTTCTGTCTTTTGGGATCAGAGAGCAGTCTGGGGCGCATGGCTTTTGAGGCGCATGCAGGTTTGGGCGCATGGCCGCGGAGGCGCATGCAGATTTGGGCGCATGGCCGCGGAGGCGCATGCGGGTGGTTGAGTGGCCACGTGGCAGTAGCCGTCGGAGTAAAGTCATAATGATGCTGACGTTGCCGACGCTTCGTCTTCTGAAAAAGCTGTCGACCGTTCAGGCTTTGGGAGATGTGCTGCCAACTCTGTCAGTTCAGCATTTAATGTTTGTGACATTCGATGGACAGCTGAGGGGGCGCGTCGATTGGCGTTCCACTGGGTATGGGGGCGCATCCTCTGTGATGCGCTTGGCTCTGAAGGGCGCATCTGTGTGATGCGCCTGTAATCGAAGGGCGTGTGCGGCTGTTTCGTTCCTCGAGTGCTTTAAATAGCCGTTTGGCTGAATTCGAGGCGTCCGGTTCATCCATTAAATGCAAGTTCATTGCTCAGAATTCAGAGAGCCATCCACTTGGCGCGTGGGTTTGATCTGCCCGGCCTATAAATAGTGGCATGGAGAGAAGGTTTGCTTCTCGTTCTCTCACGTACTTCCAATCATGAACTTGGGTACTCGAGTGCATTCTGTTGACGAAGTGCTTCCGAGGGTGAAGATGAGACGCCATGTCGTCGTTGCTGCACTTGAAGGTGACTGTTACATCCAAAAGACGGAGTCGAGGGCTTCTGAGGCAGGCGGAAGGTGCCTGTTGCATCCAAATATAGGGATGCTCGGGCCTCGTCTCCGTTGTTCCGGAAGAGCCGTAGATCGGAATGGCGGTGCCCTGACCGTCTTCCTTTGGCTTTGGAGGCTCTTTCTCTGGATGGGGGTGTTAATTGCCACCCACATCCTGCTCGGCCAGGTGAGCCTGGCTGGAAGAGCAGCACATGACTGGGCTGCTGAAGGGATGCACATAACTGAGCTGCTGAAGGGATGCGCCTTGCTGAGGGCGCATGGTGGGATGCGCCCGATTGAAGGCGCATGGTGATTGCTGCGCCTAACTGGAGGCGCATGATGGCTGCTGCGCCTGTCGGGAGACGCATGGTGACTGCTGCGCCTGCCTGGGGGCGCATGGTGGCTGCTGGCCGTAGACTTAGGATCTTTCCTTTGTAGAAGTTTTCCTTTGTACAGCCTTCTCTAGACATGTAATAGACTTTTATATGTGAAATAAAAAGTTTTCTTTCCATGTCTATATTTGCTGCTTTTGCTGTGAAGTATTTTGTCCAAGCTCTGGCGTATGTAGTGTCCGGCGCATGGGCTTTCTGGTTGTGAAATTTCATGCTTCTACAAGACCCCCTTCAAAGTTTTCAAAACTTTTGGATAAGTTTTGGAATACTTTGAATAAGAAGCATGGAGGTCAGGGCACATGACTGTTGGGGCGCATGCCTGTTCGGGCGCATGCTCCTCTCAGTTAATGTATATGATGATGCCTCGGTAACCGAAAAGATTAATGATGATCTTTTGGTTTTGTTTTGCTGTTATCTTTTCACAGAACCCGAGGCGACGGCTGAGATCACACATCATCGGGTCACGCGTGCGACCAAGCCCTATAAATAGGCAAGAGATGGAGGGAGAGAGTTCTTCTTCTCCTTGCTTTTGCTTTCTTTAGAGTTCTTCTTCAAAAACCCTAACTTTTTCTTCTTTCGAAGAAATGGCTCCCAAGACTCCTCGCGGCGGTGCCGGCAAGGGAAAGGAGCCGGTGGAGTATGCCGAGGGGGATGCCCCTATCACCATTGTGACTCCGGCCGACGTTCGCCCCGCTGTGATGGGTGGGTGTCATCTTTTCCACTACTTTTTTTGTTCAGGCGGTCTTTGGATCATGCGACTGAGTTGACAACTCTTGCTGGGGGATAGTGTAGTTCTGTACTCTTTTTTTTAGAAAATAAAGAAGTACGCAACTTTTTTGTGATGTGTTCATTTTTGTTATCATGAACTTGATGATTTGTGTGGACCTAACATCTTTTGCGCACCTTGGCTTTTAGGTGCAGATAATAGGTTTGAGGGAACCGACATGTTTGCTCAGAGATAATATGGACGTGGCAATCATTGGGGTTCAAATGATAGAATCTTCCTACTCAGAGATATTATGGACGTGGTAGGAATGATCCTGGGGAATACGCTGAACAACTCAGAGGTGATGTGGACGTGGAAGTTCTGCGATCAATGTACGACAACGCAAGGATCGTTTGTACGAGATGTTTACTCAGAGGTAATGTGGACGTGGTAAACATGAAGGATAGCGTAGGCTTACGAAGTGTAAGATTCCGCTTTGCAGGGTGTAGAGGGACAACTCAGAGGTGATGTGGACGTGGTTGTCTTTCTACTGGAGGATGCTATGGAACAGCTGGGTTCCGGAAACGTATGGTTTTGTTGGAAGGGAATTGTCTGTGAATCCTGATGATTGGGTCCATAGATCCCCTTGTGGAAGCACATATCTGGAAGATGTCAAGAGTAGTACTTCTTCATGAACTTGCCGTTGATGGGCATCATGAACAAGTCCCCATTGGGTTTGGCGAGGCGGTAAGCACCGTTTGAGTATACCGTCTCAATGATGAAAGGTCATTCCCACTTGGGCTCGAACTTTCCTGGTGTCTTGTGAGTTAACACCATCGGCCTCCTGACTGCCAGAACCAGGTCGCCAAATTGAAAAGTTCTCTGTTTGACCTTCTTGTTGAAAGCCTGTGATATACGGGCTTGGTAGAGTTCGATACGTTGTTGAGCTAGGAGACGCTTTTCGTCAAGTGCCTCCAGCTCCCGCAGACGACGACGTTGATTGTCCTCTTCTGTGAGTTTGTTCGTGATTGCTACGCGGAGTGAGGGTATCTGGATCTCGAGAGGCAGTACCGCTTCACTCCCGTAGACCAGGGAGAATGGTGTGTTGCCTGTTGGGGTTCGTACCGTTGTGCGGTAGGCCTAAAGACATTCGCCCAGCTTTTCGTCCCAGTCGCGTTTGTTGGATGACACGACTTTTTTGAGCAGCCTAACGATAGTTTTGTTGAACGCCTCGGCCAATCCGTTTGCTGCCGGATTGTAGGCGGTTGATGCCACATTTTGAATGCGATTCTTGTCACAGAATCTGCTGAAAACATGGCTGATGAACTGAGGACCATTGTCGTGGATGATCCTCCGGGGTACTCCGAAGTGGTAGATGACATGGTGTTTGATGAAGCTGACCACCCTGGAGCTCTTTACTTCCGCCAATGGGACTGCCTCTGCCCATTTGGAGAAGTAGTCGGTAATGGCCAGGATAAAGCGGTGCCCCCTTGATGAAGGAGGGGTGATCGGTCCTACAATGTCTATGCCCCAGGCTTCGAAGGGCCAGGAGGCGACTGTAGGATGTAGTGGTTCTGACGGCGTATGAATGAAGTCTGCGTGAAGTTGGCACGCATGGCACTTAGCATAGTCGACAGCATCAGCGGCCATGGTTGGCCAATAGTAGCCCATACGTCACAGTCGATCCTGCAACTTAGGACCAGGTTGATGAGCTCCGCAAGTTCCGTCATGAGCTTCTCGAAGAGCTTCGGTCGCCTCTTCATTGGACAGGCATCGAAGGAGGAGCCCATCATAGGAGCGTCGGTACAGCATTTTAGTGGCTGTATCATAGTAGAATCGAAGAGAACGTCTCCTGACTGAGACGGCTTCCTTCGGGTCCTCTGGGAGAATTCCGTAGACGGCGTAGTCGATGAACGGGAACCTCCAGTCTCGGACATTAACACCAGTACCTGTCGGCATGGCGTGGTCCACTCGTAAGCATAGGTTGTTTTTAGGACAAACCAAGTCTCGGCCAACCACCGTGACGTAGTGTTGGGTCCCAAGGGGTGCTGCTAATGAGGCCGCGAGGCCGGCCAGAGCATCAGCCTCTTAGGTTTTGTAGACGAGGTACGTGTTCGATGAAGAACCCGGTGAAGGTTGAAATGATGTTCAATGCAACTTCATGGTAAGGGATCAGATCTTCATGGCGAACTTCGTATTGCCCTCGGATCTGGTTTACGACGAGTTTCGAGTCGCCGTAGGCTTCCAGATGATCCACCCCCAGCTGTTGTGTCAGCTGGAGTCCCATAATGAGCGCGTTGTACTCGGCCACGTTGTTGGAGCACGGCTTCGAAAGAGAGTAAGCACGCTGGATGACTAGCTGATCGGGGGAGACTAAGACTACCCCCACTCCTGCGACGATCTGGCCTTTGGAGCCTGTTCTTGAAGCACCATCGAAAAACATCCGCCAAACGGAGCCTTCTTCGGTGACGTTTGATTCTTGGACCTCATCCGGGATGTCTTCATAGAGTCTTGAGGACTCCGGGATGGGATGTGCAGCTAAGAAGTCGGCCAAAGCTTGACCCTTAACAGCCTTCTGTGGAACGAACACCATGTTGTATGGCGTTAGCAAGATCGCCCATGTGGCTAGCCGGGAGTTCAGTGATCCTGGCTTCGTCATGAGGACTCTGAGTGGATTGACTCGGGAGATGACATGAATTGTCTGGCCCGAGACATAGTGGCGAGTCTTCTGGATGGCAAACACCAAGGCCAAGCACTCCTTTTCAACGGGGTTGTACCGGTGTTCAGCCCCGATGAGTGTTCGATTGAGGTAGTAGATCGCTTGCTCGTAGCCTGTATCGCTGTTTTGAGCCAGCAGAGCGCCCAGAGAATGATCCATGGCACGGACGTAGAGGAGAAATGGTTTGCCGGCGACAGGTGCTACCAGGACTGACGGGCTTGTCAAGTAAGCCTTGATGTCGTCGAAAGCCTTTTGGCACTCCTCTGTCCAGACGTAAGAGACTCCCTTCTTCATGAGCTGAGTAAAGGGTTGACATTTACCGGAAAGATTTGCTATGAACCTCCGGATGTACGCCAGACGTCCCTGTAGGCCTCGAAGTTCTCGAAGATTCTTCGGAGGGTCCATGTTGAGGATAGCTTTGGTTTTCTCGGGATCGACATGAATGCCTTTTGCCGTGATAACAAAGTCCAAGAATTTTCCGCTAGAAACCCCTAGGAAGGATTTAGCGGGGTTCATCTTGAGTTGATGTGCTCGCATGAGATCAAAGACTGTCTTCAGGTCCTGTAGGTGATCTCTTTTAAAGCGGCTCTTGACTGCGATGTCGTCAACATAGCATTCGACTGTCTTGCGAAGATGTTGACGGAAGATGGTGCTCATAGCTCGTTGGTATGTCGCACTGGCGTTCTTCAAGCCGAAGGGCATTACTGTGTAGCAGAAAACGCCCTTTGGAGTCCTGAATGACGTATGTTTTGCGTCATCGGGGAACATCCTGATTTGATTGTAGCCTGAATACCCGTCCATAAAAGACATGCGTTCGAAGCCACACGTGTTAGTGGGAATTCGTCCTTCGGGCAAGCAGAGTTGAGGTCTCTGAAGTCGATATAGACTCGTATCTTCCCATTCTTTTTGGTAACAGGTACGACGTTGGCTACCCAATCTGGGTGTTGCTCTTCACGGATGAAGCCGCTAGTCAAGAGTTTATCTACCTCCTGATCGATGGCGTTCATGATGTCCGGACGGAAGCGCCGCTGTTGTTGCTTGATAGGCTTGGCATCAGGCAAGATATTCAACCTATGCATCGCAATCTGGGGATCAAGTCCCGGCATATCTTCGTAGCTCCAGGAGAAGACGTCGATATACTCCTTAGCCAGTTGGATTAAAGATTCTCGGTCTTCTCCTTATAGGCTTTTGCTGATGAAGATGGGTTTGGAAGAAGACCCGTCTCCAAGGTCGATCTGCTCGACTTCATCCTCGGTGGGAGGTTCACGTAATTCGAAACGAGACTCCCATTGTTGTCCCAGGCGTTGAGCCCAGGGTTCTTCTTCGAAGGGTTCCGGCGCTTGGTCTTCGCCTTCATCTTTTTGCGGCTTTCCTTTAGGTGTTGGAAGCCGGAGAGGGAGACGTCGACCCTTGTCGTAGTTCAGGCCTTTGTCGCTTTTCAGGTCGTAGCCCATCTTTTGGATGAGGTACTTCGCCTTATCCGTGTATCGATAGAGTTGCATTCTGCCGGCATCTGGTTCTGGCTCGAGTGGCGGGAGGTCTTCATGACGCTCGACCTTGCCGAAGATGATGGATCCTTCGTCTCGACTTCGTGGAGGGACTATGTAGCAGACTCCTTGAGACGGAAATTGTCTAAGGAGGGTGCATCTACATCCGCAGAGATATATTCGCCAAGCTCCTCATCTGTAAGTACTGGGGTTGGATCAGGTGAGTCCACCACAGCTTTGATTTTGGGGTCCGAGAGGGTTACGTGAGCCCTCCCTGGTATCTTGGATGACTGCGGCGGCTTGCCCTTGAGACGCACCTTCAGTGGTGCCTCAGCTGTGCCTCCAGTGATTGGTGCCTTCCCCTATAACTTTACCATCAGGGGAGCCGATGTTTGAGGCGGCTTCCCTTTGAGGCGTATCTTCAGGGGAGCTTCAGGAGTTGGTGCTTTTCCTGGTAGCTTGATGCTCATTGGAGGCACCTTCTGGGGCGGTTTGCCCTTGAGTTGGATCTTCAAAGGGGCATCGGGAGTCGTCTTAGGCTCCATGTCCGGTCCGGCTGCCGTCTCTGCCTCATCATCAGCATCATTGGCTTCCTCCTCGTCAAGTGATTTGTACAAGTCGGAATCGGTGAAGTAGGCTTCAATCCCTTTGAAAGGATCGATGTCTGCGAACTCCGTCCTGATGACGCCGTTGGTGGATACATATTTCATGCATTGGTGGAGCATGGATGGCACCACCATGTACTCATGTAGCCATGGTCGACCAAGCAGAATGTTGTAGTTGACCTCGGCATCCACCACATAGCAGGTCACCTCAGTTTTGAGGTTACCGATGTGACACTTCAGTCGAATTTTGCCCAGTGGCTCGCTTTTGCTAGCGTTGAAGCCACTGATGGTTGTGTTGGAGGGCGCCAGCCGGTACATTGGGATCCCCAGTGTTGATAACAGCGCCTTCGGAATGATGCTGAGAGAAGACCCCGGATCGATCTGAATCCGGTTCACCTTGACTGAACCGATATACCCTGTATAATACAGCGGCCGGTTATGTCGGTGGTGCTTGAGCAGCATGTCTTGTTGGGTGAAAGTTATGTTTGGGATAACTTCATCCGCACAATGACAGTGCGCACAAGTAGTTGGGAGGTCTTCAGGCTGCTTGACCTGACTGAGAAAGGATTCGGCATCCTTCAGAGCTTCACAGAGAGCTTCTCGGGAGTCTTTGGAAAGACGCAGGAGCTCGAACAAAGATAGGCGGGCAGGAGTACTGGCTAGTTGTGCCAGTATGTCGAAGTTGTGGGGCTTGGCTAGCCCCGAAGCATTCTCCTTTCGTAGATGCCTGTCGAAACGAGCCTCCACCTGCTTCTGCTTATTGGCTGCCGAGGGCTTAGACGGGCCCTCTTCCTGGACAGCGGGGACGGTGCAAGGAGGCACCACTTCGGCGGCAGCTTCGCCGGGTTGGACGTTCTGTTGTGAACGCGTCTGCACAGGAAGTGCCTCTTCTGTTGAAGAAGAGACCATGCGGCAAGACTTGATCTTCCTGCCTTTGGATTTGGAGGTAGGACGTACCTCCGGTTGAGTTACCTCGGAGACGAGGTCGGGGTGGACCCATAGGACCTCTCCTCGAGATGTGGTGAGTGGAATGAGTCCACTCACATTGTCACGGGTAGGTGGTAAGTTAACCACCTCCATTGTCGCCTTAGGGATGGGGACGACGCCATCTTGTGTGGTAGTCGGCGGCAAGGTGCCGAACTGGAGTGACACCACATTGGCTGACACCGTCTTCTCTTCGTAGTCGACGGAGATTACATCCGCATTGATCATGCGCTGGATGTAATTTTTGAGGACATAGCAGTCCTTGGTCGGGTGTCCGACAAACCGATGGTAGTGACAGTACCTCGGGTTGTCCACTTTCCCAACTTCATCGGGCCGCTTTGGGTCCGGTAGCTTGATCTTGTCACCCTGCTTCAGTATTTCAAAAAGTTGCAGGGTGTCTTCGTCGTTGAACGAATAAACCTCCTTGGGCCTTGGTGCAAGTGGAGGCTTCTGAGTAGGCGCAGATGCGCCTTTTGAGGCATTAACAGTCAATGTCTGCTTCCCCTTTGTCTCACGTCCGGGGTTGTTGGCTATAGACATTTTCCCCTTGTCATCAAAGGCAGGGAAGCTAACCCCCAGAAGACGTGCATTGGCCGCCTTCTTTTCTGCGGCTTCTGCTTCGATGATCAGGGAGCTCCAGTCGGGGGAAGGAGTAGAGTTGAGCCAGAGCTTGACTGCAGGCAGCATGTTCATGCTGCAAGAGGAGAGGAGCGCATGTTCCGGCATGCCTGGAGGTAGTCTGAAGCAGGCCTGTCGGAAGCGTTCGATGAACACCCGAACCGTTTCCTTTTCCTTCTGACGTATCTCTATGAGGGATGCCATCGTCATATCCTTCCCGCCGTCGTAGAAGCGGTCGAGGAAGAGGCGCGTCAAATCGTCGAAGGATGATATGGAATTGTCGGGGAGGCTGCAGTACCAGTCATACGCCACTCCCTTCAATGCTCCGACAAATATGCTAGTGAGGAGCGCGTCCTCCTTCGGGAGATGTCCCGTTTGGGACTGGAAGTATGTCAAGTAGCGACGCGGAGAGTCCTTCCCGTCGTATGGCGTCAGTGTTTGTGGTTTATACTTTGGAGGATAAACCACCTTGTTCCACTCGAGGGGATAGGGTTGGAGGATGCCCATCTTCTGGTGCTCCTCTTGCCTGTTCTTGGATTCAAAGTGCTCCCGTAAATCCTTGATCATTTCAACCACATCCTCCGTGGAGCTGGGAGTTGGGGAAGGTGGTACCACCTGGAGTTGAGCGTTTGAGGGCTCAGACGTCCGGGGTACTTCTCGGCGGTCCGTGCCTGAGGGTACCCGTTGAAGGGGTACACTCGACTCCCCATTGGCCCCTGGGTCGGGACCGGTCGAAGGCGTTTGGGTCAAGGCCGACCGTATTTCAAACACCGCCTGAGTCAGTGTTTGCATGGAAGCAGAGAGGGTTTTGAGCCCACCCTCTAATGTGTCTATGCGCTGGACGATGTCCTGTGGCGGCGCATCAGACTCGACATCAACCTCAGTCACGTTCACTGTCACGACGCGGCCGGGAGTGGATGGATGAGTTGAGGCCTCACTCTCGGCCTCACTCCCTTGTAGGGGAGTTGCCTCTCCTGAAGCTTCGTCTAGGCTACCCCCAGCCACGTTCTGGAGGTCATTCTCGACGGGCGCATCTGCAAGGGTCTGATTACCCTCAGCTCCGTCTTGAAGGGCCTCTTCGTCTTCAGAACTCGGGTTCGCAGATGCTAGGCTACCCCCAGCTATGTTCTGGGGGATATCCTTGTCTTCAGAGGCTTCTGGGAGGCTGACTTCGCCTCGAGGATCTGCCCCAAGTGTACTTTGGACACACTCGTCTTCGGAAGGAGGCTCGACAAGGGTCTGACTACCCCCAGCTTCCTCCAAGAACTTCTTCCTCGACCGAGTGCTTTCCAACACTCCGGAGGACGAGACAGCCGCCTTGGTTTTCCTCGGCTGGCTTTTGGATGAGGACGAGGAATTGCCGGTCATTTTTCGGACTGACGAGGAGTTGGAGATCACGTTGCATGAAGCAACCCTTGGCTCCTCTTCTGTCGACACCTTCCTCCCAAGACGATGTCGGAGGGGTGTCGATGACTGCAGCCGCTGAAAGACTGACTGCCTTGGTGGTACTGCCGCCTTGCAACAGCAGTTGATGGTGACCACCGCACAAGTATGCCCCGTGAGAGGCGTATCATGCTTGTTGGTCGACTCTCCTGACCGGCGTTTGTGAGTGATCACATTACGCAGGTCGTTGGAGGAGAGTGCTACCTTCGCACCCCCTTCAAGCGCATGGCAAGGCTAAGCGTTGGGGTGGTCAAGTGAGTGCTGCGCCCCCTGATCTGATACCAAACAGGCATCCTGATCAGTAGTGGGGGAACCACAACATTTGTTTGTCTTGTTCGACTTGGTTGTGCACGCAGTAGATGCGCCCAAGTGAGACAAGGGTTTTCAAGGTCGGCTCGTTCTCGGCGCCGCAGCACTCGAGCCGACCTTGTACAACTTACCATCAGCAGCGCGCATGATTGTGAGCGCATGCTTCTGGCTTGTTGCTGGCATAGCACGTTTGGGACGCATGGCCCGTGCTGCCTTGGACTTCTTCGTACCAGGCCGCTGGGACGCGTAGTACTCAGAATCCAAATTCTCCTCGCCACTACAGCGAGTGAGTCTGTCAAAGACAGAGATCTTCTGTGGCGCATCAGAGACGATGCGCGGGGCATTGGCTGCGCCCCTGCTCCGTCGACGCATCTTCCTCGCCTGAGAGGGAGATGGCGGGGGAATGTGGTTAGCCGCACGTTTTCCCGAGAGATGCGCTGCACCAGCGGGCGCATCTTGGTTGCTGAGGACGTCAGCAGGAAGGGAAGGCTGGATTGGCGCATCCCCTTCGGTGGTAGTGCCCGAGGCGTCGACCTTGCGCACCCAGACTCGGCGGGTCTTCTTCGGCTTCGGCAGCCGCTTCGAAGGACTCGCACTGCCTTCAGATATGAACTCCTCATACGCCTGTTGATTGAGGCGTATGACCAGCGTCTTGTGGGAGGAGCCCACCTTCACGTCGTCGGCTTGCGACACAACTTTCTCGGTGGAGGAGAAAGAGGTCCCCAGCAGAGTCGCCAGCTTGTTTGCCATTAAAATTCTTTGATTGTAAATTTCAATACAAACAGAACAGTGTTACAATATAGGACTTAGATGTAGCCCTAGAAGTACACTTTTGTTTAATCTGGGTCCCTTGTGTCGATGGAGCGAGTGGTAATACGTTGACTCCGTTGACGAGCTGACGACGGTTATCGGTTCTCTGAAGGTTTGGATTGCTCTGGGTGCTGGAGCTTGCTGAGAGGAGGAAGACGTTGAGTGTCTGTATCTGCCTCTCTGGTGGTATGTTCGTTCGTATCTGTCTGTGTGTCTGTCTGTAGGTATGGAAGAAGGAAATGATCCCTCTATTTATAGCTGGGCAGGTTGGCTGCTCATGCGCGCATATGTAGGATGCGCCGGTGCGTGGGGACGCCACGTGTTGATTGCCGATGGAGGCGCATGGGTGATGCGCCCTGATCGAGGGGGTTGAATTCTTCATACTGCTGTAGTGAGCCGGCACGTAGCAGAGGAGAAGATCTTTCTGTTGCTGAGATCTTGGATGAGTTGAGTCAAAGGACATGTGTCATCGACCCATGGCTCGGAGATCTCGGATTTGGTGGGGAATGATCTGGTAGGATGCGCCTAGGATTGGGCGCATGAGGAGACTTTGGCTCGTAACCTTTAGGAGTCACGAACCATTCTGGGCGCATAGATTTTGAGGCGCATGCAGGCGACTTTCCTTCTGTCTTTTGGGATCAGAGAGCAGTCTAGGGCGCATGGCTTTTGAGGCGCATGCGGAGCTTCAGATGGAGACTTTTCTTCTGTCTTTTGGGATCAGAGAGCAGTCTGGGGCGCATGGCTTTTGAGGCGCATGCAGGTTTGGGCGCATGGCCGCGGAGGCGCATGCAGATTTGGGCGCATGGCCGCGGAGGCGCATGCGGGTGGTTGAGTGGCCACGTGGCAGTAGCCGTCGGAGTAAAGTCATGATGATGCTGACGTTGCCGACGCTTCGTCTTCTGAAAAAGCTGCCGACCGTTCAGGCTTTGGGAGATGTGCTGCCAACTCTGTCAGTTCAGCATTTAATGTTTGTGACATTCGATGGACAGCTGAGGGGGCGCGTCGATTGGCGTTCCACTGGGTACGGGGGCGCATCCTCTGTGATGCGCTTGGCTCTGAAGGGCACATCTGTGTGATGCGCCTGTAGTCGAAGGGCGCGTGCGGCTGTTTCGTTCCTCGAGTGCTTTAAATAGCCGTTTGGCTGAATTCGAGGCGTCCGGTTCATCCATTAAATGCAAGTTCATTGCTCATAATTCGGAGAGCCATCCACTTGGCGCGTGGGTTTGATCTGCCCGGCCTATAAATAGTGGCATGGAGAGAAGGTTTGCTTCTCGTTCTCTCACGTACTTCTAATCATAAAGTTGGGTACTCGAGTGCATTCTGTTGACGAAGTGCTCCCGATGGTGAAGATGAGACGCCATGTCGTCGTTGCTGCACTTGAAGGTGACTGTTACATCCAAAAGACGGAGTCGAGGGCTTCTGAGGCAGGCGGAATGTGCCTGTTGCATCCAAAGATAGGGATGCTCGGGCCTCGTCTCCGTTGTTCCGGAAGAGCCGTAGATCGGAATGGCGGTGCCCTGACCGTCTTCCTTTGGCTTTGGAGGCTCTTTCTCTGGATGGGGGTGTTAATTGCCACCCACATCCTGCTCGGCCAGGTGAGCCTGGCTGGAAGAGCAGCACATAACTGGGCTGCTGAAGGGATGCACATAACTGGGGATACACATAACTGAGCTGCTGAAGGGATGCGCCTTGCTGAGGGCGCATGGTGGGATGCGTCCGATTGAAGGCGCATGGTGATTGCTGCGCCTAACTGGAGGCGCATGATGGCTGCTGCGCCTGTCGGGAGACGCATGGTGACTGCTGCGCCTGCCTGGGGGCGCATGGTGGCTGCTGGTCGTAGACTTAGGATCTTTCCTTTGTAGTAGTTTTCCTTTGTACAGCCTTCTCTAGACATGTAATAGACTTTTATATGTGAAATAAAAAGTTCTCTTTCTATGTCTATATTTGCTGCTTTTGCTGTGAAGTATTTTGTCCAAGCTCTGGCGTATGTAGTGTCCGGCGCATGGGCTTTCTGGTTGTGAAATTCCATGCTTCTACACTTAATATTCTCAATGTAACTACTAGAAACTAGTTTCTTCTTCAAAACCCACTACATTATTTTTCTAGGAACTCGATTATAAACTTTCTCTAAGTTAATAAAAACCGTACTAATTCTCTCTTTTTCTTTCTAGATCTTTAAATAGCTTCTATAGTAGATCTCCATGACAAAAAAAATTAAACTCGTTATCTAAAATTCTAATCTCTTTTCTAGATTAGTATTTAGTGATTGACATATATTACTTAGGGGGTTGAGCGTCGGTATAACCTGTCGGTATTCGGTCGAACTTTTTGGTATTTTCTTAAATCTATATTTAAAAAATCAATAGCAATATCGTACCATTTAGAATCGGTTTTTTTCGGTTTCGGTTAAATCGGTATTCGGTCGTTTTTTGTTCGGTATCGATATTTTACCAACTGACATTTGATCAATCAACACACTTAATATGGTAGAACCTCTTAACCTATAATATATATTTTTTACGTTTTTGGAATCATTAAATTTCAAAGCCAGACCTCTACCAACCAAACAATTGATCAAAATTATTAGAACAATATGTAACAAGTCACAAACAACTAAAACTGAGCTTAAAAGATCAAACGCGGTCACTAAGTTTAATCTTTTAAGTTTAAGTAACCAAAATTCACTTCAAAATTCTATGAGAACACAAAAACATAAGCTTAAAAGATCAAAGACTTAATTCTTAGCGTTCTTAATATAACATCAATTCTACTAAATTCCATTCTAAGTTCTAAGAAACTGATTAAAACAAAGATTAAAAAAAATGAGTACTCACGGACAACATTCTAAAAAAATGTATATATATATATTTTTATTTTATTTTATTTTATTATATATATATATATATATATATATATATATATATATATATATATATATTTTATTTTATTATATATATATATATATATATATATATATATATATATATATAAAAATATATATATATATATATATTTTATCGGTTCGGTACTTTTGGTATGGTATTACACTCAACCCATTACTACTATTTACCATATTTTAGTCGGTTCGACAATTCGTATCGGTACATAATTTCGGTTCGGTTTTTCGGGATATCTTCAATCGGTATTCGGTCAGTTTTTCGGGATAGGTCGTTATTTGCTCACCCATAATATTACTTGTTAGAAGAGTATTATCTTCATTTTATGCATTTACTATTTTATGTAGTTTTTATTTCTAGCTATGCGTAATGATGTATTTTCATATGCTTTATAGTCCTATCATTATTGGCCAATTATCCTATTGAGTAGCAAAAATGTACTCTTTATTGGAAACGTCAAAAAAAAATCTCCTCCATTGAACCACGGCCCGCTCAGCGGCGAATGGGACCACCGGATTGTTGGGCGCGCGGAAGCATTTGCCAACCCACCTAATCAACCAACCCCTGCAATGGACACCAAGCACAAATAAAGACAAGTATATGACGGTGACTACGTCACTTGGACAAATTTTAACCTTTATAACTCAAATGAAAATTACAAGATTAACAAAAACTAATGTTGAACCCTTTGTCCTAATAGGTTCAACTCCCTCACCACTCTCAAGAAGAAGAACATAAGATTACAATTGAGCTCACTCACCAACCTGAATCTCCCTAACCAAAGTTGACAACTCCTTGATTATATCTCCTTCCTTCTTCTGTCTTGGATGACGAAGTCCTAAGAGTAAAGCACAGACTTTTTCTTAGATTTCCTAACTAGGAATAAAATAGGAAGCCTATTATGCCTAAAATATTCCATCAATATCCTATTTTAGATCATAATAGAATTTTCTAAAATAAGAATCTTATTATATCTAAACTAGCACAACACCAATTATGGACATCCAAATCTAATCAAATCAAATAATTAACTAGATTTGGATTTCACAAATATGTTGTTACAAAATCCAGACTGGACTCGAACAATCTCCTCCTCCAGTTCGATGAGAGGGTGTTAACCCATGGCTCCTCAACTGCACTTCATGTCTGTCGTCCTACGACAGAATACCTGCTCCTCCATGCCATCGATCTCTGATCCCCCGAGTTACTTTGCATCTTCCTTCGTCTCTAGCTCCTCGACCGCCACGTCGACACTAGCTGCCATGCGTAGCATCTCTTGCACTATTGGTATCCTACCGATATCAGTAACAACCAAGATCAAAGTCCCTGACGACCAGCCTTACCGTAAGTCTCGGCTGCATGTCCCCGACTTTTGTCTTCCATCGAAACGTACTACCGTTCCGTTGAGCTTCTTGACCCTTGGTTGGCCCAACCAAGCGGACGGTGCGGTTCTTCCGAAATTCGAACTCATGAACCTGTCCATCTTTGTGTCTTACACTGAAGCTCCCCCATACACATGCATCCTCGAGCAGAACATCATGCACTGTGCATGCCGTCGATGACCCACAGCTTCCCCTGAACTGTGTGAATGGTGATGCACCCGCCTCTGATTGAGTTTGCTGCAAACCTTGATCTCCTCTCTGGCTTCGAACTGCTGAAACCAATGTTGCTCCGTAAAGCTTTGGTAAATCATCCGTTGTCAAAATCGGATCCGAAGAGCAACCCCCACCTAGAGACCGACCAGCTGTCATAGGACTGACAGACCGACCCTCAATCTTTGACTCATCTACATTTGTCGCTTTGTCTCGACGAACCGAATCCTCCGTAACCCTCAAAACTTCTCGAAGACCCTTTTCAGCAAGTTTTCGACAATCCACCTCCTGTCAAACACCTCTCGAGCCTCCATCCGGTGTCTGTGGCCTGCATGTATAGCTCGACAGCTTGAGCCTGTACATGCCACAACAAAAATCTCCTCGAGCCAGCTGTTGGGACCCCTCGCAAGCATCCTATCTTTGTCCCCAAACTAACTACGACAACCATCATCTGTCAGCCTCCCTACCGAAATCAAGTTGTAGCGTAAACTCGGTACATGTCGCACACCCTTGAGAACGAGTTTCTCACTGATCTCCGTTGTCAAGTGCACATTACTGATGTATATAACTGCAGCCGTCCCCTTATCGCCCATCTTCACACGTCCAAACATGTCGTCCCGGTATTGATGTGAAGATCCTCCTATGTGGAGTGGCGTGATACGAGGCCCCTGTGTCCATGACCCAGTCGTCATCATGCCACATGCCACAAGGTTCCTTGGCGTCGGTCGCTACGATGATGATATTTCCAAACGCCGTGCGATCCTCCTCATCGTCTTTGCCTTTTGCCTTCTCAGCTTTGAGCTTCATGCAGTTTCTCTTGATATAACCCCTTTCGTCATAGTGATAGTAGCCCTCCTTGCGGTCCACAATTGCAAGATTCTGAGAACTCCCCCCTGTCCTCGCCTGTGACTTGAGTCTTTTCTTTCCATAGAAAGCCACCAGAGCGTTCTCCTGCGACGATTCAACTTGCTTGCGTCGGACCTCCTTATTCAACATGCTACTTTTGACTGACTCTATCGTGACAACTCCATCCGGTACGGAGTTGCTCACCAATACCACCAATGTCTTCCAGCTTTCCGGCAGAGAACTCAAAAGTTGTAGCACCTGAAACTCATCATCAATCACCATCTTCATCGCAGACAACTGCTTGATGATACCCTGAACCTCGTTCAGATGTTGTGCCACCGAGGCACCCTCCGTGTACTTCGAGTTGACGAGTTGGCGAATTGGCGAATAAGAAACGTCTTATTGCCAGCCGTCTTCCTTTCGTACAACGAATGCAGCTTCTCCCATATTGCTTTTGCCGAACTCTCCATGGACATGTAGTGAAATACTGAGTCGTCTAGCCATTGACGGATGAATCCAGTGGCCTTTCGATCCAGTCGTTTCTAGTCTTCAGCAGCTTTGTCCAATGGCTTTGCGCTGTCGCCCTCTAACGGACCGTGCAAGTCCTTGCATCAGAGTAGATCCTCCATCCTTGGCTTCCAAATCGTCTAGTTTTCCATGTGAGGGTGATTATACGAGTGTTTATCTGCTCCGTAGACATGGTTGCCAGAACCCCCAAAGCTCTGATACCAATTGTTGGACGCGCGAAAGCGTTTGCCAACCCACCTAATCAACCAATTCCCATCTAACGGACACCAAGCACAAATAAAGACAAGTATATGACGGTGACTACGTCATCTGTACAAATCCCAACATTTATAACTCAGATGAAATTACAAGATTGACAAAAACTAATGTTGAACCCTTTGCCCTAATAGGTTCAACCCTTTTACGATTCTCAAGAAGAAAATAGAAGATTACAATTGAGATCATTCACCAACCCGTAGCAATCTCCCTAACCAAAATTGACGACTCTTTGATTAGATCTACTTCCTTCTTCTGTCTTGGATGACGAAGTCCTAAAAGTAAAGCACAAACTTTCTTTTATATTTCCTTGTGGACGAACACCCTGAATCTTCACTTTGTGCTGTGTTTTGTGCCTCCACCCTCATCCCATATATATAGGATGAGAAAATCATATTATAGTCATAATAGGATTTCCTAACTAGGAGTAAAAAAGAAAGCCTATTATGCCTAAAATATTCCATTAATATCCTATTTTATATCATAATAGGATTTCCTAAAATAAGAATCATATTATATCTAAAATAGCACAACACCAATTATGAACATCCAAATCTAATCAAATTAAATAATTAACTATACTTGGATTTGACAAATATGTTGTTACCAAATCCTGACTGGACTCCAACACGGATGACTCTGCCATCCCTCTCCCTTCACAAAATTCTCCTGAAATTTATTTGTTGGTATCGCTCTCGTTTTTGCTTCTCTTTTTTTCCAAGTTGTGACATTCATATCCAATATGACTATTGAACTCTACCCATCTCTCACTTGTTCGTGGCGTCGCTATCATTTTCGATGACCATTTGATTTAACTACTATATTGGTTTAGTGTCTCTATATGCCAACTCTTGTCGAGCACTCACATGCTGACAACTTTTTCACGCTTCCTAGATGGCTGCAACTCAGACTCTTTGTTGTCTCTTAGGATGTTTATCCGAGATTTCTTGAGATGTGAAACCCAACTTTCCTTTCACTTTTGTTAGGTTTTTTTTTTTTTTTCGTTTTCAGAAGTCCCAACTTATGTTGTCAGATGATTTTTAGTTTTATCTTCTTTACTCTCTCCAAGTTGAACTTGCTTTTACTAAGTACCAATTTGTGGGGACATGTTGAAGAGTAGATTGATTATCTTCCTTTCATGCATTTAATGTTTTAGGTATTTTTAGCTAGGGTTAATATATCTTTTCATATAATTTGTAGTCCTATAAATATTTGACCAAGAGTTCTATGGAATCCTTATCCCATTTAGTAGCAAAAATGCAATCTCTTTGTTTATAAAATATCATAATTTTTTTCTCCATTTTTTCTTCTTCTCAACATGTCAATCCGTAATTTCTTAATTTGTGAAGATATTTTGACAAGTTCTAATTAAAATTTCAATCAAATTTAATTTTATGACATATGTAATAAGGTTATTTTGGTAACTATCATATTTTTATTAATCACCCTCTCACTTAAAACCTCCAATCCAAGTAAGAGTTATTAATGTTGGCACATCGATTTTGATTATTGTTCACAATAACCCTTGTACGTCGTTAGTTTGTTTTTCTCTCAGGAAACAAAAGAATGTCTCTCCTTTCAATGAAGTTAATCAAAGACCATGGAGCTCTGGATATCTCCTTCATCAGCTTTGCCAAAGACTATGAAGCCTGCTTAAAGTCTACATAGAAGATGGCGCTTCCTGCTCCCTTAGAGTTTGTATTCTACTAGGAATCCATGTACGTACTTTGCTAAGATGACATTTACAAAGATAGAAATGGTGAAGAAGTCATTCAGAGGAGACAGAAAATCCGACGGATTTTCGGATAAATCCGCCGGATTATCCGAACCCCTCACAGCAAGTTTGTGAGGAGAAGTTCGGATAATCCGACGGAAATCCGCAGAAATCCGACGGATCATCCGAAACCCTCACAGCAAGTTTGTGAGGAGAAGTTCGGATAATCCGACGGAAATCCGCGGAAATCCGACGGATCATCCGAAACCCTCACAGCAAGTATGTGAGGAGAAGTTCGGATAATCCGACGGAAATCCGCGGAAATCCGACGGATCATCCGGACCCCTCACAGCAAGTTTGTGAGACCACAGTTCGGATCATCCGCCGGACTTCCGCTGAAATCCGACGGATAATCCGCCTGACCTTTTTGCAACTTGAAATTCAAATCCAACGGCATCTGACAGATGCATTTAATGCATCCAACAGCTCTTTTTGTGACCGTTACTGTTGAACGGATAATCCGACGGATTTCCGCGGAAATCCGGCGGATAATCCGCTCGACGGCTGTATTGCCTTTATGATGTTGGATTTGTATAAAAGAGGCTTTGTCTCTCCTCTTAAAGGCTATCTCTTCCAAGCTTTAATTTTTCTCAACAACCAAAAGAGCTTCACCATTACTACTCTACCTAATCTTCAATTGTCATCCAACCCAAAGTGCTAGAGTGTCTCAAGAGCTTTTACTTTCGATCTTCAAGTGTTTAGAAGATCAAAGCATCCTTTCCTTTTCTTTGAAGTTGGCGAGCCTTCGTAAGAAAACTCGTGTGTAGAAGTTGGCGAGTTCTTCGGATCCAAACTCGTGTTGAAGTTGGCGAGTTCTTCGGATCCAAACTCGTGTGTACTATTTGCATAATAGTGGATTAAAGCCGGAGAGAGTTCCGGGACTGGATTGCCTCAAAAGAGGATACCAGGATACATCCTTGCGTTTGCGTTTGATCTTTCTACTCCTTACTCTTTATTGCATCATTTGTTATAGTTTATTTTTTAATTCCCTATTCACCCCCCCCCTCTAGGGTTCTACAATTGGTATCAGAGCTTCGTTCTCTTGATTTGGATTTACACCCTTGAGTGATCCATGGCCTCTAACCCTAGCATCAACACGTTTCACAATGAGGGACACTCCACAAATAGGCCTCCCCTATTTGATGGTACCAACTATAACTACTGGAAGATTAGGATGGGCATTTATCTCAAGTCCATAGATTTCGATTTATGGGATTGCGTGATAAATGGCCTTCCTACTCCTTCCAGAGCTATTGAGGATATTGCTTCTGACACCCTTCGGGAAACACTTGCCGAAAACATTAAGAAGCTTGCTTGTCGAGATGCCAAGGCAATGAATGCTCTTTACTGTGCCCTTGACAGTAGTGAATTCAATCGGATCTCTACTTGCAAGACTTCCAATGAGATTTGGAAGTTACTTGAAGTCACACACGAGGGAACTTCACAAGTGAAGGAATCCAAGATTAGTAGACTCACGCAAGAATATGAGTCTTTTAAAATGAAGCATGATGAATCTATTGCTAGCATGTTTACTCGATTTGGTGACATTATTAACCCTCTCTCTTCTCTTGGAAAGGAATATCCCGCTCATGAAAAGATAAGGAAAATTCTTAGAGGATTGACGAAAGCTTGGAGTCCTAAAGCTACCGCAATCATTGAGGGGAACGATCTAACCGTCATGAACCTAGAGACCCTCATGGGTAAGCTAATGACTCACGAGCTCGACATGAAGGATCAAGAGGAATCCTCCATTCAAGAGAAGGAGAAGGAGAAGACCAAAGAAAAAGAGAAGACTCTCGCTCTCAAAGCTTCAAGGTCCTACTCCAAGGATAGCTCCGACGACAATGAGTCGGATGACGATGAAGAAATAGCTCTCACAGCTAAGCACTTCCGGAAGTTCTTAAAGTTCAACAAGGCCAACCGCTCTAGACGGGACAATGAAGAAGAACCGGCGTGCTATCAATGCAGAAGACCCGGACACATCAAGAGGGATTGTCCGATGATACGAAAAGACTCAAGCAAGTACGAGAAACCTAGCAAGGGAAGCTCATCCTCTAGAAAGTTCGCCAACACTAGCATTTGGTGTGAAAGCGACGCTAGCGACTCCGACAACGACAAGGAGTGCAAACACAATGCCAACGTCTGTCTCATGGCAACCGATGAGGTACTTGATGATTTTTCTTTAAACACTCTTACCTATGATGATTTGGAGAAAGCCATTCTTGAATTACATGAAGAACACAAAGGTGTTCGGAATAAATACAAGAAATCTCTCAAGGAGGTTGAGGCTCTTCAACTTGAAGTAGAGAGGCTCTCAAACATCATCATTGATGTGAAGGGAAAATCTCCTATTTCCGACACGGATGAAATGGAGTCTTTGCGACTCAAATTTCAAGAATCTCTTGACACCATCAAGAAAAAGGATGATGAGATTCAATCCATGAGAAGCTCCTATGAATTTGCCATGCGCAAATGTCAAGATGCTAATAGAAGAGAATATTCCACCTCTATTAAGTTTAATGATCTTCTTACACGAAGTAAGAATTTAGGTAATAAGAATACCACTCACATGCATGCTCCAAGACACCCTCACACTCATCACAATGCTAGGCATAACCATTACATGAACACTACACACAACTCCTCTTCTAACACTAGAAAAGGACCTTTTGTTAAAAAGAAAACTCCTCATCATGCTTTTTACTATCATCAAAACACTCATGGTAGAACATCTCACACTAGAAACTCACATATGCACAACACTCACACTTCTTCTTCTAGATCCTCTTTATTGTGCAACTATTGTGGTTTGATTGGTCATACGTCTAATTTTTGTTATACAAGAAAACAAGTTGACATGAGAGTTCTTAAATGGGTTCCTAAGACTAACACTCAAGGACCCACAAGATCATGGGTACCAAATTGTTCATCTTCAACTTATGTTGTAGGTGACGAATCCTTCTCATGCTAGAAGCAAGTGGATTCTCGATAGCGGTTGTTCACGGCACATGACCGGTGATGCTTCACTTTTTACAACGCTATCGATGAAGAAGGAAGGACACGTCTCCTTCGGTAACAATCTAAAAGGTTATATTATTGGAAATGGTAATATCGGTTCTCCTCCTTATCCTTGTATTAATAATGTATGTCTTGTTACAAATCTCAAGCATAACCTCCTTAGTATTAGCCATCTTACCGATAATGGCTATGATATCAAGTTTGTTAAACTCAAATGCTACATTACCGATAGCTCCAATGGAACTATTGTGTATGAAGGCATTAGAGAAAACAATATTTATGTTCTTTATCTTGTTGAAGGTACTAACAATGACAGGTGCCTAGTCGCAAAGAACGATGAGAGTTGGCTTTGGCACATGAGGCTTGGACACGCCAACATGGATACTATCTCTCGCCTCGCCTCCAAGAAGCTTGTACGAGGACTTCCTAGTATCCCCTTCAAGAAGGATATGGTTTGTGAAGAATGCGAGAAAAGTAAGTTGACCAAGTCATCCTTCAAATCCATCAACTCTGTGAGTACCACAAGACCCCTTCAACTTATTCATATGGATCTTTTCGGGCCTAGTAGAGTAGCTAGCCTTGGTGGCAAACTCTATGCCTTTGTTTTAGTTGATGATTTTTCAAGATTTACTTGGGTTATTTTTCTTGCTTGCAAAAGTGATACTTTTCGTGAATTTGTTGCCTTTTGTAAACGTGTTCAAAATGAGAAAGGTTTTTCTATTAACAAGATTAGGAGTGATCATGGAGGTGAATTTGATAATGTTGATTTCAAAAGATTTTGTGAAAAGAATGGTTTTGGACATGACTTTGCTTGTCCCCGTACTCCTCAACAAAATGGTGTTGTGGAGAGAAAGAATAGAACCCTTGGCGATATGGCCCGGGTCATGTTAAACCAATATAAGCTCCCTCAATATTTTTGGGCGGAAGCCGTTAATACGGCATGTCATGTTATTAATAGGGTCTTAATTAGACCTATTACTAAGAAGACCCCTTATGAGCTTTGGTTTAACAAAATTCCTTCTATTGAATATTTCAAGGTTTTTGGTTGTAATTGTTTTATTTTGAATACCAAGGATAACCTAGGCAAGTTTGAAGAAAAAGCCTATGAAGGAATATTCCTTGGATACTCTACTCATAGCAAAGGTTTTCGTGTTTTTAATAAAAGAAGTCTTGTTGTCGAAGCGTCAATCAATGTCTCTTTTAATGAACTCAACTCTTCTACATTCTCCTCCTCCGAGGATATTGATGACATCTCGTTTGGATTGGAGAACTCCTCTATTGAGGATCGTCCTTCTTCATCTCACAATGAAGTTGTGACCCCATCAAAGGAGTCTCCTCCTCTCGAGCCTCCTCCAAAGGATCTCCCAAGAGAATGGAGATTTGTCACCAATCACCCTAAGGAGCTCATCATTGGGGATCCTTCCTCAAGTGTTAGCACAAGATCCGCCACTCGTGATCTTTGTGCCAATGTGGCTTTCATCTCTCAAATAGAGCCTAAAAATGTTAATGATGCTTTTCTTGACGAATTTTGGATGATAGCTATGCAAGAGGAGCTTAATCAATTTGAGCGAAGCAAGGTTTGGGAACTTGTTCCAAAACCTAGCAATCATCCCATTATTGGAACTAAATGGGTGTTTCGCAACAAGCTAAATGAAGATGGGTTAGTGACTCGTAACAAAGCCCGACTGGTTGCTCAAGGCTATAACCAAGAGGAAGGCATTGACTACGACGAAACCTATGCTCCGGTTGCACGTCTTGAATCCATTCGTATGCTTTGTGCCTTTGCTTGCTTTAATGACTTTAAGCTATTTCAAATGGATGTTAAGAGTGCTTTTCTTAATGGTATTATTAAGGAGGAAGTTTATGTTAAACAACCTCCCGGTTTTGAAGATTTTCAATTTCCTAACCACGTTTTCAAACTCCATAAAGCCCTTTATGGCCTCAAACAAGCTCCACGTGCTTGGTATGAGCGTCTTAGCTCTTTTCTTGTTTCTCACAATTTTTCAAAGGGAAAAGTTGACACCACACTTTTTATTAAATCCCATGATGGGACTCTCTTATTGGTTCAAATTTATGTTGATGATATCATTTTTGGTTCTACTAACAACACACTTTGTGTAGAATTTGCCAAAGTTATGCAGGAAGAGTTTGAAATGAGTATGATGGGTGAACTCTCCTTCTTTTTGGGGCTCCAAATCAAACAAGGACCTAAAGGAACCTTCATCAATCAAGCAAAATATACAAGGGATCTCCTCAAGCGTTTCGACCTTGAATCATCCAAATCAATGAGGACCCCTATGGCTACAACGACCAAGCTTGACAATGATGAAGATGGCACATCGGTCGACATTCGTAAGTATAGAGGTATGATCGGTAGCTTACTTTATTTAACTGCTAGCCGTCCGGATATCATGTTTAGTGTTTGCTTGTGTGCACGATACCAAGCTAATCCAAAGGAATCACATTTGACTGCCGTTAAGCGCATTTTTCGTTATCTCAAAGGCACCATTAACATGGGTCTTTGGTATCCGAAATTCTCATCCTTTGAGCTTCACGGCTTTTCGGATGCGGATTTTGCCGGATGCAAGCTTGACCGAAAAAGCACTAGTGGCACATGTCAATTCCTCGGGAAGTCCTTGGTATCGTGGTTTAGTAAGAAGCAAAACTCTGTCGCTCTTTCAACCACTGAAGCTGAGTACATCGCGGCAGGGTGTTGTTGTGCACAAATTCTTTGGATGACACAAACACTAGTAGATTATGGTATTTCTTCTCATTGCATTCCTATTAAATGTGATAATACTAGCTCCATTAATCTCACGAAGAATCCTATTTGCCACTCTCGCACTAAACACATTGAGATAAGACATCACTTTCTACGGGATCATCAACTGAAGGGTGACATTTGTCTTCAATTCATTGACACCACTCATCAACTTGCTGATATTTTTACCAAACCTCTCTCTGAAGATCGTTTCACTTTTATTTGTCGAGAAATCGGACTCCTCGATTTCTCTATTTGAAACTGTTCTGACCTTCTCGGATTTTCCGGAGGATTTCCGATCAAATCCGCCAGATTTTCCGTTCATTTCCAGCAGCTTTTCTTGAGCGAGTTCGGAAAATCCGACGGATTTCAGCGGAAATCCGGCGGATTTTCCGCATTTATTGTTCTCCGCCAAACCCGGCCGCGAACGGCTATGGTATTAATTAGACATGACCGTTCACCTACCCGCATTGAATTCGTTCTTATCTTCATCCGGATTTTCCGCCGGATTTCCGTATAAATCCGTCGGATTTTCCGGTTGCGTGGTACAGGCGAAGAAAACGAAGCGTCGGCTGCTTTCTCTTCACCTCCCTTCCTCTTTATCCGATCCCATTCCTCTCTATCCGTTCCCAACCTTTACACCCCTTCATTTACACCTCTCCACCTATTATAAACTTCATCCCCTTACCTTCCTTTCCTCCATTCTTCTCCAAACATCTCTAACTCACTCTCTCTTCCTCAATGGCTTCTCACACCAAACGACAACGCCATGACGGGAGCTCCTCCTCCACTCAGCCTCCTACCCTTGCTATGTTTGTGCCTCCTCCCACGCAAGGCCACAACCCTCTCATCTTCAAATCTGCTTCCCACTCCCGGGAATGGTTTTCGTTCTACCACAAAGCTCCTGTTTGCTCCGGGAAACCTATTTCCTGGCTCAACTTCAAGGACCACCGCGACTACTTCCGCTTCTCCCGCATCGACGCCCTCCTTGAGCGTCAGGTCGACTTCTATCCACATGCTATCCGCATGTTCTACTGCAATCTCGTTCCCGCCAAGGAAGGTCCGGAGTTCGAGACGAAGGTTGGTGGCGTAAAGATCACTGTCACAGCCGCCTCCTTGGCCACCATCCTTGGTCTCGATGAACGCAAGGTCCATCGCTCCCTTCCCGGCACCATCGACCACATCTCCTTCTCTCCCGACATGAGTTATGAAGAGTTCCTTTTTAACATCTGTGGCGGATCCCTCGTTCAACGACCGGAGGACAAGGATCTGAGTCCCTTCTTCCATGACATGCATCGTATCCTGTGCCATACGCTCACCCCGAAATCTGGGAATATGGACAGCCTGACGGCTGAGGAGCTTATTTGCATGTATTATCTGGTGGCACGCCAACCCTTTTCACTATCCAAGTCCATCATCTATACCATGATGCTTATTAGGGAATCCCCTCATCGTTCCCTACTCTTCGGTATGTACATCACCATGATCCTTGAAGCAAATGGTATCGACTTGACTCATTGTCCGGTTGGCGATCCTCGTCCCACCCCTCTTGCAAAATCCAAGGGACGTGGTCGTGCGGCTCCTGCTGTTGCCCCTACTCCTGCTCCTGCTGCTGTTGCTGGCGGCCCTACATCTCCTCCGGCGACTATCCTCACTCCTGACGTGCGCCGCTACATTGATCGCAAGTTTGCCGATCTCTCTCTCTCTACCCATGAGCGTCTTCAGGCCAACACTAGGGGACTTGGCACTCTTATCCACCATGGCTTCATGGACCAGGCTTACTACATACAACGTATGTTTGAGGAACACACTCCCTTTCTCAACCCTAATACTCCTCATCCAGACTTTCCGGGGCCTCGCTTCACTGATCCGAACGTGTATGGCTTCATGTACCCGGATGGCGTCGATCCTTATGGCGCCTTCACCTCTGCTACCGGGGATGATGAGGATCAGGAGGCCGGCCCGTCTCAGGCACCTGACAGTTGATGATACCTTGCTTTTTAGTGTTGTCTTGTGTGGTCCTTCGGGGACTTTTACTTTGTGTTTTGTGTGGTCCTACGGGGCTTTTGGAAATCTGTCTTTTAGTTATGTGCTAGTTGGGCTTTTAAAGCCTCAGGTGTACCCCTGGTTTTTCTCTTATGAAATAAAGTTTTCGTATGTTTCTCTGTTCTATTACATATTTTATTCTGTTCTTCTCTCCATCTTTGATTAACTGACAAAGGGGGAGAAATCATATTGAGTTATTGAGGGGGAGATTCTTTTATTACGGGGGAGCCATTTACATTCTTATTATTTGTCAATTATCAAAATGGGGGAGTTTGTTGGCACATCGATTTTGATTATTGTTCACAATAACCCTTGTACGTCGTTAGTTTGTTTTTCTCTCAGGAAACAAAAGAATGTCTCTCCTTTCAATGAAGTTAATCAAAGACCATGGAGCTCTGGATATCTCCTTCATCAGCTTTGCCAAAGACTATGAAGCCTGCTTAAAGTCTACATAGAAGATGGCGCTTCCTGCTCCCTTAGAGTTTGTATTCTACTAGGAATCCATGTACGTACTTTGCTAAGATGACATTTACAAAGATAGAAATGGTGAAGAAGTCATTCAGAGGAGACAGAAAATCCGACGGATTTCCGGATAAATCCGCCGGATTATCCGAACCCCTCACAGCAAGTTTGTGAGGAGAAGTTCGGATAATCCGACGGAAATCCGCGGAAATCCGACGGATCATCCGAAACCCTCACAGCAAGTTTGTGAGGAGAAGTTCGGATAATCCGACGGAAATCCGCGGAAATCCGACGGATCATCCGAAACCCTCACAGCAAGTATGTGAGGAGAAGTTCGGATAATCCGACGGAAATCCGCGGAAATCCGACGGATCATCCGGACCCCTCACAGCAAGTTTGTGAGACCACAGTTCGGATCATCCGCCGGACTTCCGCTGAAATCCGACGGATAATCCGCCTGACCTTTTTGCAACTTGAAATTCAAATCCAACGGCATCTGACAGATGCATTTAATGCATCCAACGGCTCTTTTTGTGACTGTTACTGTTGAACGGATAATCCGACGGATTTCCGCGGAAATCCGACGGATAATCCGCTCGACGGCTGTATTGCCTTTATGATGTTGGATTTGTATAAAAGAGGCTTTGTCTCTCCTCTTAAAGGCTATCTCTTCCAAGCTTTAATTTTTCTCAACAACCAAAAGAGCTTCACCATTACTACTCTACCTAATCTTCAATTGTCATCCAACCCAAAGTGCTAGAGTGTCTCAAGAGCTTTTACTTTCGATCTTCAAGTGTTTAGAAGATCAAAGCATCCTTTCCTTTTCTTTGAAGTTGGCGAGCCTTCGTAAGAAAACTCGTGTGTAGAAGTTGGCGAGTTCTTCGGATCCAAACTCGTGTTGAAGTTGGCGAGTTCTTCGGATCCAAACTCGTGTGTACTATTTGCATAATAGTGGATTAAAGCCGGAGAGAGTTCCGGGACTGGATTGCCTCAAAAGAGGATACCAGGATACATCCTTGCGTTTGCGTTTGATCTTTCTACTCCTTACTCTTTATTGCATCATTTGTTATAGTTTATTTTTTTAATTCCCTATTCACCCCCCCCCCTCTAGGGTTCTACAATTAACACCCCCCACTTAACTCTCCCTCCAATCCAAGTAAGGTTCTATGTATTGACTCTACTCCCCCTCGCTTAACGCTCTCTCATTTAACCCCACTTAACCCTGCTTATTTTTTTCCCCTCAATCCAAGCAGACCCTTAATGTCCTCTAATGCCAAGCAAATATAAAAAATGCATAAGATATTAACATATACAGTAAAATCCCTATAAAATAATACTTTGGGGACCAAGGGAAATTAGTATCTTAGCTTGATTATTGATTTATCGATAAATGAATAAATATTAATTTATCGATAAATGAATAAAATATTAATTTATTAATAAATGAATAAATATTAATTTATCAATAATGAATATTTATTAATTAAGAAAGTGTTTTTTGTTTCTACTGCACTCGCACATTTATGGCTTATAAATCCAAAAATAAGGATGCAATCAAAGTTCTTACAATACTATACATAGAAGAGAGACTCCGAAAATATAAGATGCTTGCTTATTAATCGGGGAGAGATGGATTTGGTCAAAATATGGTTATTAAACCAAAACCATGGATTAGATGAAAATTAAATACAGTACATGTACATAGAAGTCTAACAAACTCCAAATAACATTAATTTGTATTTCGTTGGGCCCTTAAGGATTTTGTAAAAATTATTATATTGTGCATTTAACGAGGTTATTAATTTAGGAACCTGGCCCAGGTTGGGACCAGAAGATTATATTTATTTAAGCGAGGTTATTAATTTATACATCATTCATTTATCGAGGTTTTACCTTAATGAGATATTGACCACGAAAAATTCTCATTTCTCATACTTTCTTCCATATTTGCTTCGCATTATGGAACATTACTATTGGCACTAGGGGATCTGAATCTCAAAATCCAACCAGCTCACCTACTTCATTGCCCCCAACCCTTTCCAACTTTCATTCTCCTACAACTATCACATACTTTTTTCCAGACATGGATATATCCCCCTACATTTCCACAAATTAATGATATACCTACCATTAGCCCCCATGCCCACAAACTAATGATGTACCTACCATTACCCCCATGCAATTCATCTGTAGGTTGCCAAACACATGACATGACCAAATTTGATTTTTTTTTTCCTTAATAAATTTCTTTCTTGATGCCACGGACTAGGTTGTGGCCTTTATCGGAGGGGTATTACTATCTATTCCCTTTCTTTTCCTTAATGCCGTTCACGGAATTAGGTGTTTGTACATAGTTGGGGCCTTGGGGGTATGTTAAGATTTTAAAACAAACATAAGGGTATTTATTTGGGGAAAGTGAAGAATGTAATCTTCGGTGATATAGCTTACTTATCAGTCATTATATCCATTGTGTTTCCTTGCTGAGGTTAATTTAGAGCTTAATTCTATGCAAAGGATTGAGAGTGACAATAGTGCCCTAGTTGTTAACTGGATATAGGAAATGACCACAAGTGAGAAAATATATCGACTAACAGAGATGTAATCTTACAAATAGGACACCACATAAGTCTGTTCAACTTCCGCCATCAGTCTTCCTACTGTGAAAGCTGGAGAGAAAGCTATATAGCTCTGACAGGTTCAAATATCCCACCGGGATATTTCATAAGAATTTCTTATTTTGAGAAGAATGAGTGCAAAATTTTGTTTGCTGGACAATCCTCCTGTTTAATTTTCAAATCCTAACCAGCAGAAATATGGATCTAAGATAAGTAAATTTTACTGCATAAATCACCAAGGTAGAAACTTTACCACAGCTTGCCTGCTATTTTTGAGCTTAGGAGTTATACGGATGAATATTGATGTTAATGACACTATGAAACTGTTGAGAGCATTAATGGACTTTTAGTCCCACATCGGATAGAATAATAGGGAGAGGAGTTAGCCTCTCCTATATATGTGTAGCTCCACCACAAAAATAAACAAGCAAAGTATTATACTAAATTTCTGTTTGGTATCAGAGCCTCCACAAAATCCTAACCCTAGCCGCCATCCTTCTCCATCAAACCCTAACCCTAGCCCTCTTCCAAACATAGCCGCTGACCCCCCACCCTTCCCCCTCTTCCCCTTCTCCCGCCGCCGATCCCTCCTCCCCTTTTCCCGCCGCCGACCCCTCCTCCTCCCGCCGCCTTTCTCCCGGTGCCGGCAGCAGCCCCCGCCTCCGCCACCGCTCCTACCTCCTTTCTGGCCAGCCCCCCTTTCCGTGCCGAACTCCGTCCCCCTTCCGTCATCACCAGTGCCGGCCCCCGTTCTCCTTCTCCGGTTGCAACCATGCACTGGACATTGAGCAGGACACTCGAGGATGTCGCTGCCACTGAAAGAGGAACAATAGACGTGGAGGAAGGTGACCAAAGGTGAAGACGGTCTCGATCTACCATCACCTTGCAGATGGAAGAGGAGAAGACGAAGATGATGGAGACGATCTGCGGCAAGCTGACGACTAAAGAGATGAAGGTTTTGGTGGACAATCTCTTCTCCAGGAGGCTGACCGAGACTAGTTTCTGTCCTGCACACGCAGATGTGGATCCTTCATCATACAAAATGGCGAAGTTGGAGAAACTGGAAGTAAAATTGGAGGGTACTTTCAACTATTTGAAGTGGTTGCGTCAGGCGATGCGAACTCTGAAGGCAAGAGGCTTGGTGGGCTATGTGAATGGCCAAACTAAGGCACCTGAAGATCACTCCTCACGGGAGTTTGCTGTGTGGGAAATCGTCAACAATGTTTTAGCTGGATGGTTGATTGTCACCTTGACCGACCAAGTGTCGGACAACGTGGAAGCAATGGAGGGTGCTGGTGATATTTGGATGACACTGAAAGATATGTACTCAGGACGGGCAACCCTATGAGGGTCTTCCAATTGCAGGATGAACTTGATAAGGTGGTCCAAGAATATCACACCATCTCTGAGTATGCGGCTCTGCTGAAGAAGTATTGGTCAGATCTCGACCACTATGATCCTATTGGTGTCGAAGATGAGCAAGTAGAACCGGCATTTGTGAAACATTACCAGAAGTTAATGGAGTATATCTCGTGACAAAGGATGATGAAGTTCCTGAAGGGGCTCAACCCAGCATTCGAGCAAAGGAGGAATGTGCTACTCGCACAACCCGGACTGCCGTCACTAGAGGAGGCCATTGCTGCTATGGCACAAGAAGCGCGGTTGAAGCTGATGCCTAGCACCACTAGCTCTCCAGGGAAGAAATCAGCTCTAGCAGTTTTTAATCCAAACCCTTCAGGAGGAGGAGGGTGCTACAACTGTGGAGACCCAAGACACTTCATCAGATTCTGTACAAAGCCTATGAGAGCCCAGTCCAGCGGCTGTGGACGCGGCCGTGGAGGACGTAAGAGTGGCAGAGGAGACTATACCGGTGGCAGAGGTAATTATTCTAGAGGGCATAAGACAAACCTGGCAGAAGGGAGAAATGAGAATCAGTCATCCGATATGACGTCTAGTGAGAGGGAAATGCTAAAAATATAGAGGAATATGAAGCTTGGAACCAGCGACAGTCGAACCAACACCATTGGGACATCGACTCCAACCACCTCCGAGAGTAACATCACATACTATGCCAATACAAGCACATGTATACCTGCTTATGCCCTTGCATCTGCCCACAAACCAGGAAGTCTAAATTGGATAATTGACTCTAGGGCATCATGCCATGTCACGGGTGTCCGTGATGAGTTCCAAGATTACACTCACCTTATGATGCCTGAAAGCATTCAGACGGCTGATGGTACTGCTAGACCCATTTGTGGGTAAAGGCACAGTTGAATGCACCCCTTCTATAAGTCTTACTGATGCCTTGCATGCTCTATCTTTTTCTGTTAATTTATTGTCCATTAGTGCCATTGTTCTTTAACTTAATTGTGTTGTTTTCTTTGATATTTCAAAGGTTATTTTTCAAAAGAACGGAACGGAGAGACAGTTGGGGACTGGCACTTGGCATAAAGGGCTATGGTACTTGGACAGGGGTGGATTGGATACAGCACTGGCAGCACTGGTGGATGAAGCACAACCGGATGTGCTGCGAAGTACCGTGGAAGAAGAATTATTACTCCAACATCAACGCATGAGACACTCTTCATTCAGTCTACTGAGTCGAATGTTTTCCTCTATGTATCAAAAGGCTAATAAGCAAAAGTTGGTTTGTGATGCTTGTGAACTTAGAAAACATACCAGAAGCTGTTATGTAAGTTCTGGAAATAAAAGTTTAGCTACTTTTGATATGATACACTCTGATGTGAGGGGACCTTGTCTTACAACTGCTGTTAATGGTTTTAAATGGTTTGTCACCTTTATTGACTGGTATACTCGTGTTATCTTGGTATACCTAATGAAGAGTAAGAGTGATGTTTTTGCATGCTTTCAAGACTTTTATGGGTATACCTAATGAAGCGTAAGAGTGATGTCTTTGCATGCTTTCAAGACTTTCATTGCAGGGTTACAACACAGTACGGTGCTAAAGTGAAGATTTTGAGGTCTGACAATGGGACAGAATACACCAACAAGGCTATTGAAGAGTACTTACCAGCCAATGAGATACATTATCAGACTTTATGTATCTATACACCAGTACAAAATGGCGTCACGGAGTGGAAGAACAGGCACATGTTGGAAGTGGCAAGGTCAATGATGTTTGCGATGAATGTTTCGAAACACTTGTGGGGGCATGCTGTATTGACTGCTGCATATCTCATCAACAAGATGTCTTCTCAGGTGTTAGGATGGACCGTTTGAGATGCTTACAAGTATATTGTTCCCCCAAAGGTATTTGGCTGTATATGCTTTGTGAAGGATAATAGGCCTGCAGTGGGGAAGTTGGACCCTCGTACAGTAAAGTGTGTCTTCGTTGGCTACTCAGGGACTCAGAAGGAATATTCTTGCTGGAGTCCTGTGGACCGAAGGCTGTTTGTGAGCATGAATGTTACATTCAGAGAGATGGAACCATACTACCACAATGGTTCAGGTGAAGGCTCCGTATTTGGTGACACACCTAAGACATGAGGTGTTAGGAGTGAGGGGGAGATGGTCCCAAGCGTGATTGTCGGGTCAATTCTTTGCCCAATGATTGAAGTTGGTCCTAGGAAAGAAGGGAGAGATAGCGAGAGTGAGGAAAGTGACGAGGATGCATACAATCAGGAGGAAAGAAGTGATGCTTCAGTACAGGGGGAGGAACAGACTACAAAACAATCTACATCTACAGAGCTCCAAGTCTACAAAAGAAGAAAGCAGCAGTCCACTACTGTGCATATTGCCCCTACTGTGCCATGTCCCTTGTTTAACCCTGCCCTAACTCCTGAAGATGCGCCTTCTGCATCGGATCCCTCTGACTCAGATGGTATGATCTCTCCTCCACTTTCTCATATTCCCTTAAGAAGATCTTCTCGTAGTAATGCGGAAAGATCTCCTATTCGATATGGTTATGAACATGATATAGTCTATTTTTTATCCTACTAAAATCTATACCCTACTTATGGAGCATTTATTGCATCGTTAGACACCACCTCTTTGCCTAAGTATTCGCAGGAAGCGAAGGAAGATTCGAGGTAGAAAGTTGCAATATTGGAGGAACTTGGGGCACTGGAAAGAAATGGGACATGGAAACTTGTTCCATTACCTGAAGGAAAGAGAGTAGTTGGATGCAAATGGGTCTTCACGGTAAGGAGACGCCAGAAGGAAAGGTGGAGCGATACAAGACAAGATTGGTTGCAAAGGGATTCACTCAGTCTTATGGCATCGACTATGATAAGATGTTTGCTCTTGTAGCAAAGATGAGTACTGCGAGAACCCTGATCTCTCTTGCAGCAAACCGTGGGTGGCAACTTTATCAATTAGATGTGAAGAATGTCTTTCTTCAAGGAGATTTACAGGAGGAAGTATACATGAAGATCCCTCCTAGATTTTGCACGAAGCAGTCAACATGAAAGGTGTACAAGCTGAAGAAATCACTGTATGGACTCAAACAATTTTCTCGAACATGGTTTGAAAGATTCAGGAAAGCTGTCGTGGACATAGGGTACATCCAGACCAATGCAGATCACACAGTCTTCTTCCGACATGCGGGAGACCACGTCACCATCCTTGCTGTATACGTAGATGATATAGTAATCACAGGTGATGAGGAGGAGATTACCCAACTGAAGTCAAAATTTGCCAAGGAATTTACAGTAAAAGACTTGAGAATGATGAGGTATTTTCTCGGGATCGAGGTAGCTCGAAGAAAAGATAGAATCATCCTCTCTTAGAGGAAGTATGTACTAGACCTGCACAGAAACTGAAATGCTGGAATGTCGTCCGACGGTCACTCTAATTGATCAAAAAGATAAGTTGGGGGCAGAGGCAGAAGAACCGGTTGATCATGAGAGATATCAGAGACTTGTAGGCAGATTGATTTATCTGGGCCATACTCGTCCTGATATCTCATTTGCTGTAAGTGTAGTGAGTCGATACATACATGATCCAAGGAAGGGCCACATGGATGCAGTTTTCATATTCTGAGATATCTGAAGGGGCCCCTTGAAAAGGGATATGGTTCAAGAACAATAGACACCTTAGCGTTGAGGGATACTGCGATGCAGATTGGACAAGTTGCATGGATGACAGAAGGTCTACCTCATGGTATTGTGTATTTGTGGGGGGTAACCTAGTCTCATGGAGAAGCAAGAAACAGTCTGTAGTAGTCCGATCGACCGCTGAAGCAGAATATAGAGCTATGGCTCTGGGAGTGTCAAAATTGTTGTGGATAAAAACATTGCTGACAGAGTTGAAACTAGACCAGGGAACACCATTGCATCTTCTGAGTGACAGTCAAACAGCACTGAGTATAACTAACAATCTAGTTCAGCGTGACAGAACGAAGCACATCGAGATCGATCGGTTCTTTCTCAAGGATAAGCTAGAGAAAGGGATACTAAAGTTCGATCATGTTCGCTCAGAAGAACATATCGCAGATTGTCTTACTAAGGGGCTTAATTCATTAAGTCTTTCTAAACTATGTAATAAGATGGGGATGATTGATATCTATCGCCCATCTTGAGGGGGAGTGTTGAGAGCATTAATGGGCTTTTAGTCCCACATCGGGTAGAATAATAGGGAGATGAGTTAGCCTCTCCTATATATGTGAGCTCCACCACAATAATAAACAAGCCAAGTATTCTACTAAATTTCTATTGAGACACACATGATCTATCAGAGTAACTTTGTCCCTGAAGATTGGCTTGAAATTTAAAGATATTTTTTTCCAGAGCCGAGACACTAAACTATCAATGCCATGGCTAATAGACTAGGTACTTAATTGATGGTCTTCAATTGTTTGCCTTCAAAAAATGTACATTTACTTACGTAACACACCCACATCCACACGGAAACACACTCTCTCTCGAGGTTCAATCTTTTAAAACTTAATACTATACTTTGATGCATGACGGAAGAATCATGCAAATCCAAAACAAAAAATAGTCCATTAAAGCTAACCTTTTTAGTTTATTGTGGAAAATCCTTTGTGAAACCTAACTGTTGAATATTTGTTATGATTTTATTGATAGTCTCTTGGCTATATATAGCCTTACAATTCTTCTCATTACATTAAACCCTCTGTGGAATATCCTGTGGCATATTCTGACATACCAAATATACCAACATGATATTCCAATATACTTATTCTAATACCAAATATACCAACAACATAAATTTCTTTGCAAATTAAAGATGCATTCTCCATGTTTTTCCTGAAACACAATAAGGCGTTGGCCCCGATCTATATAGCAATTGTTGATGACACATAATGGATCATATAGATTCTTTGTAATTCTTTAAGATAATGTCCTGTACTTTTGTTTTGATTTTGATTTTTATCTTATTTTCTATGCAGGATTGAAACCAGGAACACAGTATTTTTATCGATGCGGGGACCCTTCTATACCAGCCATGAGTGATACTCATGTTTTCAGAACCATGCCGGTTACAGGCCCTCGGAGCTACCCAAAGCGTATTGCTGTGGTTGGGGATTTGGGTCTTACTTACAATACTACGTCTACTGTTGATCATATGAGAAGTAACAAGCCTGACCTGGTTGTGTTGGTCGGAGATGTTACTTATGCAAATTTATATCTAACAAATGGAACCGGTTCAGACTGTTATGCTTGTGCATTTCCAAAAACTCCAATACATGAGACATACCAGCCTCGTTGGGATTATTGGGGAAGGTAATTCTAATCTTTGTACCCTTTAAACAAGTATGGAAATCAATATGTTGAGAATCAATAAGGGACTTTTAGTCCCACATCGGAATATGTAGTATGTAGAGGAGCGAGACTCCCTATAAGTAGTGAAGTAGTCCATCAATAAAATCATCCAACCATTATTTTCTACATGGTATCAGAGCTCTATCCAATGTCTTACATGCACCCCTTCCATCACTCTAACCAATGTCTTACATGCTCCATCTTTTCCTGTCAATCTTTTATCCATTAGTGCCATTATACTTGATCTTAACTGTACTGTTTCCTTTGACATTCCTAAGGTGACTTTTCAGGAGAAGGGGACAGGACGACGACTTGGGACTGGCACATGGCATAAGGGGCTGTGGTATTTAGACAGGACTGGACTGGACATCGCATTGGCATCCTTGGTAGCAAACGCACCACCAGAAGCTTCCTGTCGCAGTGTTGAAGCCGACTTGCTACTCCACCACCAGCGTGTCGGTCATTCCTCTTTTCGAGTTATTAGTCGAATGTATCCGTCCTTATATCAAAGGGCTGATAAAGAGAAGTTATTTTGTGATGCTTGTGAGTTGGAAAAACATACCAGAAGCTCGTATGTAAGCTCGGGGAATAGGAGTTCAGCTGCTTTTGACATGATACATTCGGACGTATGGGGCCCTTGTCCTACAACCGGAATTAACGGTTTTCGATGGTTCGTCACCTTCATTGACTGTTATACCCGCGTGACATGGGTCTACCTTATGAAGAATAAAAGTGACGTCCTTAAGGCTTTTCGGGACTTTCATCGTCGGGTGGAAACACAATATGGCGCTAAAATTAAGTGTTTCCGGTCTGACAATGGGACGGAGTATACTAATAAGCAGGTTGCTGAGTATTTTTCCACCCATGGAATACTACATCAAACTTCATGTGCTTATACTCCGGCACAAAATGGTGTGGCTGAACGAAAGAACAGACACCTGCTGGAAGTCGCACGGACGATGATGCTGGCTATGAATGTCCCGAAGCACTTATGGGGGCAGGCTATTTTGACGGCCTCGTATCTCATCAACAGAATGCCGTCTCAAGTATTGGACTGGAAGACACCATTAGAGATGCTTACTGGGACAACTACATACACTGTTCCACCAAAAGTTTTTGGATGTGTGTGCTTTGTCCAAGATAATAGGCCCGGCGTTGGCAAACTGGATCCTAGAGCAGTTAAATGTGTCTTTGTCGGTTACACGGCGACTCAGAAGGGATATGCTTGTTGGAGTCCCGTCGAGCGGAAGATGTTTGTCAGCATGGACGTTACATTCAGAGAACTCGAACCATACTATGGTTCAGATGAAGGTTCAGCATTTGGTGACACATCTAACACAGGTGGTGTTCGATGTGAAGGGGAGATAATAAGCCCAAATGTGGTCGTCGGATCGGTTCCGTGTCCGGTTGTAGAAAACTGGACGAAAGGGGGAGAGCACAGTGACTCAGATACAGAGAATGAAGAAGAAGATACATATGTTACGCAGGGGGAGCAGCAGACAAGGGAAAAGGAGCTCCAAGTCTACAGAAGGAGACAACAGAAGTCCAGTACTGTGCCTATGTCGTGCCCTGTGCCTACTGTACCAAGTCCCTCGTCTACTCCTGCTCCAACTCTTGAAGATGTTGCCCCCGCACTGAATCACTCGGATTCTGATGCGGATCTCTCCGACTCGGATG